>CM056823.1:16982500-17542500 GCA_029853015.1 Chelidonichthys spinosus | reverse complement strand
GTCAGGTGGTATATGTCTGACTACAGGACTGGGAAAAACAGACAACAGAATGGACCCAGAAATGGAGCGGCTGTTGCTTTGCAGGGCAGTCTGTTTTTTTGTGGCGGCTGAGGTCCTTCAATGTCTGCTGGACAACGGAGAGGTTTGTGGCGGCCGGCGCCATCCTGTTAGCTGTTGTGTGCTGGGGGAGCAGATTGAGGCCAGCGGACGCCAACGGACTCAGCAAAGCGGTTCACAAGGCCAGTGATGTGAGTGTGGAGCTGGACTCAGAGAGTGGTGTCAGAGAGGAGGATGCTGTCCAAAATGTGCGTGGCGTTGTTGCGTACAAAGTCAATGCAAAGATGTAGCTTTAGACTGTCAGGCACTCCGGGTCAGTATTCTGGTCCTTATTTCATCCCTCTCAGCAGCTGTACCACATCAATTATTTAAATCTTCTGCAATACTGACTTAACACTACGGCCATTTTGTGCAATAATTCAACTGTTCAATACACGGTGTGATAATTATTCAATCGCCATATACTCTGGTTTACTCTGGCATTAAACCAATGCAAATTATTCTTTATGCGTCTCAATTTCCTATATTACAGCACATGGCTGAATTCAAGCAGATACATCTTAACTCCCTTTTTTATTTAAAAGGTGCTTTTCAAAAATTGTTCAAAAGTCCATCATATAAAAAGCTGTATCTTATCAATACTAGTATGTCTTTGATCCCCCTCACTACATAAACATTAGACAAACAAAAGAGGAATCCTTCTGCAGTGCATTACAAGTGTGTTGTCATCTACAAAAATAAGGTTTCACATGGCAGCTCTCAGAGAGGGCACTGAATGCTGCTGGCGTTTTATTCTGCATGAATTAGCCTAGCAGCTAGCAGACTTTAGTTATTTAGATGCATCTCTAACTTGATTCATGTCTCAGAAACATAAATCAATTTCATTGTTTTTTTGTTTTTTTTTGGCCTAACTGAGGTTGTGTCAAACCTTTTTTTTGTGTACGGTAGACTTCTACTGTCTGTTCCAGCACCGATGTAATGAATAAATGTCACTTCCCATTCATTGCTCTTGGTGACTTGAGGTACTCTTACTGTGACATCTTTATCATCCAAGGACCTTGAATAGTCTTGGAGCATTTGTTTGGACAGATCTCAGCCACAGTATCCTCGTGCAGGAAGGTATTCATCTTTTTGAGGCCGGAATCTTGATGCTCATCTAATCTCTTGCATTTAGGCTGCGGTCAGTTGAATTATATCCTTTCTGTTTCTGAATGAGGAAGTGATTTCTGTTGGTGCTGTTGTTTATGCACCATTTCAGTTACTTGTCCTAAAGGCAGTTAAAAGTTTATTTTATTGTAAAAATGTATGCATAAAAGAAGAAAAGAATGCACACAATGAATGACCATACAATGTGTAAAATTCACAATTGACAGATAAGACTTTAGTCTCACAGCAATTTAAGAGACTAATTTGTCCTCCAAATAGACGCTCGACTGCAGCAACATCTGTTTGTGTGCATTTGTGTAGACGTTAATCAACGGTGTAGCTTATGTAAAGCAGGCTCTTGTGGAGTGACTGTACCATGGCATTAAGTGTGCATATGGGGAAAGTAATTACACTGAGGGCATGGGCACCATGTGTTTTCATTATAATGCTGGTGCACATTTACAATTTACTTTTTTCGTGAACTAAACTCCTCAAAAAAAGTTTGGAAACGTTATTTTGGTCGATTATTCCTCCCTTTTAATAATACCAATTGGTATTGTATTTTATATCGTTGGAAAGCCTGATAAGTCAACAACAACGTACAACATGTAAGGATCATGCATTCATGGAACGAGCAACTAATTGACAGCACTTGTGTGCATGGGTCCTGCAACTTTGTTGAGTTGTGTGCTCCAAGCATAAACAGGCCATGTTTGTTTCTTTAAGATAAGGCCCATGCAATAGGGCAAGTGGAAGCTGGTGTTCCGGTACGCATTATTTGGTGTCAGCCCTGGTACCATTTCCAAACTTAGGACCAAGGTCCATGAGACTGGTGAAGTCAAAGACAGAGCACAAAGTGGCCGTCCCAGGAAGAAGACTGGTTCCTCACCCTTGCTTCACTGAGGAACTGTAGGCTTTCTTCCAGATATTTACAGGCAAAGGGGAACTGGTCTTCAAACTCAACAAAGTTGCAGGACCCTTGAAGCACTTGAAGCTCAAAATGAGAGTGGATACCAACAGAAGAATAATATTCTAAAAACATTATTTTTGGGCCACTACCCACACGGTTAGCTGTGTTGCTCATTCCATGAATGCATGATCCTTACAAGTACCTAATTGTAAAGGTGACTTCCAGGTGCTTTCCAACAATACAAACTACAATACCAATTGGTATTATGAAAGGGGAGGAATAATCGACGGAAATAACGTTTCCAAACCTTTTTTGAGGAGTTTATTTATTTGAGTTCTGTTTCAGTACAGTATTTCCTGTATTTTAATCCTCGTGCTCGATAAAGGCATGACTGATAATCACAGACCTTTATTATTGTATACTTGACTGATAATCTCTCATTAATCCAGCCTCCGTCTAATCCATCCTTTACCAATCACGGCTTATCCTATTCAGGGTCGCGGGGGGTCGCCAGCCTATCACCGGGCTGACGCACAGACGGCCCACCATTCACCCTCGCATCGTGTGTAAATCCAGCCTACCAATATACTGTACATACAACGCGCTACTGAAATAACCACAGCGGTGCGAGGCCTCGCTGAGATTCAGACGGTTGTCCTCTTAATCCTGTTGTTCCATGAAAGTTTGTTTGAGTAAAGGGCTTCTTCTGTCATTCATTCCTTTTCCATTACATGACCCATGAATGATTCAGGAGCCACTGTGTTTGTTGCAAATAGTCATTTATTTTTTATGGCAGCTTTATCTTGAAAACCCTCTCCTGTCCCGAACCACCCCGCAGGATCACGGTTGGATTTTCATCACTGGTGGATGAAGTGCCACGCTGGCATTTTTCCCCTTCTTTTTCTTCTGACCTGCCCAGATGCATGAATTCATAAATTGTGGATGTGGTGCTGATGGACTCCCTTGTTTTCCTCTGATGACATTTCCATATATGGCTCCCTGTGCAAAATGTCATTTTGGCCCCTGCGCGTCACACATTGCCTCTTATGGTAAATATGATACTATAAGTGTTTCCAAAAGGCCCGAAAAGAGAGACATTTTCATAAATTTGCACTGTTTTGCATATCTTGTGCACAAAGCCCGCTTGGTGTGTTTGGCCCCAACCACACAGCAAATGCATTTTCGGGTGGGGAAAACAAATGCATGCGCATCACTAATTGGCCGTGCGTGGTTATATGCTCTTAGGTGTCGTCTGAGTCAGCCTCATTTGAAGCCACTTGCTGTATAGCCGCTCTGGATAAGTAGCTGTTTACTGAATGACCAAAATATCAAATGAGATAAACGCCTTATGTAACATGCTGTGTTCGAGGGAGAGGGAAAAAGTTGATCCTCAGAGCCCAAACTATTAGTCAAGGTATAACACAACCACACATCAACTTTTCACGGCTGTGACTCATCGCCAAAATAAAGACTACATTGAATCGAGGCATTTTATACTGTGATGTAATTGAATTTTGACCTCCAGATTAGATAAAGAGTTTGCACTGGACGGTGGTCTGAGTAAGAGGTAGGATTGGGTGCACTGGGGCCATCCAAAGTGTCTCTCGGGGCAGAAAAAAAAAAAGAGAGCCAGCCGTGTTCCTGCCGGTGTGTGTGATTTGTGTCTGAGAGCGACTACATGTGTGTGTCCCCGACTGAAGTGATTTCCCACCGGCCTCGAGGGGAGAGTCATCTCCTTGACTTTTCTTTACCTCAAGCTCTTGGCTTGACTCTCCACCCACCTACATCTGCAGCTGTGCCAGGTGAGCGTGGCAACCTCATTTAGCTAAATGTTTTCAGTGTTCTTCTCTCTCTCCCTTCAGGAGCTGCAGCATGTAAAGAGTTCAAAGGGAAGTTATCTTGTCCTTTCCTCACACCGCGTCGCCCTCTCTCAATTCAATTCTCTCTAGCCTTCCCTTTTCTTTTTCTCTCTTTCGCTCCACATCTCAAGATTAATAATGCAGCATAACTGATCACCCCCCCCCCCCCCCCCCCCCCATCCAGTTATTTTATCTATGCAAGATAGTGCTCAGCCAGCACAAGCTAATTTTAGAGGATGACACTGCTGAGTGCTTGCGATAAGCAGCCCACAATAAGCGGGACATTATTTTCTTTCTCTTCCAGGGCCCCGTCCTTCTCAGGTGTAAATCACTGTAAACGCAGCGTGTCCCAGATCTCGTAGATTGCAGGAATTGCAGAACATATTTTGCATCGTTACCCAAAGTTTTACATCCGGCGTACGTCTCGCATCCATTTCTCCTTCTCCTTGTTTTAAAGGGCAGGTGTGAAGGTACGGCGTCTCTTGCGACATTACTACTTGGCTGTGAAGTCTGCAGTTATTTGCAACAGACGCTGTACAGCTGTTTGCTTTTAGAAGAACAGACTGTAAAAGGTGTGTTGCAGTTGGGAGGGGGGATGGGAGTATCAAAGCCTCTGAGAAAATCATTGGTATTGCAAATTCAAAGCACATTATGCCCCCTTTTTTTTCGAGGGATAACAAGTGCCTGAAGAGGTATATTTTCAGCAATTAGCATAGAGGTTGAGTCCAACAGCAGGGGGCCCCAAATCCTTGCTTTGCACAGCAACCGAACCGTTTAGCATTCCATGCTTGGAGCCTCACGGTGCAAGCGTTTATTAAACGAAATGTATTATTAATTTCGAAGCCTTCAAAAATATTGACCTCAGTATTTGTCTACCCTAATCATATTTATTTTATCTTGCCGGTAGCGTGTAAATCATGCTAAATCTGCTTTAATTACACCGGTGTGGGATTTGTCTACAGTTGAGGTAGATTAGATTCAAGAACAGGATTATTTTATTGCCGTCACTGAATTTTGTGTTGCCACGCCGATGCGTGCTCGTATGTGCATGTGATCTTATCTGATGAGGGAGATAATTGGAATTTATAGGAGGTAATAGATAACATGGCCGTGAATCCAGCCAAACTGACAACAGCGTGAGCAACAATATATATCCTATCATGGCTGTTCATTTTCCATGAGTGGTTTAAAATGGGGAGATAGTGGCTGAATGATGCAGTGGAATCTCTCTGACACAGACTGTAGCTGCTGCACCTGGGATTTCTACTTCTTTTTTTCTTCTTCTTTTTTTAATGCAGGTGAACCTCATGCAGGGAGTGCAGGTGGTGCTTGTTGGTGAAGTGGGGACTTTACTGTATGCCGCAACAAATTATCCTTCATACAATATTCTAGGGTCTCAGAGGACAGAGAGGCTGCTGTTCTCTCATGTCTCTAGTTTGTGCTTCTGTAACCTTCTTCCACACCCTCAACCACTGTGCTGATTGCACAAGAGGAAGTGTTCAATTATTGTAAGCGGCACTAATAAAGGCCCATTCATACCAGCATTTTAAAAAGTTGAACATTTTTGTGAGTAAAATAATATTTTAATAGAATCGGTGTGAACGGTGGATTCGCTTGTGGCAGCAAACAATTCTGCTCGTCTTTCACGTTGAATCTGAACGTTGTAAACTTTGACATACCATCAACCAACAGTGCTGCCTTTTTGAAGTAACGGAGAGCCGGTTAGCAAAAATGGATAAATCCATCATAGCTGATGAGTCATGTTGCACCATTCACTTTTATTTAACCTCCTCTGTCAGAGAATCATTCGCTGACAACAAAGATGCTCTGGAACAAAGATGACGCAAGCTCCGCAAATAGTTTGAAACGGAAAACAACCCCTGTCTCCTAAATGGCATGTCCATGGCAATAGTCGCCCCACCATCTCGCTCGTGGGAGTTGTGTGGAAGGATCACAGCAGATTGGGTTCTGCATAATGTATTTATATTTTCTTTTGCTGATATCGGATTTTAACACAGCTAACAACTATATTTGGTCTGCAAAATCATTCCCTAAAAATATACATACAACATACAAACATATCTACAGATGGAGACCATTTGCACTAATAAAATACACATGCAAATAACATTCAAGTCAATCCAAATTGTCAAGTGATTCTAAATCCAAACTAGCTTAACAGAAATATGTGACAATTGAATTGAATTTTGCTCTATTGGAAACATCGACTGGATGGAAGAAAGTCATAAAACATATCCAATACAAGGACAAAACCTGGTGGTAATCACATGTTACAAATTGAAATGTGCTGTTACAAATAGTTCCAGTGGCAACTAGTACAAATAGTCGTCAGCATATGCTTAATGATATGATAGTAAGGGGGTCCGAGGAAAGTTTGAGCACAAATAGTCGTCAGCATATGCTTAATGATATGATAGTAAGGGGGTCTGAGGAAAGTTTGAGCACCCCTGTCCTAAGGTGTTTGTGAACGGCGGTTGCCAGATCGTGTGATTGTCTTGCTGACAAAGTGAAAGGTCTTCAATTAATGTTCTCATGATTTGTGCCTTCTAAAAATGATATTTTAGTGAGTGTCAGAGTTTTCTGAACATTGCTTTGTGGTCTATTTTGTGAAGCCTTGTGGATACACTTTTCCGTGCAACTTTGATAGAAGTGGAACATATTTTAAAATATGCTCTTTTACAACTGTATAAAACGGTGTACTCATTACCAACCATGTGCTTGCTCAGCTTAGAATCCAAAAGGCGGCAGGAGTAGGATCAGTATTCCTAAAGGTGCCCTCGTGTTCAAATCAATATCAGTGTCATTTAAGGAGCACAAAGTTGAGGCAAGCTTTCAGACGTGTGTGAATGAAGCATGTCTTCATCCTGTGCACCAGATGTCTTATCGGCCTGGTGTTGGATTTAATAAGCTCTGCCGCTGCTAAAGGTTAGAGGAATGTATGCAGAGATTCTTGTTGCTTTCAAATGAATGTTTGACAAATGAGTTTCCCTTGAAGACATATGATACATTATTAGCATTTTATTATAACTAATGATGTGGGTGATCAGGAGTATGTAGATCAGATAAATCATTCCCCATCCTTTTCATTTGGAAAATGACAATGCTCAAAGGCCCCTGGCTGGGTATTAGATCTGGGTCATAGATCATTTCTTTTTTTAGGATTTCTTTAGGATTTTTTTTTTTTCAACTTTAGTCTTATTTCAATAGTTTTTGCAATCATGACAAATTGATTGTATTGAAAATGTCATCAGTTTCTTGTCAGAGGAGCTTCAGTGGAGCTCCCAGATGAAAGCACCAAAGCAATCTCCAACAGCTTTAACCAAAAGGTGATTAAAACACAAATATATATGTGCTTAATTACCCCTACAGTGGCAGGCAACTATGATAAAAGTCCTCTTTCCTGCATCTAAATTGCATTAATACTGTAGTGGTTACCATGATAGCGGTCCAAGCTCCTTCATCTATATTGCATTTAAACTGCAGTGATAAGTTCCCCCCCTCGACATCTATACTGCCTTAATACTGTGATGATAGCAAAGGTAAAGGTCTTCCCACAATGCATCTGTCTTACATTAGTCTTGCAGAAGCCGCTACAACCTATTCTTTTAAAAAAAGAAACGTGATGAAGTGGAGCTGCAGACTTGCAGTATATTGCGACAGTGACCTCGTATTTCAAACAACCGGGTGCTCAGCTATTCCTTTTGCCGACTGACGGCTAAAAAGTAAGCGCCATTTTAATTATTTTTTTTTGCCATTTCTTCTGAGGGCAGAGCAACACTAAAAGTGGTGCTGTGCTGTGTTGTAAAAAAATGTTTTGTATGACAGAGGAGCCTTGGCCAGTTTTATAAGGCCGGATTTGAGATGGACTAATAAACACATAATACTAGTGACAGCGACAGTGTGAGCACACGGACCACTCTATCATTGGAAACTCTCGGCAGTGCTTGCTGTCCAGGCTGTCTCCAGGTTTTATCTTGGGGGGGTTGTCTATGCGGGACTAATGTCCTCTAAAACTGTTCTGAGAGACAACGCGGGTAAGAAGTTGGCTGCAGAGGCGCACAGCAGCCTCTGTTTGGGGATTTGAATCTGCATTCAAGGCTCCGCTTCCTTCCTTCAACCACTTCCTTCTGCCCTCCGGCAACCGAAAGACAGAGTAAGCACATTGACTAGTTTAATTGAAAAGGGGGACGAAAAAAAAACTTCATTTGTTTAATTAACATGTGTTGAAGTGTTTCTTCCTAAAATGTTTGTCGCTTGGTATTCACTGATCAGTAATTCTGTTCCATCCTTGAATTGTCTCCATTCTGTTGGCACACAGTGACCACCTTTTTTGCAGAATGTTCCTAATGATATGTCTTAGCTTCAGTTATTTGCAGGGAGCATAATGTGTACTCGTGTGTATTCATCTAAGACTGAAAGCTATTGACCTTACATGTTTTAACCACTTAAATTCCAAGTACCAAACCCCTTGAGCAAATCCTTGTCAGCTCTCATTGTTTAATTTCAAATATCCATGGTCAATAAAAACTCAGCAATTCTTCTATTTCATCTGACCATACCAATTACTGTACAATGTATAATAAAGCATGAGTAAAAATGAATGAAGGTATATTTGAATATTGTATCTTTCATATTGGTTTGAGACATTTTGAGGATCTGTTGTCTCCATGAAATATGTACCCAGTAATGTGTTATTTATTGGCAACCTGTGATATTACATTCACATTTGTTTACTATTCACTTTTTTCATTCCCATATTGTCTTTTGAAAACACCCAGAGAGCATGAACCTGAGAGAAAAGTAGGAAATTGTTTTCTGGATCAAAGATTGGTACCATGTCTCATATTTCGCACCAAATGTGAATACCATTTTTTAAGCAGTATTATCATGATTCAGGTAGGATTTGTATTACTTTAAAACATGCTCGGCAAGAGTGACACAACTATGTCTTGACATTTATTTCATGTATTGAAAGTTTGTTTTTTCTTCTTCCCATCTGGACAGAAAGCATGGTCCAGTTATGGTAGTAAGGTCCTAGACAGTCTGCTGCACAGAGCTGTGGATCTGCTTGAATGGGACTAAACCTCGGAACACGCCAGATGCTAAAATTCACACAGCAGTTGAAACAAATTGGCCTGTATCTGAACTGATATATTTTCATTTATGTTTTTCCTCAGAATACAGCGGTTATTATCAGATTGTTTTAGGTTTTTTTTTGCAAGTCAGTGATTACAGTATGCATCTATTTATCCTGAAAGGGATCGTTTCTGCAAATTGAGGGATGCATTACATGCCTTCACAATTTTAATCATGTTTGATAAAATGCTGCCTTGGCTGATGATTCAAAATGAGCTGAGGAGGGTTTTGATTGAAAGATAAATTGAGAACGCTGACTGCTGATTTGTTCCACTGATGATTGTCTAATAAGGCTCTCAAACCCTTCATTTACTCAGTGTTATTCCCAAAGATATCGGTTGCAAAGAGGTCAAAGAGCAAAAAAAATGAAATCGCTATACAATAATTCAATTTTATCTATAGCGTCATATCGCAACAGAAATCATCTCAGGACACTTAACATTGAGCAGGACTAGAATACGCTCATGATTTTCAGAGTAGATACATTTCCAAGTCCCAACATCACCCAAGCGTTACGCCGCGTACCCACCAAACGCGATGAACGCGATTTAATCGCGCGACAAATGAAATCGCGTCGCGCTAGACGCTCCAGTTTTGACGCCGGTCCAATATGCCAAAAAACGCCTCATCGCGGCATCGCGTCGCGCGACGAGCTCGCCCAAACAACAACATTTCTTCCGCCATTTAATTCTCTCGTCGATCATGGCTGAGATAACCACCATCGCTGCACTGTATCTGCTCTGGAGAAGTTCCCAGCTTCGTCTGCGGGCTAGGCGCCGACGTCGGTTCTGGGTGCATGCTACCCTACGGAGGCGGCGTGAGCTCGGCGAGTTCCACCGTCTCCTGCAGGAGCTGCGCCTGGACGACGGCCGGTTCCAGCGGTACTTCAGGCTGACTGTTGCCCAGTTTGAAGACCTGCTAACCAGGGTACAGGACCGGGAGGTTTAGCTGCTGCTCTGCCCAGAACTGGTGCTTCATAGCCGGCCATAAGCCCCAGTGATAAACAATCGCAAAAAAAAAAGATCTCTGTGTGTGAAAGAGCTGGAATTGATATGTATGTGTGTGTGTGTGTGTGTGCGCGCGCGTGCGTGCGCCCCCCAACTTTGATTATGGGCAATATATAATATAATATAATATAATATATAAATATTGTGGCAAAAAGCGAGGGAACACCAGGACGTCCGTACGTCAGCACGTGGGTGACGATCTCAACGCTGATAGGCTGTCGCGGCGCGTCCTTACGCGAATTCGCCGCAAAAGTTCAATTATTTCAACTCGAGCGATGGCGCGATGAAGCGATGGCGCGATGGCGCAATGAAGCGATGAAGCGATTTTTCGCATCCATCGCGTCCATCGCGCTGCGCTATCGCGTCCATCGCGTCGCCCGGCGCGATGAAGCGTCTAATCGCGTCTTTGCATTGACTTTACATGTAATCTTGTCGCGCGATGAAGTTTCATCGCGTTTGGTGGGTACGCAGCGTTACAGTGACAGTGGCGAGAAACAACTGCCTTTTATAAGCTTTTAGGCAGAAATCTTGTGCAGACCAGACCCTTGGTTTCCAACTGCATTTGGTGTAGTTGTATAGTAGTAGTAGCATTAGCAGTAGTGGTAGTATTAACACAAGCAATAGTATCAACAGTAGTAGTCCATGGCAGCAGGCACAGCCACGCAGAGATGGATCCATGTTCCACCAACAAGTGAACTTGTTCAATAGTGTTTGAAATTATCACCCTCTTTGAAGAATATTGGCCTGCTGGCAGGACGGACACTAGTTGGTCCTTGTAATCAGGTTCCAGATCCACAGTCGGCATTAAAAGATTTCCCGGTGCAGATTCATCAGCACTCCTATCGCAACTCGATAAAGCATTACGTCCGGCCGCCCAACAATCCAAAACTGCAGACACCGTGGGTTTTCCACTACTGCTGTGGGAAACCATTGCTTGTGAGGTTAAAGTGTACCGCCGTTCCATCCTGCTGACGCCGAGGCACATAATCCACATGGGAGGTTTTAATTGAGCATTGTCGATTAAAAGCCCACAGCCTTGCCGGGTCTCTAAAGCGCTGAGGCGGTTTTGTTTCGCTTGTCTGGTCCACATGCACCGATCTGGTAAAAAACTGTTTGACAAGTAGTTGAATGACAAGTTGACTTCAGTGATGGGATCAGCAGGAAGTCATTACATGTATGTTTGTTACGTATTGAACTGAAAAGAACAAGAAACTATGCACAATGCAAAAGACTGTTAATTCAAAACAAGAAAATCAAATGTATTGATAAAAAAAAATACACTACAGAAAAGACAGCAGTCATGTTGATGCAGCATATTTCTGTTGTGTCTTCTACCAATATTTCCCGAATTGGAGCCAAATGTGCAACTCCCCTATCCCTTACTTTCTAAATGATCATTATAGAAGACGAGCTATTCATAATATGTCACTGACAAAACTGTTTTCTCTTCTAGAGCCTGTGAGAAGTGGCTGTGGATCTATTTATTTTTACCAGCATGTCTCAGTCTTGTGACTGTTAGTAGAAAGTCCATGTTTTCCCACCTTTTGATGTCCAGCAGATGGTTGAGCCTCTTTTTTCTCTCTAACGGAGGATTCTCTTCTCTCTTTACTGCAGTACTGTTTTAACCTTTTTTTTTTATGTTCTTAATAAAAATTGGGCCAGCTGTAACTCAGTCTGTTACCACAAGGTTGGTGTTTCGATTGAGCGAGCTACTGAGCCCCAAGCTGCTCCCCGGCACTTAACAGCAGCCCGCTCCACATAAATTTCATGTTCGTATGTATATGTATGACTATTCTAATAGGTTTATTTTTTTTAATATCACATTATCCCTATCCTTGTTAAAAACAAGCTTTGTCTAAGATATGTCCAAATATGCCTTTTTTTTAAATCGATCATTTTCTTTTTTTTTTTGTGGGGGGGTTAAAACCTGTGAAATGCTGTAGGTGCAGCCCCAGGACGTGTCAACCAAGGTTAACCACCAATTGCTCAATAGTGATTTGTCTAATATATTTTCAAAATGTTTTAGGTCTTTTTGACCCTTTTGTATTGTGTAATCAGTGAACTTCTTTCTGCTCCCACAGAGCGTATAATAAAGCCCCTTACTGTTTTCTAAAGGTTAGGACAGACATTTACTGTAAAACTATAACAGTCGGAATGAGTGCAACTTATTAACTCAGCTAATATGTTACATAAGTAACATTGTGACTAGGTTTGCAGTTTCCATATAAAAGGTATATAAAGATCTTAGTAGGGAGAGAACTCCACTAAATGTTTTTTTTTTTTCTTTTTACAAAAAGTGTTTTGAGACTTCAAGTTAAACCGATCAGAAAGTAAGCCAGGTGACCTCACCTCAGTGACAGATGTGTATGGTTCCAGACCTGACACATGTAAGTGCCAAGTGTGGCTGCACCTTTCAGAGTGTGTCCTCAGCCAACTCAACAGTAAGATGTCTTACTTTATGTTGCTGCCTGAAGTAAACCTCTGTGTGGTTTTCCATTCCCCCTCATGACCTGCTGTATTCCTGAGAGTTAATCTTTTAAAGGATCTGACTGCATGCAGTCTCCTGCTACTCAGATCTTGTACTTTGGCTATTCAACGTTCATCTACGTCACATTCAATGGTTCACGTAAAAGAGATATTTGGTCAGTGATATTTCCACTATGTATTTGGCTACTGTTAGATTACCCCATGTTTTCCATGTAGACCCCAATGTATCTTCATAATTTGCGACTGAAATAACCCCCATCGCTGCTTTGTAGATGTGGAAGTCCCAGATACACCTGGAAACCAAATGTGGCCCTGTCTGGTTTCCCAGCATCACCCAGAGGTGTGATGTTTCACCCTGCTGTATTCACTGCGTCTAGCAAGACACTCAAACTGTATGAACCCAAAGGAAATAGTTTTGCTGTGATTTAATTGCAATAAACGGGTAACAATAACATAATGATGCCTTTTCGTAAAAAAAGTGTCAAGTCATGATTTGTTCTGTTCCCATGACGACAAGCAAACAACTTTTGAAATGCTTCTTTCCTGAATGGAGCTTGGATTGATCGGTATGAGGCTCTGCTATTATTGTAGCTGCTTACAATAATGTCATCTAGGCGTGAATACGGCAGCGACCTTGTCTGTATCGTAGACAGTCTCTGGTTTGTACACATCGTTTTGTCTGGTCTCTGGGTGATCACGGACAGATACAATATTCAGTGTTTTTCCTAGGATGAAGTTACAGCAGCGCGCTCTGCCGGGAGGTTTCTGTGTGTCTGCCGGCACCAGAAGGGCTCTTGAGCCTAAGTACATACCCCTTTAAGTCCTATAATTGTAACATTCTGTCTGATCCTTTTTGTCTTTTTTTTTTTTAGCAGTAAATGTGTCATAAAATATCCCTTTTGCAAATTACTTTGCTCCTTTTTTCAAGAGAAGTTTAGCTTTGAAAATCTGGCAAGTTGTTATTGCATTTACATTTAGGGCAATTAGCTTTTGTCCAAAGCGACTTACAATAAGTACATTTGTCAAAAGATAAATTATATGCTTAAAACTGTGTAAAAACAAAAAAGTAAAAAACGTATTTGAATTTTCATCAGGTTTCATCAGGTGCATTGGTGGGGACAGGAAAGTGGCCTTGAGTGGGGGTTTAGGTGGCTCATTGGCTTCTGCTGCTGCTCCTTGTGCACAATAAAGCTGCTAGCAATGTCCAAAAACTCCCTGGCCTCTTGGTTATGCAGTGACCTGCCAGGAGGAGCATCACCAGCAGCATCAGCACCTCCTCGGCTCGGATCCGACTCTGTCCCCGCCCTGTACCACTGCTGGTTACTGATGGAATCTCTAAAGATATAAAGATATATCATAAGATTAGATAAGATGTATGCAAAAGAAAGTCCTTGTGTTTCAGCATGCAGACATTTTGGAAATAATCAACCGAGAAATAACTTTATACTTTGCTACCTGAATTGAAAGAATTACAGCAGTGTGAGACAAAGCCAACAAGAAAAATACTACACTAGATGTAGAAAAAGATTATTGTAATAAAGTTAGGAATAAATGTCCACTGTCAAAAAACACTAGTACTTCCTGCAGTTCAGATGAAGACGGGTCCTTCCTCCTGTTCATCTTCACCCACAAATCTGCAGGGGACTTTTCTCTCCCTTGTGATCTCCTCCTTGACATGTCTTTGTCCATATTTATAGCGAGTAATACGATCAATAAAATACACATAACTCCAAAAAAAGGAGGATTGGAGGATTCAGATCCAAACAATCGATGAACACAATGTAAACACGGCAAGAAAACGGCAAAACACGGCAGAAAACACGTGATCACTCAAAAACAATACTTACACTATTATATATTATATACAACACTTATTTACACTAACCCCTGCGAAAAGTCCACCAAAACAGCGCTCCACTTTGCCGTCTCCGCTCTCCTTCACTCCAGCTGCACGCACGCACTCGCAAAGCCCCGTCATTACTGTAACGTCATGTATATCAATGGAAAGCACAGACTCTCTACTGTCAGGAGCCGTTGGAATTAGAGCGATCACGTGAATGGTTGTGGAGTTACGGTAAGTAGAATTCCGTATGTATTTCTGACAGGATCGTACTTATAATTCAGCAGCGGCGGTACGGTGCATATAGGGGAAACGCTGATCGTTTTTATCCTACATTTCTGATTCAGGGCGACAGGAGGAGAATCTCAACACTTATAGGCTTTCAGAACACAGCGTCGCGCACATTTGAATAATTTGTTTTGCGTTTGGTGTGAACACAGCATTACAACTTTAAACTTAACTTGTACCACTAGTGGTTGCTACTAGCAACAGTGTTCAACTGAAACCACCTGCTGATGGAAGAATACAGAGGGCAAACCTTTTTATTTTTCCATGATCTATTTTGTTAGAAAGCTTCTGTGTCACCACTGTGGCGTATAAGAATGAACAAGGACACGCATTGAAATACCTTGATTCATTTGATCTCTTATTTGAAAAAGTTGCTTTCCAGATCATAAAGGTCTCCCAGGTTCACCTGGTGTGTGTGTGATTTAATATGCTTGATGCCCCTTATGAATACATGGCTGTGTGAATGACATGTCCTCGCAAAAAAAACCCTTTTGCCTGAGATTAAAATCAACTGCATCAAATGTGCCTGTGCTTTGTGTTCAAATTGCATCTCAACAGGTTGGTCGATTAATTAGCCTTACAGCCTTTTTTTTCCCCCTTTCCTTTCAAAAAGTCAACAATCCATCCGTGAGGCGGTAAAGCCTCATTTGCTCTTGGTCTGGGGCACCTTGTGTCGAGAATATTCATGAATGATTGTCGCGGTCTTTGATAGCCAGACTGAGTGATCAGCTTCTTCGCCCGACATCGTCTGCATTGAAAGAAAAAAAAACCTACCTCTTGTTACTTTCACTTTGTTTTAGGGAAATAAGATTTGTTAGGATCATTACTGGAAGAAAGTATTTTTTAAGGTGGATGTTGTTTGCAATGAGGTGCTACTAGGGCTACCAGCTGTAATGTAATAGGAAAGAGTGGTGTGATGGACTGCGACGAGGGTGGCCAGCGACGTTCACCTTGAGATAAGGGTAACACTCCTGCCTCATATGCCATGAAGGAGGCCTAATGGCCTCTCTCCACCAAAGTAGAACAACACTGCCTTGTCGGTACAGAAGTTTTACCCTCTCACAGCCTAATTGACCACTTACTGACATGTAGTACATTACACACGTGTGCAGCATGCAGTGAAGAGAGGCATGCAAGCATGTGTGCACGCATTAGCCGGGTTTCCATTCACGTCTATTTATGCACATTTTGAAGTATCGCAAAAGATCTAGCAAAAGAGAGCTGATGTGCTAAATGGGATGTGGAAACGCCTTTGGCGAATATTTGAATCGCATGACGCCTGTTTGTGCAGTCGGCTTCCTCCCAGATATTCCCGTAGAGTGTGCATGCTTGGAAACATGGCCAATAATGGCTGAGGGGAAAGTGGCCTAATACGTCAGGTAACCAAGGAGATGGATCAGAACCTCTACTTTTGTTTACTGGTGAATTATAGACATTTGTAGCCAATTTTCAATCTATGGGATGCAAAATACCATGTTTTTTTGGAATGGATGGAAAAGATACTCCAAACAAAATGTCAATCAAACTCCTTTTTTATTGTTTACAAGAGTAACACACTTCCTCAATTTCCATTGAGTCATATTTATCAACAAATAATATATTTAATTTGTTTTACTTTTTAAAACGATGCTTTTATCATTGAGGAAGAAGGGAGAGAATGATGGCAACGGAGTGAGAAACAGATTTGTTGACAGGTAATGTTGTTTTGCTCATCTCTGAGAGGGTTCAGGTGCTTGACAGAAGTAATTATGGCTGCTTCTTAGCTGCTAGTAAAAAAAAATCCCCTCTCATTCGGTTGAAGCATAGCCTGAAAATGGATTCTCTTTGATGCCGAGCACAGTTTTATTCCGTCATTTGCAGTTTGCGAATTATGAACTTGTACAAACTTAAAGGGAAACTAAATGTGGTTGGATATATTATGTTGAAGATGTAGCAAATGAACCATTATGTGACGCTAATTAGTTAACCCCTATAATACAGACAGACTCCTGGAAAACACTTTCCTTCTGCCCCGTCGCTCACTTTGTGTTTGTAATGGCGTATCGTTCAAATTTCATCAAAATGCATTCACATTTTTTCTTTCTTTCTGTCAATCATTGTCTGAGAGCAGGGGTCATGTCTCGTCGCTATCGTGTCTCACTTCTGCTTCAAACTTTGTGAGCTACATTCTTTCAGGAAACCGACTTCTCTCATTCACGACCTCTAAAATGTCCCGTCGCCTGCAGCGATTCCGTTCCCCTAAATGAATTGTAATATTGTTTTTGTCATTATTATGAGTTCAGCTCGGCCACTGGAATCTATAGCCAGGCCCAGAGCGGTGATGGACACCGCAGGTATAACAGAGACGGAGAGAGAGAGAGAGGGAGGGAGCGACATAGAGAGGAGGACAAAGAGAGCAAAATTGGTCTAAAGTGAGCAGCCTAATGCCTCCACCGGCAGCTGTCAAGCCATCTCACGGCCCCGGTGCTAAATGAACTCCACCATCCCACTGTTCACACGTCGCCCACCTCCTCCACCCACCTCTGTCTTCCTCGCCCTCCCACTCACGTTCCCCTCTCTCTCCTCTCACAGAAAATGGCCACTGAGAATCCATTCTGCCCCACAAATCAAATCATATTATATTGTCATTTTCCATCTCCACTTTGTCTCTCCCTCCCTCTGCGTCCTCCTCACTCTATCATTCTCCTATCTCTAACCTCTTTGCTCTCCTGGCTCCCTCTCCCTGCCCAACTCCCCCTCCCTCCAGAAAAGGAGAAAAGGGCATCCGATGTGATGAAAGATGCAAGTCAAGGTGTGGAGACTTTCCACCATACCCATAGGTGTAATCCCATCAGATCAGCTGGAGATGTTGGGCTTAAAAGACACAGGCGGCTGCTTCCTGGGCCGATTCGTACCCTTCTTATCTGTGCAGTGCCTTTTTTTTTTTTTTGTATACGGGAGTGACGCGCAACATGAAAACCCATTTAATAATGGCAGCATTTGGTAGTGTTGAGCACAGCCCCTTTCTAGCCGAGTGGAATGACATTTCGATGTCATCAAGTGAAAAGTTTCGCAGGTCTGCTCGACTCGCGGTGACCTTCCATTTGTGATGCGTCGTGTTCGCCGCCAAACATAAAGGCTTCCATCTTCAAGGGAACTCGGAGACACACACAGGGACAGTGTGGACACAGAAAAAAACCTCTTCCTGGTTGAATGATCATCTTTTCAAGGAGATGCTTTTATCAGATGCTTTAGGCTGCTTGCTGCGGTCAGTCTATTTAATTCAGACACTCTAAATGAAAATCTAAACTCCCAACGAGGGAATCGGTCCCCCTCATCAGAAATACCTGCCTCTGACCTCGCAGAGATTAGAGCTTTAACACCCGTGGCATACACGATGAAATAACTATCCCATCCCTCTCACCAAGCCACCTCTCCACTCCACCTCTGGTCTCTTTACAAGTGGAATATCAAGAAGGCCTCTCTGGACCCCCCCCAGGGCACAGCTATGCACATATATCAGGGAGCCCAAATAGAGAAAAACAAGTGGATAAAGAAGATCCCTCAGGGAATCATGACCACAGCCTGATTGTGTTGGATCCCATGTCCCTCACCAACTACTGTCCTTGCCTCGCCTCGCTGGGGAAGACCTGTGAACCGCATCGATGTAAAAGATTGTGAGGTGAGGATTAAATTCTACGGCTTTTAACAAGTCGCACACAAGTCCATTACATGAGGGAGAGATGGCGGCTACTGCTGCTGCTGGATAATGGATTAGTTCACAACCCAAAACCAGCACTACAATAATGGAGATACCAAAAAAAGGGTGGTTACATTTTGAAATAAAATATCATACAAAAGGGAGCACAATGATTGACATACTGTAATTAAATCTAAGCAATATCCTGTTGAAAATATGGCAATTACTGTATGAAAGTCCTTCAACAATCTGGATTTACTGTGATCTTCATGTAATGTTTGACCAAAACAGGGAACAAAGTATAGAATCACATCACTAATGAAAAAAACATGCAAGTAATTAATTAATTCAGTCATAATTTCTTTTTGGATTCTGATAAGAATTTAAAACCATTGCATGAAAGCTCTGTCTTCAAAACATGTTTTAAGAGGCGGTTTTAGGGATTATGTGGGTTTTAGAAGCTGGTGCTCCTCAGATAGGATTTGCCATGTAGCTCAGGCGCTACAGCTCCTGCTAGTAATGCATGGGTAAGCGTTTTTATTACTTGCATTCACCCCGACAATCTGCACCGCCTGGCCTGCAACAATATGCCCTAATTTACCACCCAAACCCGACCTGACCCACAAGCTGCCAACTTTATGCATCATAGTGGCACAGTTGGGGCTGAGGGTCTCGGACCAGGACAAGCAGACTCCAGAAGAGTGTTTGTCTGTGTGTGTGTGTGTGTGTGTGGAGAGAGAGTGTGTGAGTGTGTGTGTGAGTGAGAGGGGATGATAAGATGGACTCGGAAGTCATTAATCACCGGCTCGGAACCACATTTTGTCACTCTTGACCCGCCCCGCACCCGAGATATTTGCTCGCAAGCTCAGCCCAAATTCGTCCAATTGGGTTGTGGTCCGACTTGCGTATGGCTAGCCTCTGGCCTTCAGTCTAGACCTTGCAATTGCCAATTAGTCCCTGCTTTTTTAATTCCCTCATCACCCACGGGCGAAATTACACAACTGCTCGCCCTCTCCATAACAAGGTCAAAGCACATGGTCAGCAGCAATATGCACCTTGCAGCAGGGAAGGATCGACTATCTTCATGCAGTTATTGACCCTGTACCGGAGCTTATATATATGGGTGTGGGTGTGTGTGTGTGCAGTCCCCTCCGAATTGGAACAACAAGGCCATTTCCTTTATTTTTGCTGTAAACTGAACCCACCCATTTTTTCAAGTGAAAAAAAATGATTGGAACATGTGACTGACAGGTGTGTTTTGTTTCCCTGGTGTGTCCTATTACTTTGATTATTCAAACAATAAATAGCCCTGAATATATACTCTCGGTTTCAGCCTTGGGTTTTGCCTGTGCAGACTATAGTTGGTGTTACCAACATGAAGACCAGAGAGCTGTCTATGGGGAAAAAAGCAAGCAAATTTGAGCCATTGCACAAACAGTGGCCATTGCCAGTAAAACAATTTGGAATGTCCTGAAAATGAACCCAAAGAACCCTGTCCAGAGCAACAGAAGTCAAACTGGTCGACCAAGGAACATATCAGCAGGTGATGACAGAAACATTGTGAGAGCTATATAGAAAAACCCTCAAACAATTGTCAGTGACATCACCAACAACCTCCAGAGGGCAGGAGTGAAGGTATCACAATCCACTGATCGCAGAAGACTTTCGGGTCAAAAGTACAGAACACCAGAAGATGCAAACCCTCATTAGCAATAAGAAAGAGAGAGAGACGAGGCTTAAAAGTTCTGGGAGAAAGTTGTATGGACTGATGAGACAAAGATGAACCTTTACCAAAGTGATGGAAAGGCTAACGGATGGAGAAAGAAAGGATCCGGAGGTAATGTCATGGACTGGGCTTGCATGGCTTCTTCTGGGACAGGCTCGTTGATCTTCATCGATGATCGATGATGGCAGCAGCAAAATGAACTCACCAGTCTACAGAAACATTTTGCCTGCCAATTTAAAGAGAGACAGAACCAAAGTAATCGGGAGATCCTTCATCATGCAGCAAGACAACGAGCCGAAACGCACTTCCAAAACAACCAAGGAGTTCATTAGGGTTGGAAGGTTTTAGACTCGCCAAGTCAATCTGCAGACTTAAACCCTATTGAGCATGCATGTTGCATGCTAAGGGGAGATTGAAGAGAGAAACCTCCAAAACAAACCGCTGAAAGAGGCTGCAAAAGTCACTGGGTCGCAGGCTTGATGCAGTTATTGCAAACAAAGGATTTGCAGCTAAATATTAAGTATTATTCTGTAATATAATGTTAATGTTTACCAGATCTACATGTAAATACCTGGAAAAAAGCTGATCTCTGGTGTCATATTCATATTTTGATGTAAAACCCAAATGTTTTCAGTTTACAGCAAAAATAAAGGGAATGGCCTTGTTCCAATAGCTTCGGAGGGGACCGTATATTCACATGGGAACTGATGTCACATGCAGCATAAATATGCGAACTATTGAGGGAATAAAAGCAGGCATACAATGGATACAATGAATCAGTCGAGCTGTGAATGAATGTCATCCATCTTTATATCCAAGCCACTTGTAGATTGTGTTCACGTTGGCTGTGAAGGTCAACATCAAAAGGTCAGACATGACGTTGAACCATGTGTACTCTGAAAAATATGGACACTCCCGTAAACTTGTGTTTTTAGGTGTCTGTCTGTTTGTGTGTGAGTGGTCAAGTCAATTATTTTGAAAAGCCGCACGCACGGTAAAGTCAGAAAGGTGTTGACAGTTTAACCTGAGAAAAAGTTAGTTTGAGGGAAAGGTTTGTTGTTTTTCTGCTGTTATTTATTGATTTTTATTTTTATTTATTGATCAGTTGCTGTCAGTTTCAATGATTAGTTGGATGGCAGTTTTTTTTAATGAGCTGTCATATTTTGAAGCCAAATTCAGTATTTATGTAATATATTTGAAATATTGTATTCAACGTTTCACATCAAACATTTCTTTATTTTCAAGTAGCCAGCGGGTTTTGTTGAACCCCCCCCTGGTAAATGATAAATTGAGGTAGTGCAAACCGTGCTGCAGTACTTTCTAATCAATGTCATTTCTCTATTCCATTATTACACTCAAGTTAGAAGTCGGAGAGAAGTCAATCTGATTTATTTGATCTAACTTCTAACCAATTGCACATGTGGCCCTAATGACAGGTTATCAAACCCCACGTACTGTCTCTGCCAGACATTTTATGCTTTTGAGGTTTTGCCATAATGACCGTCTATACACACACCTCAGGAAAGCACGGTGAAGAACGTCCTCACGGATGATGTAAATTACAGTTTTATTTATATATGGTACTTAAAATAGCAATTTAAATTCAGCAAAATGATCTGGGGATTATAAAGATTGTTTTCTGTTGCTCTGGGATATTTGAAATCTGTTTTGGCACAACACTTTTTTCGCAATTTCCTTGGTTTCAAAGGAGCAACATCATGTCGGCTGCATCAGTGTAAAGGTAAAATGTCAGTATGCAAGTGAGTGTAGTGTACTCATGAGTGTAGTTTAATTTGCGATGTCCAGGGGCTGAGTTCACTCTGTACGTAAGTAAAAAAGAAATACCAAGCAAATCACACAAACTTTACCAACAGCTGGTGGAGTGGGAGGCAAGTTGGTTTGATTTGACCCCCTTTCCTCCTGAAATTACAGGACAGCAGCTCAAATACTGCAGCGTTTTTATGTTTCTCCCTTTTTTAAGATAAGACAAATCTCCTAAAACTGTATCCGTCAAATACATAAATGATGTGCTTGGTGTGGTTTTTCCCAGGAAGACTTAACACCTCCAAACTGATGGAGCATTGCAGTTGAGTGAGGTCAAAAGTGTAATCAACTTAAAGCACTCATCTAATATTAACATCTCACCCACCAAAGCTTCTCAGCCATGAAAGGTTGAATGTTTTTCACCTTTTTCAAGGCAGATAAATGATTTCTGCTCCCTGACAAACACGCAGTATAGCATATAAGAATATCAATCTGCTAAATACAAACTGACGTAATTTGTTTTTAAAACGTTTTAAAATGTTGCATTGTCGTAGCAGAAGGTTCAGCATTCTGACCTTTCAGCAGACCCGTGCTGACTTGAATAAGCTGAGAAGAAAGGCTGATTGCCTTTGCCAACATCACACCATTCCTCAGCGACCTTCACCCCTCCCCGTCCCCATAAGCAATCAATAAATATGCTATTTCAAGTCATGATGGGAAAATCAATCCGAGGGATTTTTTTTCTCCCTGCCACCGTCTCCCTCTACCAAGACTTCTCTCTCCTGCAACGGTTCTCACAGTGCCTCCGAGGACCGGTTGTGAAAGTGGAAAGTGTTTTCAAGAACTGCACTGGATGCGATTGAATGGGGAGATTAATGAAGCTCGACGAACGAATGTGTTGTACAGGAGAGAAATGGATGCTGTTTGACTTTTATTTCTGACAAACCTCACTCGCCGCGAAGAAGGCCTTAAGATTGACCCTCACTTTACAAGAAGAAAATCCCAAAAAAAGAAAGCACAATCTTTTGAATATGTCGTTTTGGGGGTTTGACACAAAATCTGCAAAAAAATCTTTTTATCTGCAGCAACCTTTCTCTGCTTCTTTTGACAGTCTATTGGAGCATTTCTTAATACGAGATGTACGTGTGATGTCCTTTTATTATGTCTGCGCTGAATTGATTTCAAGGCAAATTCATGTCACTCAGTCACTTTGACATTGTGATCACATCACATTTGACTACCTGACGTTTTCCGCTGATGTGAATACATGTTTGAAATGTATTGTTGTTGTTTTTTTAATTCAAACCTGGTGACTTTGCTGTATCTAAGAGACACAGACCGGCTATGGAGCCAGCTTCGAAGGACTGAAATGACATTCAAATATATTAATGATTTATTCAGTATCCATTTCTATTTTGACTGTGAATGTGCCCTGGGACTTTTAACATCCCTTTAAATGTGGAACTATTCTGATGGGTGAGACCTGCTTATAACTGAAATCTAATAACCCTACTAATGATGCTTCTTTATTAAAAAGTCTGAAAAAACGAGAACATTCTATGTGTACGAGTGTATGAGTGACCACAGGGGTCGTCAAGATGTCAGGGTGGGTTCTGTATGGATGTCAGCGTAACAGATTTGTTGTGACCAAGCTGACTTGTGTGTGCTCAGACTTTGCTCCAAGCGGTCGCCACGCAGCATTGGTTCTTCACTGTAAACTACAGTTATTTAAATGACCACTAGAGGCTAGCTCCAAATGTGAGTCAATCCCCATAGACCTCTCCTTGTTAAATTGAATGACTTTACAGGAGAAACATAGTTACATGAGCAAACGTTCACCTTCCAGTTGTTTTGAAGCCACGGGCTAATCGGAATTCCGACACTCATTGAATACGTCACACGGCAGTTTCTCTTTTTACGTTTTGTAAAAAGAGAAACCGTTACGCCACAAAGCAAAGTTATTTATTAACGTCATGATTGTGGCATATTTTTGACTCTCCTTTCTTAGATCACAGCGTAATCCTGTGTAAACAAACAAATGTATCACTCAGGAGGGTCTGCTATGGCAAATGTGACGCCTAGTGGGAAAGGTCGGTATAACGGGTTCGGTCCGGTTTCCGCAAGAGTCAGATCAGTGCATCCCATGCAAATGAAACTGTTGCTTTTTTTTCCTGTATTAAATGAACTTCTTCGTATTTCTGTAAGTTCTCCGTATGATTATGGTTCGCTCCTCGTACGTGTAATATGCCCCTCTGCTGCCCGTAGACTGATCCATGTTTGTGATTTTCAAATGCTGCAAACGCCGCCTCTTTCATGTGCACGTGCTCATAGCTCGACAGGGAAACCCTGGGTTGACTTACCGAGTTGATAACCAGCTTCGTGTGACCGATTATCTCCGATTGCCTTTGTTAGGGTTACTTTAGCTGGATAACTGACAGGTAACCTGGGTATGTTGACCTCACTTCGTAGTACAGGCCCCTGACCGTCATTCAACCCCAACGGCACATAACCTCTGCGCTGAGCACTTGCACCACTGTTTTATTCATTTGACAGGCTGTCGTGCTAATTTGATGTTGCAGGTGAGGCACGTGATGCTTGTACTGAATTTGCACACTGATGCTGGAAATGGGTCACTTCTAAATGTGAATGCAGGCAGTAAAAATGAAAATATATACACTTACGTTACAAACATTATCGGCTACATTCCCCATTATAAGAAAGCGGTATTATAAAAATACCTCTATTATTAATACAAACCTTAATCAGGAGTATTAACCTTAACCATGCAATCAAATTATTCACAGTCAAATAATAGGTTACATTAGAACATAATCTTTATGGCAATTATCTTTTTGCAGAACAATGGTGACAATAGGCTGCAACCTGCAATATGGAAAATGTAATGTTCTCCATAAGACCTAATAATGAATGCATTTCTCCCATCTATGGCTAAAAATACATTCTTTATTTGCAGAGGACTTTTTAACTTATTATTGTCTTTTGGGTGATTGAGCATTAGCCCAGCAATAATAATTAATGCTCAATCAATAGATGGAGCATCAAAAGGGAATGCATTTGAAACACTTTTCAAGCTTTTAATCAACAATCAGTGGTCCCATGGGCTGCTTTTTTCCATTTCTTTTTCATATATGATGGTCAAGTAAATGACTTGGTTGTTGGTCAGATAAAAAAAAGAAGTGAAATAATATTTTATAGACAAAATATTGTATTCTGTTTTTTCCCCCCTTCAAATCAAGAAAATCACATCTGAATGATCCACACATTCACGTGATGAATGTCCACAGGCCAGCGTTGACCATGAAATTGAACATCAGACTGTGAGCTTGTGTGTTCGAGTCGGGCCCGAGACGACGCCTACTCCCTTTCTTTTCCAAGTATATTCACTGCTTCAAACCTGTAAAAGGGACAGACGATGCATACCATATCTTTAAAGTTCCCGAAGTCTTTTAAAACCTTTTGTTGATGCTATTTCGTTTGTCGGTCTCCATCAAGTCTGGTCATTTTTTTACGCTGTGTGGTGATGCCTAAGACAATTTTCCACATTGCACACATAAAGTTCCAGACTTACTGACTTCCCCTATTTGTGAGTGTTTGTGCCTCAGCAGTGGTGTTACAAAACCAAATTAACGAGATCTATATGAGAGAGCACAACTCACTCCACTTGCTTACGTACATCTTAACTCTCTGGACTCTGGAAGTTCACCCACTCTAAAAATTCTAAAAGTTCAACTCTCTCGCTCTCTTCATATATATATATATATATATATATATATATATATATATATATATATATATATAATATATATATATATATTTATATATATACATATATATAATATATATATATATATATATATATAATATATATATATAATATATATATATATATATTATATATATATATATTATATTATATTACATGATATATATATATATATATATGATATATATGTATATATATATATATATATGTATATATATACATATATATGCGTGGAGCAGCATGTGTTTAATCAAAGTACTGTAAGGCTGTACAACTTCAAACAAAAATGTACCATGAGAGATTTTGAAGGATTTGTTATTTACTGAGCCACGGTGCTTTTGTTTTAATGGGAATGAATAAGAACCAGTGGGACTTTCAGTATTCCATACATTAACATTACAAACAGTAAACAGTGCACGGTGCAAGGAAACTGTAACTAAGGGAAGAAGCACATTGGCAGGAAGCGAATGGTTGGCTGCAGACTGATCTCATGAATCGGCGTATGTATGACACGCCAACTCGTATGCCATTATGGCACGTTATCACTACGCACAATCTCCTTTTCGCGTGTTTGTCAACGCCGAACCCTAACCTTAAAGGGCGTTTATATACACGCGGATGTGATGGATCGTTTCGCTAGAGGGTGCCGACCAACGAGCGGATGTGATGGGTCGTTTGGCTCAGAACGTACACGCAGATAGCTCGAATTGTGTACAGATAACATGCCACAGTCAGTGGCGTGTATATTTAGGAAAAGTCATGATGCCAAGTTGTTGGCTGTTGAGAAGATTTTGCCCCGTGGGTGTCTCGTACAAGACTGTGATACAGGCGGATCATTGAGAAAACACCACTACTGTATATAGACGTATATTTCTATGTTTTCTGTTATGACTTACCCATGCTGTGGACATTTGTTTGCATCTTTGATAATGCCAGATTATTATACTTTGGAAAAGAAATGCTTTTGCCAACTGTCTTCGCAATACAAGTTACAGCAATGGTCAATTGTTAGGGAGACCTGTCATGGAAATAATTCTTGTCCTCTCTAAGCAGCGGCAGAAATAGCTTGCCATTAGTTAAAGAGGAGGATTGGCTCAAAAGTGAAGGACTTTAACAGAAAAGCCCGTTCTTTGGGTCCTATATCCCTCTAACTAATGTTATATTAACAAATATACAAATATATTTTGAGGAACATAATGCCGCCCGGATTACATTTTTACGCTTCTGCGCCGGTAACAGCTGTGGCCAGACGCATTATGTTTTCAGGTTGTCTGTCTGTCTCGTACAGGCCTGGAGGGAATGTCTTCAAATTCGGCACAAACATCCACTTGTTTGAGGTCAAGGTCACAGTTGTGTTTTGTCCATCCCATTCTTGTGATATCTAAGGAATGACTCAAGAATAAACTGTTTAGAATATGGAAGTCAAAATGTGAAAGCACAACACTCACAAATTATTTTGCTGATTATAACAATATCATGCAAATGTCCAAAAGGAATTAGAAATGATGAAGTTCAAAATGTGACCAGACGTGGATGTTAACTGCAACTGAACTGTTTGGCAGAGACATAGAACCGCAAGATAATTCTTGTTTATCATTTAAATAGTCTTTTATATATCTTCCAAATGTTCACTAACAATTTTTTTCTTTTTTTTTAATACAATAAAGCCTCTTCGAAACTACAACATTATTCAAATTTCTCATGCTTTAAGGTCTTTCATGCTTATAGTCAGACAACAGTGGACATGTTTAATTATCACTTATGTGCTTTTGTTGTCTAAACTTAACCACGTTGGGACCCCATGTATTTTCTTTGATTTCATTCATATTCTTCATGTTTAGAGTTTCCTGTTTTATTTTGTTGCTCGCCTCTCCTCTCCTCTCAGATGCCTTCACTTCCTGCCTTTGTGTGTTGTCCTGCCAGTGTTGACTGCCTGCCTCACCCTGATTAGGTCCACCTGTCACTCGTTAGCCCAGCACTCACCCCCTTCTCACCTGTCCCCACTTCCCCATTAGCCAGTCACTATGGCCGCGTTCAGACTGCAGGCAAATCCGATTCAAATCTGATTTTCTCATATCCGATTTTTAGGGCTGACTGTCCACACTGTTTTAGCAAGTGTCCAAATCGCATTTGGCTCTGTTCAGACTGGGCCACATCAAGTGACCCATCTGACTGGTTGCTGTAGCAACGACGTCGGAGCGGAGGCGTGTATTGTGTGACGTCATGTAATAGCGACGAGAAAAACACCAAACAAGATAGAGGCAGCTCACATGAGTATATTGTCCTTATCGCTGTCCAGTAGGGGTGCAGAACCGGTAACGTAGCTCCACAACTTGAAACAGGCGGGTGGTTTGGCGCATTGGGTCAGGTCTGGCGTCACGTAGAGTGACCTCACGGACAGTCAAATCCGATCTGAGTGTTTGGAGCTGTTCAGACTGAGACGCATCTGTCCAAATGCGATCTGAAACTACCTCCCGGAGGTGGTTTCGATCCGTTTCGCAAAAATCGGATTTCATGTGACTTGGGACTGTTCAGACTTCAAAAGAGTCATCCGGTTCCAATCTGGATGGGCTAAAAATCGGATTTCTGCTGGCAGTCTGAACGCGGCCTATGTATATGAGCACAGGTCCGTTGTTCCCTGTCAGTTTGCCTTGGTTGCATTTTTTTAGTTTTTCCCCGTGTCCCACCTGCTTCTCCTGTCTGCTTTTTGGACTCAATGCCAAGATAAACCTCCTCATCTGTATCTTGGTTTGGGTCCTTCTCCTGCCATCTACACTTCACCTCCTTAAATTGTGTGCCTTTCAAATAAATGTAAGTCCAATAGTTAAAGAAATCGTGGCCAGCTCACATAATTGACAAAATAATTTAAATTCCTTCTGAACAAGTAGCATAGAAAGATAATTTCCAAGAGACGAGCTTTGTTTTGCCCATTAACTACAGATGTTTGATATCAGCTGGTTTTATTTAATATTTTTGAATGTTATGAAGAAGTTCATAACGTGTAGTTTCCTATGCACACCTGAGTATAAGGAAGGCTTAGATGTGGACAAAGATGGATGATTTTAAGGAGCAATATAGGACATTCAGAGCATTAGCTTAGCTTAATATATATTTGCTATGTGATAATATAGTTGAGTCATCACCTTTTATTTTGTCAAAACTGACTTTATTCATTAAATTACATTTTTGTCATTCAGGTATGAGGATTATTATGCTGTTGAGTTTTTCAACATTGCGATGCCTTAACCACAAAGCGAGTTCATTCTCATTATATCTAATTATATAACTATTCACTTCGTTGGTGCAGAAACGTCTCCAAGCTCAAGGAAAACTGATACCACTTGAAGAAAGTAGGCAAAATGATGTGTTAATTTCATGTGTCTCACTTCCAAAGACAAAAGCAGAACGCTTTCGATTTCATTTAATTGTTCTTTCATGAACGTGAACCGCATGTATGCGTCATTGGCTGCAACATGCTGGACAGATGCAGTGCCTTTGTGTCTATCGTCTGTGCGTCATGTCTCTGCCAATGAGTTCCCTGTGCTGTTACTTTAGCCTTGCACGTAGCCCTCGCCGTTCCGTGTGTCACAATACTGTAACGCTGCCAGTGCTCGCATGAAAATCCTCAAGCCAGGCAAAGCTGTCATTGAGGAAGAGTGAGTGAGTGTGTGCGTGTGTGTGTGTACGCACACATCTGCCTTTTGCTTTCTGTAACCATGTTGCCTTGACAACCACACCTCTGTGTTCTTTGTCCTTTGTCATTGTACAGATCGGTAAAGAGTGTGTGCGTGTGTTGGGGGGGGGGGGTCAAGGTTGCCCATAAGCACCAGATAAGGAGAAAAGCACAATGGCTAAAAATGCAATATTTTACATCTGTATTTGTCTCAGAAAATGTCCCATTTGGTGCTTAAAAACTGCATTTGTTTTTTTTTTAATCATTGTTGATGCAAGCCCTTTTTGACATTTATGAATGTGTCACTTAGAGGACTCCCTGGTGTGTCTGTTTTGTATTCAAGCTGCTGTCTATTCATCTGGGGAGGCTGGTGCATCTTCAGGGCCCTGTGCCCCTCTAATCCCAGAGAAAAAAAGAATCTGCTAGCGAGGGCCTCAAGCAATTAACAGAAGGGAAAATAACCAGAAGCGGCCACTGGCAAATTTGAGGGTGACATATGTCAGTTAAAGAGAGCGCGTCCCTGTGAGACAATCTGACATTTGAAAGCAGCAGACAGAGGTTTGTTTGCACAGGGCGATCAGTTCAGTGTGGCATTCAAGGTGGAGTGTGGCTATATAACAATCCAGTGTGTGTGTGGTGCTAAGTTTATTCTTATGAGTATTTGTTGTGTTGGATGAATATTTTTTGCCTGGGTCCAGACCTTTTGAATCCGTCCATTCCGTTGAGTTTGAGACGACTTTGTGACAAAACTGTGATTTCTCAATTTAATACCTTTAAGCACAGGACTAGTATTACCCAGGTATGTCTAGTAATTTGTAATAATTATGGAGGACGTTGTTGTTGATAATCCCATGCAAATTGGCCATGTCTGTAATTTGTAAACACAGTGGTCATCTGATAATAGTCCCGTGTCGATCGGCATCTCAATAACACCCCCCCCTCCACTCCCTTTTCCTGCCTCTTTGCCAGTTAAAAATTATGGAGGCGGCATTGGAACTTATAAATGAATGTTTTGACAGCATTTTGGGTGCAATTTCATGAGGCTCATCTCGCTGCACAACATGGAGTCCTGTATGCAGACTGAGCGAGCTCAAAAAATTTGGAGCGATGATAGGATGGCATGGCAGCAATGCATGTTTTTTCTGTCTTTTAACAGGCTCAATACAAATGCCTATAGTGTTTACATATTTCTGTATGTGGTCGCCTCAAGGAAAGCAGTATACAAGAAACAGATGTTACTGTTAGGAACTCACTCAAAAAACAGGCTTGGACCCAAACGCACGACTCAGGACAAAGTACCAAATTAGAATAATATTTATTTATAAATAACAAAGGTAGGTAACAACAAACAAAAGGCGCTTCTCGGAGGAAGGATATACAACTGAAACAAAGTGACAAAGAAAACACAGGAGTGGACAAAAACTCACACAGGTAGCGGAACAGGATCGAGGAAATGTAAAGAACGCGAGTACTCATGACAGAACTGACACAACGAACTGGCACAGGACAAAGGGAGACACAGACTATTTAAACAAGAGGTAATGGGGAACAGGTGGAAACAATCAGGGCGGGGCTGACAATCACAGGGCACAGGAGGAGGGGAAGTCAATTGATCTGAAACAAGAGGAGAACAGTTAATTTCAAAATAAAACCAGAAAACACGGGACAACATGAAATGACAAGACAAAAAGGATAACTTAACTTAGGTGAAAACGGGCGGACATGACAGTACCCCCCCCTCAAGGGACGGCTCCTGACGGACCAGGAAGCTCGGGATGCTGGCGGTAGAAATCCCGGATCAGAGACTTGTCCATGATGAAGGAGGCAGGAATCCACTGTCTCTCCTCGGGACCGTAGCCTTCCCAGTCCGCCAGGAACTGACGCCCGCGGCCCCGGTTGCGGACAGCCAGCAGCTTACGGACGGTGTAGACCGGGCCGCCATCGATCAGCCGGGGGGGTGGAGGGGGTCTGGAAGGAGGGACCATGGAGCTCTCCTTAACGGGCTTAAGTTTACCCACATGAAAGGTGGGGTGAACACGCAGGGAGCGTGGGAGCCGGAGACGGACGGAAGCGGGGTTGATGATTTTGGAGATGGGGAAGGGACCCACGAAGCGCGGGCTGAGTTTGCGGGAGGGGACCTGGAGAGGAAGGTCCCGGGTGGAGAGCCACACCTTCTGGCCTGGTTGGTAGACCGGTGCGGACCGCCGATGACGATCACTCGCCTTCTTCATGCGTTCCTGGCTCTGAAGAAGAATGCGGCGAGTGGCTGCCCACACCCGGTGACACCTCCTGACCAGAGCATGTGCGGAGGGAACGACCACCTCTTTTTCGGTCGCAGAGAAGACCGGCGGCTGGTACCCGTACACACAATGGAAAGGCGAGATGCCTGTGGACGCCGAGGGGAGAGAGTTGTGGGCGTATTCCACCCAGGTGAGGTGACGGCTCCAGGAGGCGGGGTTCTGGGAGACCAGGCAGCGGAGACATGTCTCCAAGACCTGGTTAAGACGCTCCGTCTGGCCGTTGGATTCTGGGTGGTAACCCGAAGAGAGGCTGACCGTGGCCCCGATAAGCCCGCAGAATTCCTTCCAGAACTTGGATACGAACTGGGGGCCACGGTCAGAGACGACGTCCCTGGGGAACCCGTGGAGGCGGAAAACCTGGTGACACGAAACCTCCGCCGTTTCTTTGGCGGAGGGGAGTTTGGGCAGAGCAATAAAGTGGGTCATTTTAGAGAAGCGGTCTACCACCGTGAGAACGGTGGTGTTACCTTCTGAGAGAGGCAGTCCAGTAACGAAGTCCATGGAAATGTCAGACCAGGGGCGGGATGGGATGGGTAGTGGCTGGAGAAGGCCGGCTCTGGGTTGAGAAGAAGTCTTATTACGGGCGCAGACTGGACAAGCCTCCACATATTCTTTAACGGCCTTATCAAGGCCAGGCCACCAGAAACGCTGACGGATGAAGAACACGGTGCGTTTAACACCGGGATGGCAGGTGAGCAGCGAGGAGTGAGCCCAATGCACCACCTGGGATCTCATGGCCTCAGGCACATACAGGCGATTCGGCGGACAATCACCAGGGGGCGGGTTCGCTCCATTAGCTTGCTTCACCTCACGTTCTATACGCCATGAAACCGCTCCGACCACACGGGAAAGTGGAAGGATGGGTTCTGGTTTCTTGGCGACAGGCTCAGGATCGTACAGCCGGGAGAGGGCGTCCGGTTTGGTGTTTTGGGACCCAGGCCTGTAAGAGAGAGTGAAGTGGAAGCGGTTAAAAAACAGAGACCAGCGGGCCTGTCTAGAATTAAGCCTTTTGGCGTTGCGAATATACTGTAGGTTCTTGTGATCGGTCCATACCAAGAAGGGCTGCTGGGCCCCCTCCAGCCAGTGACGCCATTCATCGAGCGCCACTTTGACTGCCAGCAGTTCTCGGTTACCCACATCATAATTTCGCTCAGCCGGGGTTAGCTTCCTAGACAGGAAAGCGCAAGGGTGCATCTTACCATCCGCTGCTGATCTCTGGGAGAGGACCGCTCCCACTCCCTCATTGGAGGCGTCCACCTCGACCACAAACTGCCGCGTGGGATCTGGCACCTGCAGAATAGGGGCCGAGGTGAACAGAACCTTAAGCTGCCGGAACGCCCGGTCAGCCTGGGCGGACCACTGGAAGGGTGTCTGCGGAGAGGTCAAAGTGTGGAGAGGCGCGGCAATGGCGCTAAAGTTCCGGATAAACCGACGGTAAAAGTTAGCAAATCCGAGGAATTGCTGAACCTTCTTACGGCTATCCGGAACTGGCCACTCCGTCACAGCTCTTACTTTAGCCGGGTCCATTTGTATCTTTCCAGGGGCTATGAGGAAGCCCAGGAATGACACGGACTCGGCATGAAACTCACACTTCTCGGCTTTTACATATAAATTATACAAGAGAAGTTTAGCCAGTACCTGTCTCACATGGATTGTATGGGTCTCAGGGTCCGGGGAATAAATCAGAATGTCGTCTAGGTAGACGAAAACAAACCGGTTCAGAAACTCCCTGAGGACGTCATTCACCAGGTTCTGGAATACAGCAGGGGCGTTGGTGAGTCCAAAAGGCATGACGAGGTACTCGTAGTGGCCTGTGGGTGTGTTGAAGCCCGTCTTCCACTCGTCGCCTTCCCGAATGCGCACCAGATGGTAGGCGTTCCGTAGATCCAGCTTGGTGAACACCTTAGCAGACTGGAGCTGTTCGAAGGCTGTGGACATCAGGGGAAGCGGGTAACGGTTTTTCACAGTGATTTCATTCAGGGGGGCGAAGTCGATGCAGGGTCTCAGGGACCCATCCTTCTTGCCCACAAAGAAAAAGCCAGCGCCCAGGGGGGAGGAGGACGGTCGGATGAGCCCCGCCTTAAGCGAAGCCTGGATGTAGTCCTCCATTGCAGCTTTCTCTGGCCCCGAGATGGCATAGAGGCGACCCTTGGGTAGTGCAGCTCCAGGGATGAGGTCAATAGGACAGTCATACGGCCTGTGTGGGGGAAGAGACGTGGCTTTGGCTTTATTAAATACCTCACCCAGGTCGTGATAGCAAGCGGGGACCCCCGTCAAATCCGGAGGAGGAGCAGTGTCCGTGGAGGAGGATTCCTCCCTACAGGTGGCCACCACCCGAGCCCGCTGGTCCTGGAACTGTTCGAGACACACATGATTACACCCCTCACCCCAACCTGTAACCCTCCCGGAGCTCCAGTCCACCTGGGGGTTGTGGCGACAGAGCCAGGGGAAACCTAAGACAAGGGAGTGGAGGGAGGAGTTAAAAAGGTGAAACTGAATGTGTTCTGAATGACCATCGATCTTAACATGTACGGGCTCGGTGAGGTGAGTGACTTGGAACAGAGAGTTGCCGTCAAGCGCACTCGCCTCAAGGGGGCGCGGCAATAGTTCAGTTTTAATGCCCAGACTGGTGGCCCTTTCCCACGACATAAGGCTCTCGTCGGCCCCCGAGTCGATGAGAGCAGGCTGGGAGTGGGCTAGACCATTAACAGTCAGAGTTACCTGGGTTAAAGGGCGTTTAGGGGAGACAGAGGTGGAGCGGCTCATCAGTGCCCCCTTCTTCACTGATGAGCCGGATCTTTTACCGGACACTTGGCGAGCAGGTGCCCCTTCTCTCCACAGTACAGGCATCTTCCCTCAGACAAGCGTCGCTGGCGTTCTTCAGCCGAGAGCTTGGCCCGACCCATCTGCATGGGCTCATCCCCAGGAGCCGGGAGAGCCAGTCGAGGGGGGGGAAGAGGGAAGGTGTGGTCAGGAGCAGGCTGCCGACGTCCTTCGAAGCGATGGACGGTATCGGTGCCCGTCCTCCTCTTCTGGCGGAGCCGGTCGCGTAAGCGATTGTCCACTCGAACCGCCATGGTTACGAGTGAGTCCAGATCCTGGGGGAGGTCCAGGGGGGCCAGGCAGTCCTTGACGGGATCCGAGAGTCCCTCCAAGAAGGCGTCGAACAGGGCAGGCTCGTTCCACCCACTATCAGAGGCGAGAGTGCGAAATTTAACAGCATAATCGGAAACAGTGTGATTCCCCTGCACCAACCTCTTGAGGACCCGCGCCGCCTCTCGCCCCGGGGTGGAGTGGTCGAAAGTCCTCTTCAGTGCTGCGGTGAATAGGTCAGGGGATGAGCAGACTGAAGAGCCCCGCGCCCACTCAGAGGTAGCCCATGCTGCGGCACGTCCGGTGAGGTGAGATGTTATGAACGCCACTTTGGAGCGAGGTGTAGGGAACGCCGCGGGGTTCATCTCAAAGTGGAGCTCACATTGAACCAGGAACGTACGGCAGGACGCGGAGTCTCCCGAATATCTTTCGGGAGCGGCCAGGCGAGGAGGAGTCACCGGAACCACGGGAGCAGGCGGAGCCGGGAAACTCGAACTGCTGCGGGCATGGGGGTCTGGAGCCGCAGCCTGGAGGTGAGCCAGCAGATCCTGCATCTGTCGGGTGAGAAGGTTAATCTGGGAGACCACAGATGTTTGAAAGGCCCCCTGCTGATCGGACAGAGCAGAGATGTTGCTGGCTACCGAATCTACACGCTCCTCTTGGAGCCTGAGACTAGCGCTGTGTGAGCTGACCAGCTCCTGGAGCTGACTGAAGTCGGCTGGGTCCATACTGGCCAGTTCGTTCTGTTAGGAACTCACTCAAAAAACAGGCTTGGACCCAAACGCACGACTCAGGACAAAGTACCAAATTAGAATAATATTTATTTATAAATAACAAAGGTAGGTAACAACAAACAAAAGGCGCTTCTCGGAGGAAGGATATACAACTGAAACAAAGTGACAAAGAAAACACAGGAGTGGACAAAAACTCACACAGGTAGCGGAACAGGATCGAGGAAATGTAAAGAACGCGAGTACTCATGACAGAACTGACACAACGAACTGGCACAGGACAAAGGGAGACACAGACTATTTAAACAAGAGGTAATGGGGAACAGGTGGAAACAATCAGGGCGGGGCTGACAATCACAGGGCACAGGAGGAGGGGAAGTCAATTGATCTGAAACAAGAGGAGAACAGTTAATTTCAAAATAAAACCAGAAAACACGGGACAACATGAAATGACAAGACAAAAAGGATAACTTAACTTAGGTGAAAACGGGCGGACATGACAGTTACGCAGGCCTTGATGTTTTCAGTCATATCTGGGGGGGAATGTCAAGTAAAATACAGACTTGGCTTATTCGGTGTGACTCCCCTGCATGAAAGACAGATAAGGGGGTGATTTCTAAATCACATGAGGTCCCCATGAAGGCTTGGGCAGTAATACGGTTATAAGGTATACCACGGGTCTTAAAAATAGCAACGGTATCAGTTTCAATACCGTCATTGAAAAAATGCAATGCACTTATATAGGAGAGAGAGGGAGAGAGAGAGAGAGAGAGAGAAAGAGAAAGAGAAAGAGAGAGAGGAAAGATGGCGAGTCGCGCACCGAGTGACCTGGTCTCAGAGAAGAACACGACTTCTGCAGTTTGGCAGTATTTCGGGTTCCGACCTAATGAGAAGTAGAGCTTAGTTCGGACCCAGAAAATCAAGCCCGACCCGACCCGAGCCCGTGTGCGTTCTGCACGAACCCGACAATTATTTTTCATGCATGAGACTGTTGTATGTGCATATCCGTGGGAAGTGGGGGTCCGGCTGCACCGCTACTCAGTCACAAAAATATACAAATCATTTTATAGGCTACGTTGGTGCCGCGATTAGGTTATGACTGGACAAAGCCGACACGTATGTTATCGCCTTCTCCCACTAGTCACTTGAAATGATCACGTACCTCGGACTTTCCTGATGACTTGCTCAACGTTAATTGTCCTGTTTTTAATTTATCCTTTATGTCTCCAAGTTCCATGTTGCACTTTAGCGTAACTCCTTTATTCTTTGATTTAGCTGCACAGAGCGGAACCGTTATGAATGATGCGTGCGCACTATGGGCCTCATTTATCAATCTTGCGTGAAAACGGGCGCAGATCTGAGCGCAGATTTGGTCTTACGACAGGACACACGTGCGATTTATGAAACGTTTGTATCTGACCAATCTCAGTGTACGAATGAGCGGGCCTTGATAAATGCGGCGGCTGAATTCGATCGTCATTAACATGTTACGCCCATAAATATTCCTGTTTCGGAGGCCTCGCCCACTGAGGTCAAACATGGAGAGACGAAACATGGGTAAGAAAAGAAACTTTTCTGACACGGAGATCGGCATCCTGACATCGGAGGTGGAACACAACAAGACAGTGCTTTTTGGCAGCCTGAAGGGTGGCATAAAAGGGGCTCACAAAAACGCTGTCTGGAAAAAGATAACGGAGGCAGTCAACAGCGTTGCCGCAGAGGAACGGACTCCAGCTGAGGTTTGAATATAATTCTCAATAACTTAACCCATGCCTAACGACTTAAATTAATCTTTTCATCCGCAGCCTAAAAGCTTATGTCTGCTAACTGATCAAAACAATTATTTACATTTAGGTCAAGAAAAAATGGTCGGATATGAAGCTGGCCACCAAGAAACGCTTTGCTGCGTTTAAACGCAGCATCAGGCAGACTGGAGGAGGCCAAACAGACTCCAGCCTGATCTTGACGGGGACGGAGGAAAAAATTGCCTCTTTAATTGGGTCGGAGTCGATCTGTGGCATAAGTGGTGGAGGTGACACAGAGATCCCTGCGGTCCCTGAAAACGCGCTCACGTCTGACACGCGCGTATTGTTGCTCCAAAATAAGCAAGTCTGCCATCATCAAGACTTGATAACTGTCAAAGCATCTGTTTAAATAGGGGAATGAATAAACATCTGACCAACCACAGTGGAACGATGATTATCTCAACAGGTGCTTTCATTTTTGTTCCAGTTCTGTCACACCCATCGGACAAAAACAAAAACAATTACACATTTTTGCCTTTAGTTAATTTGCAAACACACATTTCTGCTTGTATTTATGATTCTTTCACATTTTAATGTGTAATAATTAGTTGTCATCTTAGGCTATTGAAAGTGGTATCAGTAAAAATATGGGCTTTAAAAGAAATGTTTTCGTTTTAATAATCCGTTTTGATCTGTTCTAAATATGTGACTGCTTATGCTTAGTGACAACTGAGGTTTGTTCATTAGTTTACGCCAGATTTTGCTGTGCTGCACCGCAAATCCACAGACTCGAATTTGCGTACACGAGCTCAGACCTGACGTGAGATCTGATCGCAGCTTCCGCTTACGTCCAAATTGATAAATGCCGAAGTTTGCGTGGAAATGGTCGTACGCACGGTTTTCGGTCGTACGTTCGTTTGATAAATGAGGCCCTATGTGTAGCGTCTTTTTTTTTTTACTTTGTGTAACTTTGTACACATTTCTTACGCAGACCCACTCTGCTAAACATATAACCAATAATATTTAATGTTTATGCCTAGCCTTCTCCTAAGATTAGGGGAGAAGGCATAAAGGCATAAATGCAATGATAGAAAAAAAAAAAAAAAAAACGAACGAACGAACACAAACGCTTTTTTAAAGGCCCGGCCCGACCCATTCCAAGGGTAGTGGTGGGAAATTTCGGCCACGGGTCGGGCTCGGGTGAGTTTGGTGACGTCGGCTGAGCCTTACGTCATAAGTTTTAATTAGTCACGGTAATCCCGTATACCGGGGTAAAATAGGGAGGAGGTTTGACGGTATCAAAATTTGGATACCGCCCAACTCTATCCCCATGTAAAACTAGTCGTGTGTGTATAGGGTTTTAAAAATTGATTGAGCCAATGAGCACCAAGGTGGGACTAACAATTAGCCAATCGGTGCCATGGCCGGGACTAAAGCCGTTGTCAAGCCATTGTGGATGGAAGATGGTAAAGGAGTGTAACGAGTTAATAATAATTTCTGGCAACATCTAGAATGATTTCACAGCCTATCAAGGAGAGATGCTACATTTAAAATTGCATTCTGCCCACTTTTTGTGTAAGAAACGAGCTTTACTACACAAGAGAATAAAACAGTTCTGGGCATATTTGTGGGAACAGCACCCAAGTTTCAGGCCGGTGGGTCAGCATTTCCCTTTGCAGCAGTTGCCGGACATTTGAGTGCTGGTGTTGCTAGGAGACGAGCTGTCATCGGCTGTGGTGTATTTCTCGGTGGAGCATGTAGTTGTACAGCACACAAACGCTGATAAACGGCATTTTACAAGGCACTGTTTCATGTGCAGTTATGTACCGTCAGCGGTTTGAGGCGTCCATCCGTTCCAACAAAATGCAAAGTTTGGGAGGAACCATCGTTTTGGATTTTACTCGGAATTCTTAGCATGATGCTATGCTTCACTGTAGTTCTGACCAAATAACTAAGCTCAAAAATAAGTGATCTATTGTATACTTATGCTGATTTTGTTCTGGGCAAAACTTTGGACCTGTAGGATTTAAAATATGTAAATATATATTTCCCATTTGTAGCCATTGTTACACTGTGGTTAGTACTTTATAAAGTACAGAAACTTTCACATCTGTGTCGGCATCCTCCATGTTGTTGTGATCTAGTGAATATTTAACTTATTACGTCTCTCATAAAAGAGCGTGTGATCTCAATGACATTTCCTGAATAAATAAAGCTTAACTAACTAAAAGCATGTAGCATGCATTTCTTATAACGGGCAAGCGGGCAGGAGAAGCTCCGATGTCATCATGGTTTCTCTGTCCTGTGTGACAAAGACGCAAAACATTCACCATGTGCCAGCGGTGCTTTTACGCAAAAAGAAAAACACTGCTTAAATGTTAAAGAGTTGTTGCGCAATTGAGTGAACAAATGGATTCAGAAGGAAGAGAGGCTTAAGTTTCTACAGAGTGCCAAAGGCTGAAGAGAAGTGTAGCAAATGGCCCACTACAGTTCAGCGAGACAATGGAATTCTGTTAAAACTTGGACACTCCATTGCCATTTTGTGTTAGTCATGTTATATTAAAGGGTAACATTGACACAATGATACACTTTTTGAGCACTCTGTGACCCCATCTCATAGCATGTTGGTTTGCTTGCCCGCCGGGCAAAGTAGTACGTGCTAAAGTGATGTCAATGCTCTCCTGTTATAGGCTCAGCAGGTTTCCTTCAGAACTTGTGGGTGGTTGCTGCAGAGTGTTTGTTATAGGGCATCATGAAATAGCACCTGGATGGGGCATACAGTATAAATGGAAAGACCATCTGTGAACTAATAATATGTAAGGCACTTTAAATGATGGGAATTAAAGAGGGACTAGGTATTGAAAAGAAAAAAAACGCAAACAAAAAAGAGCCGTTTGGCTGTATGTTATGCCATGAGGTTATCATTAATTCTATGGTTTCCACTCCATTTACAATAATAGTATTTTCACTGCTTGCACCCATTCGATGGATAAAAGTCAACAGTCTGTACTTGGTGTGTAAGATTAAATCCTTAAAGTTCTTAATATATCAAATGTCCTTGGCGGCCCCTTTGCTGGACTGGTTTAACAGCATTCTTATCCAGAAGACATAAACACATATTTACAATCAATAGAGAACCCATACATAGTGGAGGCAATAAAGGACAATATAATAAGGGCATTTAGTCAGTAGAATCAACCCCATGGGAACAGAGCGGGTCAATGCTAAGGCCGGGTAAAATTGAGCAGGCCATTCACACATGTGTAATTACTGACAGTATTCTCATGCTACACCTCCATAACCTACCTGAATAAATCACAAGCCCATTATACATATCAAGCCGAAATAAATAACCTTCCCATCACGGCGTAGCTATCTGGGGAGCAATCAAGACTTCATAAATAACTCCAATAAACAAAGCCTTCAGCGGCAGACTCCATCAAGTCAATCTCTTCAAACTGAACCGTTCCCTCTCCACTGTTCACGGCATCGCAAAGACGGCTACTTTTCAATATTTCCTCTTAACACGAGCATATTTGGTGGATGCTAATGAAACAGAACACATGTAATCCTAGTGGAAATCAACCCCCTGACCCTGGCAATGTTAGCCGCTGTGCTCTGCTGCATGAGCTGCAGCAGCTGGAGCACGTGTTATTACATTAATGTGGTGAGCAGGAGAATGTGAGCTTCCATGTAGGGAAGCCAAAGACCGTAAACGCCAAGTTGGTTTCTCTCGTCAGGTTTTTTCAGTTTGTACCCCCCCTCATTTCATCCATCAGGAGTAATTTGATACTCCCCACACGGTTTTGCTTGTGCGTAAAATTAGAATGGGTTGATTTGTCTCAGTCGTGTTTTTGGTTTCATCGATCCCACGAGCGTCTCCATGTCGCCTGTTCCAAACACGTGTGCACATGTTGATGAACTCAAATTGAGTAAGTGAAAAATAAATGAAGCAAACATATTGGAGGCACCAAGGATGACGGTCTTTTTCGTCAACAAAGTCTTATGAATAAAAGGATATAAGCATATTTTATTTCTTCTGATAAAACGGCGAGGAGGTCATAACAGTGCTTCAGGAGGGCCATTAGGGAGCTCAATGGCAGCGTGGGAGGGGGTCCAGGGTGGCATTATCGCCATTTAAAACCCATGGGAAGATGGATGGAGGGGAAAAAAAGAGGATCACCCTCACTGTATTGAGACAGCCACAGAATATTCAGGACACACCATTAACTGACTGAAAAGCTAGCCGAGTGAATGGCTGTCCACTGAATGACAAACCTCTTGACACAAACATCAGGAAGCAAAAGTAGAATCTGTTGTATTTTAGGAGTGAAACGGCACAGATCTGTTTGAAGTTATTTCGTTGATGTTGAACAGTCTCTTCTTTCCTTCTCTTGAAGCTTTAGAAAATATAAAATCAGCGATTGGAAGTGACTTTAAAAGTAAATCTTCTCTGCACCGAGGCAAGAGCAGCAGCTGATGGGATGTACTGATTGTTTAGGTTAGATGTTTAACTATGATCAGTTTTGTTAATAAGGAATGAAATGGTATGATGATAATAAAATGAGTCAGTCTATAACTATACTAACATGCAATTTCAAGAATGTAAATACCTCCCAAACTCACAGTATTTCCCGTAACGGTGTTTTCATGTTGTGGGATATAACCCAACGGGAAATTATACGAAGACGAATACCTTTTGAGAGATGCACTTGACTCCCAGTATTTAAGAGCTTTTTTTCCTGTTGGAAAATGTAAATGTTCTGTGTGTGTGTGTGTGTGTGTGTGTGTGTGTGTGTGTGTGTGTGTATGTGGTTTGCAACGTGTGTTTTCAATAATTGCTATATAAATACATCTTTACTTACTGACAGCCATGGGAGGAAATACCATCCAGATGCTAAGTGCTATTAAGGTTCCCTGAAAATGACTGACTTCACCCTTCTTAAAATCTGTTTTTGTGTCTTTTTACATCCATGAACTCTAGAAGTAAACGTTTGCTTAGATGGAACAGAAATTACTATTAACCATTCATATGTGGAATGTACCTCCATGCATCAGAGACGAGATGAGCGATATTATTATAAATTCATAAGTGTGATGGCTAAGTCCCGTGCCCTGTCCTGGGGCCGAGACACCCAACTAGAGCCGGGTGGAGATCAGTCATCGACATCGGCTGCATGTTAAGGGACTCAGTGTTTCCCCCAGAAAATGTGTTAGTTAAGGTGGTGTCTGTCAGGGGGGGGGATGATGAGCATCACATTAATAGCTACAGATACTGTAAAACACTACAACGACATATGAGTGCATGTCTTATTTTATGAAGTAAAATATAAGTTATGGGTTTACTCAACAGCTTAATAGTTCATAAAAATTCAGGTAGAAATAGGTTAACTAAATCCTCCCCCCACAGGGGGTGTCTCCCCCCCATGTAAATGATTATTGATTTATGAATGAATTGATAGGTGGCTTATTTTTGGCATATATTAATTTCTTTTCGGCCTGGAGGCAAGGGCGTAACTTTGAGTTGAACATTGGGGGGGTTGAGATTTCCGGCTGTGAAGCAGGTGTATATATATATATCTTTGGAGACTATGGTGGGGGGATTGCGATCCTGTAGGGGTGTCCGGGGGCATGCCCCCCCGGGAGAAAATTTTAAATAATTTCATTTTAATGCATCAATTTTATGAACTCTGAGAAACAAAATATGACATATCAATTACTGACCAATTTCTTACAAACTGCTGGTACTGATACAAATGTTGACATACTAAATGGGGTTGATGAGTTTAAGCATTCAAGAAAAGATGAAAACAAAAATGACTAAAACACAATTTGTTTATTATAATAATAATAATAATAATAATAATATAAGTGGGTGACTATTCCTCAGCCTTCCTTGGTGTTTTGGTTTTGACTAAAGCCTCGTTCACATACGTCGCCACTCGCCCATCTCTGAGAGACAGCTGTCAATGAATGTGAATGTGTTCTAGTGGAATGTGGTCAGGACAGGCGATGCGATGTGGTCGATCGGAGATCAAATTATTTTAACTTTCTGCGATGTGAGTGAAGCGAGTACCAATCGCAATGTAGAATAGAGATGATCGACAGTTGACGTCAACAGAGAGTTCCACAGATAGCTGCCGTTTGAAGTCGCCGGCGGCAGTGAATTTTTTTTTGCCAACGAGTAGAATTCAGCGAGAAAGCGAGTAGCGAGTAGTGGCGTATGTGAACGGGGCTATACGCACACGCACTGTCGAACTCGCCGGCTGGGGGGGGGGACAAACTAACTTTTGTTCAGTAACATGATTTGACTCGTGAGAGGTGGCACTGGAGCCCTAGCAGTAGCTACCTCCTGTTGGGAAGATACTTTTATTCTTTTGCTTTTTTTTGCGTGCTTTCTTCAAACCACCGCTGATGCGGGGAGAGACCGGAGAGACAGTAGAGAAGCGCAGGTCCGGCAAGGTGGGTGAAACCAAATCTCAGAGCGGGAGGGGGCACAGACAAACGTCACTATTTTTTACTGGTAAATTGAGAAAATCTACCACACTGTTGTGATTATAATGCTTAACATTCAATATCAATAATTATGATATCATATTGGGTGGGTTGTGGTGGCTGGTTTGGATTATTGGGTGGGTTGCAACCCACCCATCCCCCCCATAAATTACGCCTATGCCTGGAGGCCCTGCCCGGCCTGTACAATGGTAGGGGAAAGACTGCGGCGAATAATGCTAGTATATGGATTTTTTTTTTCCTTTTTCTTTTTTTTTAAGACGTTAGTTTAGGCGGCAGCCCTTTGTTGTTAAGGCGGCCGCCTTAACAGGAAAGCGCTGCGGGAAACCCTGGGACTGAATGTTTCATTCTCAACCAGGTCCTCAAGAAAACCTGGTTTGGGTTGACCACGTATTTTGGATGCCGTGCATTTACTGTGGGATAAAAGCAACTCACTCCTTTTTTACTTTTTGCAGACACCCAGCATTGTGGTTACCTTTTGACTTCAATAACAATATAATCATGGGATAATCATGTCTACCACATTAGAAGAAACGAGGGATGTAAAATGTTGTTTCCTCTGTTGGTGGGCCATTTTGATAATGATGGTAATCAAATTGAAAGCTTAAAAGCATGCTTCCCTTCCCTTTCATGTCTGTTGGGTCCAGGGTTTAACCCAGACCAGAGATATACAGAACGCGGTTCTTCTCGACAACAAGCTCAGTTCTTGTGTAACATCATATTAACACGCCAATAAATATTTGAGCATGCTGACAATAAGGTTTTAAGTGTTAACAGGCTCACATTAGCACATTAGTATGCAGGTAAGGCTGATGAAGTATGCTGCCTATAGCTGTCAGGTGTGTTTGAATTGTGCATGTTATTTACATATTGTCTAACTGTCTCTTAGAAATTAACCTTTATATAATATTCAATTGTTTTTCAAATTATGTTGATTAAAAACATACTTGCTGATGTTTGGAGGCAACATTTTTTATTGATTTCAGCCAAATGTATTTACTGCACCTGTGTCACAGAGAGATGATCTGGTTGGATGGTGGGTCTAGTTGCACTTTTTAAGGTAACGGCCGAAATGATCAACTGCCAATTAATATGGAAACTTCTACCTGGATTTGATCTTTTTTTTAGTGCCCACATCTAGAAAGTAAACAACACACTTTCTGTGTTGTAGCTTGCAGCCAATTACCACAAGCGTTAAAATTAATGTGACGTGTGATTGGTCCACTGCAACAGCAGCTACCACCCATACAGCTGGGATTGCTTCTCAACATGGAGCTGGCTGAGCCGGTCGGTCGTGGCGAGCGGCTAATGGTGCTAACAGCATGACTGGGCTAAAAACGGCAAATGTGTTAACCTGAGGGGAACCAGAGGGCACGACAACGCTGTCCCACCACCATCGGTCAACAGTCATATGAGCCCAGTGCAGAGTGGAGGCAATAAACCAGCCTGTAGGAGACACACACACACACACACACACACACACACACACACACACAGCTCCCATTCACATGACTGGTATTGAATGAGAAAGAACAAAATTATTGAATTTTGACGCCAGAGATTGAAGTTGGCCTCCTGATTCCTGTCTGTGGTTCGGCAACAAAGCTCTAGGAACAAATGTGGTTTGGTAAAGGTACATTATTCTGTAGTAGATACACACATATTGCAAAAAAAGAAAATTAAATATGTGAACATTTCACTGATTCAACATTTCAGCCGCAAACACCATTTCCTCATTATGTTCTGAACTGTGAAATAGTTGTCTTTCTTTCAAAGTTATGAAATAAAGTTATAATAAAATGACAAGATGACAAAAAGTTGCCTCTCAATGTTTCGTCCGTGCGACGATGTTGTTTTCTGGTGTGCGGTGACTGTTCCTGCCTCCCGGGCACGTTGCTGTGACAGTAGGGTTTTCGTCTTGTTACGTAATTTGCGGCGAGATACACGCAGACACAAATAAATGTCAAGCGTGCTGCCCCTTCCCCTGCTTTGATCACAAGCATGAAAAGAATATTGACGGACGGCCCGGGTATTGTGGCAGCGAGCGCTGCCCATGTTTAGTGCAGCTCTGACTCATCGACTCGGAGGAACAGTGTGGGCTTCACGCTGAATGCTGCAGGGAGCTTAATACAATAATAGCAAGCAGCCTAATGAGCTAGCTATTGCATTTGGTGTTTTGATGTCAGTGGCTTTTGTTTTGACGTGCTTTAAGTTGATCTAAACCCATAATTTACATGCATTACTTTGCATTTGTGTGAGCTAAAGCAAATGCAGCACGAGCCATCCTGGATTAATTAATCAGAGGAGTGGGCAATAACTGTTGAATGGCTTCACGCTGTTCCTACACCACCTGATTCCTTTTCTCTCCGTGGTGCTTTGTGTGTCTTCCAATAATATTTATCCACCACTGTAATTGATTACAAATGTTCTGTTTTTAAAGGAATTATAGAATAATACAGACTTAATCACAACAATATAGAAATAAGTTGCATGCCATGATCTAGTTCAGGTTTTAATTAATCATTACCTTAAAAGGTCAGTATAACAGGATGCTTTGGTGCAACACAGATGTAATATGCCTGCTTGAATAGCAATGTCTGCTATGTTATGTCAAGTAGAACGTTTCATTTGCTTTAAACAGTGCAAGATAAAAGTGTGCTTTGAAGTGAATCCATGGTAACTGTTACTCCTGAGGAAACATGCCCCAAAGCCCAAATAGTTGACTCGGTTTGAAGAGAAACTGTAGTACTGAGGAATCTGTACACTGATGTGCTTGAAGTGCATACATCGATTTATACCTCAGTTTGCCTGAAGTTTGCCACAGCTGGTGTGTCTGGAAGTTAATACATTCATACGGTTTGGGAGTAGTTTCTAAGTCAGTTAGCGGACACTTTTATTCTTCATGCCTTTTTTTTTTTTTTTTGCACCAGTTATTGAGGATCCTGACATGGAGGTTTTTGTGCTTTTCTACATCGACGTCTACATTGACTTCTTCAACATTTAACAAAGGTGCACATGGAAAGGAGAGGAACACAATCCACTGAAAGGCCACAAGAAGTGAAGGGAAACTCAAAGGAATGCACAGTGGTTTAGTTTATGCATGCTTTAAACACAAAGAGGATATGATTGATAAATTGATAATTGTTTCTTTAAAGAGTAAAACGAGCCAGTGAGCCTGAATTCTCTTGTGCCTGTATTTGGCCTCTACTCACTGTGCTACATCAAGTGTAGTGTAGTGGCAATCGATGTGCTGATCATGTGTCCCCATATAAAGGCACATAATAAATGCTTCATCTTTTGCACTTTATTGCTTTTGCACATATATTTCTGTATGGCTGATTTTTGGCGTGTGTTACTTTTATTGCGTCATATTTATTGGTTTTGCTGTTTATTTTCTTTATTGGTTAGACAAAGACAAATGTTCTCCCCTGGTGGGGCCATGAACTTTTCTATTCAATGACTGCCCCAGCCAATTCACAGACATATATTTCTGGACAATGTCGTCCTTTAGGGTTCAGTTTTTACGTGCTTGGGTTAGAAATGGAGCAAAGGAAGGTTTACAAATGTAAGAAATGTATTCACAATCAAGGCGGTCAGACTGGACAAATGGAGATAAAACCTCCCATTCAGTGGATGTTGACATGGATAATAAACTGTACGTTGGTGATGGATAACCTTGACACTAAGTTGAAGTGTTCTTAAGGGCGGTAATTAGCCTTGTGAGAAGCGTATCTTTCGCCACATATCCAACACTTACATTAACAGGAGCACCAATGAGCTCTGTAGAGAGTCAGACAAGTGAAACATTTATTGTACATCAATCATTTTAATGCCTGGTCATTGAGCATCAATGTGTTCTGACTCTAACGATATTAAAAAGCTCATATTTAGTCATTTACAACATCCACTGTTGACTGTCACAGCAAAAAAAAGGCTATTTTCTCATGATTGGCTGAATATCTGCTAAAATAAACGGATTATACCAGATATGAAGTTGTTACATATTGACCTTCAACAAACATTGCAAACATTGTTTTACAATCACCAACAGCGGTCATTAATCAGTGAGCTCATGCACAAACATATGTTTAAACTATCCGTGAACCCTGGGCAGCTCACTGATTCAAGATCAGTTACACAAACCTTTTTGTAATATTTTATAGTGAGCAAATAGCTCATTGGTGCTGTAGAGTAAATCTGTATTTAAGAGACTTCAACCACTTTTTTAGTTACTTTGACTTGGTTCAGTGTCCACTGGTGCTTTAATCCTTCACCACAGGGACCAGCCAGTAAACACAAGGCACTCTTATCTGCTTAAACTGCAAAGTGAGTCTGCGACAGAAAAGAATGTGTCCTCGTTTCTCTAATTGGGACCTTGAAGATGCTCCTGTATGCTTAAGTGACGTTTTGGTTTCAGATATTACCATAAGTATTGATAAAACAAGGTATTATTGCTATAATTATGCATTTCCTTCCTTTCTTGCCTCTTGGTTTTGACAGAATTGCTAACGATGCCTCGGCACTCAGCAGAGTAACAAATAAAGCTTGTGCTTAAAGTATGAACCACAGCCTTGAAACTGCAGGAGACATCACAATATGATAATTTGAGTTTGTCAACTTTCTGTTTTCACCATTATTTTTGAGTCAGTGAACTTTTTTCTCTTTTTCTTTTTCCCAGTACTGGATTGCATAACTCTCCACTTAGTACACGCCAGCCACATGATACCCGCGTGAACAACATGATTCTCCTCCAGGAAATGTTCTTTAAAAATGCTTTATGTGACGTTATAAACTTTGTCACATCCATGTCTTCCATCCATGATTTAGAGCCTCTTCAGCTGCCGTTTGAACACGATCGTTTTCTCTAAGGTCAGTTTATTTCAGGGTTTACAGTGCTATTGAGGTTCAGTGCATGAATCCTGTTCGTATCAGCCATGTCTGTGTTTTTTCCAGACACCCAATTTAACAGCTGGGTTTCAATTAACACTAGCTCGTGCAGTTAATTCTAAACAGTCTGACAGCTGTCACACCAGGGGCGTCAATTGGGTATGGCAAGGTATGGCAGCCGCCACACCTTGGCTCCAGGGGAAAATGTAAATATTCATTTTTTTAATAAATTTATGGAATTACTCTGTCAATTTGTATTTATTAATCTATTATTTAATACATATAAATTAACTACAAATGAAAATAAGAACAACACAAGCGATTTCTCTAGATATTATCTTTCCCAACACTTGTATCCCCCCTCCATATCCTGAAATGTGGTATCTCCCAGCCCCCCCTGACGAGATGACAGAGGTCAGAGCTGGGGCCTGTGCTACGAAGCGAGTTCAACATACCCAGGGTATCTTTCAGAGATCCAGCTTAAGTAACCCTAACAAAGGCAATCAGAGATAAGCGGTCACACGAAGCTGCTTATCAACTCGTTAACTCAACCCAGGGTTTACCTATCCAGCTATGAGCGCGTGCACATGAAAGAGGCGGCGTTTGCAGCATTTGACCAATCACAAACATTGATCAGTCTACGGCAGCGGAGCGGCGTATTTCACGTACGAGGAGCGAACCATAATCATACAGAAATACGAAGAAAACATATAATACAGGCAAAAGGCAACCGTTTCATCTGCCAATGCAGGAAGGACAGCTGGCAAAAAGTCCTTACTAGTGGTGTAATATATAATATAATATGACGGCCATCATAAGGGCACTACTAAATCTGACTGATTAAATACAATCTTGACTTCGCTGATAGCTTAGTGGTGGAGTTACCGCCACTAAGTGGTAACTCCAATGGAGTAACCAAGACTCCTTGCCGCAGCCCTGATTCGAATCCACCCTGCTGCCTTCTTTTAAATCATGTCGTCGCTCTCTCTTGTCCCTTTAACTCTTACGATGTCCTTCCGCAATAAAAGGCCAAACATATAACTTTAAAATGATGAGATAAGCTACATAGCAGACTTGTAACTTTTGTTATGATTATTTGCTGGGCATGTATATTGATTGATAGTGTAGTTATGTCTTGTGACTAGTAACCTTGCCATACCTTAGCTTTGGCTGAATTGACGCCACTGTGTCACACATCTCTGGAAAATTACATTAAAAAAATCATTAAGTCATTAGTTTGCTCTTGTGTCATTTGCTACATATAAGTGTTTTGTAGACAAACTGTGGTTCTAGGTCATACTGTTTAACACTGGTCCAGACGAAATAGCTCAACAAGCATTAAATGACATTGGACTATAACAGGCTCAATCACTAACAACACATATAATCTGGTGATTTAAAAACTGAACAAAAGAATCATCTAATTAATTCCAGTGTCCCTGAATGACCACTGTGGGAGTTTTTTGAGTTCCTTTTTTCATACCGCTGTAGGAATAAGTACAGTATTGGTATGTGGAAGCAATACTGCATGGTTGCGAATATCATTTCTTCCTGCTAAAACCTGACTCACTTGCACTCACTTCCAGACTGAACATGCAATCACAATCACATTCAGAGTCCTTCCACTTCTTTATCTGGCTGTGAAGACTGCAACGTAAGATACATCCCGCTTGGAAGGCATCTATGCTAACCAATATACCACCACACACTAAAATAAAATGTAAAATGTTCAAATGTAATCTTATTAAATGTTTTATGTGAGATGAATAATACATTCACAAAAAACATACAAATGGTAAAAATACATTTTATCTATAGAGCACCTGTCAAAACCTAGTACAAAGTACTAGAGAGTGGTATTGAATTGTGGAATTAAAGAAAAGCTCCGGTATTGTTACCAGTTAATACATTTCTGATATTGTGACATCCCTACTAGAAAGGCATGCAATCTCAATCTCTCTTTTTCTGCATCCTCTGTCACACACACACACACACACACACACACACACACACACACATGCACACACACAAAGGTGAATGTCAGCACTCCATGCTTGTTGTGTGTCTGCACGCAGGGCCAGAGGTCTATAGATTGAACTCTGCAGGAGGAGACTTTGAAATAAAAAAAGGATTGATGACATGTTTCAGGTTGTTAGTGTCAACTTAGCCAACTTAACGCCACAGATTGTTTCTTTTCATGCGAGTTCAAGTAGAGTGAGTTGCCTCCGTGCTCTCTACCAGTGACCTCTTTTCTCTCTCTATGTAACACACACACACACACACACACACACACATGCATTTCTGCTTTCTACCATGCTTTCTGCTTTCTTTTTCTTTTCGAGTACAACACTTGCAGGGGTCACAGCGAGTCTCCTGGGGAGGGTCGACTTCCTGCTGAACCACCAGGTGATAATCCTCACATGCTGTTAGACAATATTTATTTTTTTAAAGTCACAGTCGGAGCTGTTGCAGTGGCTTCCCCATACTCCTCTCCCTTGAAAAGAGTTTGAAATGTAACTGGAAACACTCGGTCTGTCTCACACCCGATGGCAGTTATTCGGAGCCATCGTTTCAGTGCATGACAGAATTTAAACATGATTGAGTAAGCTGAGTAAATTAGCCGGGCAGAAACTGCTGTGTCCACACTGAATGCTTTTGTTCAGAGGAAGTCGTGCTCAGCGGATCCGTGTGCGCTTTGGCTGTCATCACGCCGCGGCTAAGACCGGAAACCATCTGCGGGTTGGAGAATAATCACTTACTTCCATCTGTCTGCCTGTCCGTCTGTCTGTCCTCTCCTTCCCTTCCATTCATTCCACCATTCATCTGCTTATCCTGTTTGTGTGCTCGTCTGAATTAGTCTGTCTCAGCTGACTCGCAATTTTTACACACATATATATATATATATATATATATATATATATATATTACTCCTGTTGATTTTTTTTGCAACAATCCTTTTGGGATGCAATCAATCAATGCCATGAAAAACTTCAACCAAGCATAGCAGAGTTTAAAAAGAAAAATCCTTTAAATAAAACATCAGATTATTTACATGCAATTCTGACGCTGTGACTGTCAGATAAGCCAATTAGACTCTCGCTACCGCCCGACAGTTAGAGATCAGAGGCCACCTGACTAATTACTTTCATAACAAATTATGACAGGAGTGATGCAGGTTTGTGTTCATAGTGGTGTAGAGCCCCCGGAGGTTAGCGCTGTGTCATCACTAACGTAGATAAAAAAACAAAAGCAAACAAAAAAACAAATGACAAACTTTGTGGTCACATCACATTAGCAATGATCCAAGCACTTACTATTGAAACATGCTCAGGTTACAAATAATCTTCACAAGACTTTTTAGAAAAATATATATTCATGAATGTTTTGAGAGAAGTGCTTTGCTGAGAGGATAACCATCTGTCACGCATACACCTTTAAACAAAATGTTTGATTCAGTCAGTGCTATTTATACAGTATGCAAATGAGTGAGTAATTGTTTACTCCATCCAAATTATTTTACCACACCAAATTTACTTTTAAAATAAATAAATAAATAATTGTTATAAAAAAATATATTTTGTAGGCACTATTTTGTCACATGCAGAGGACAATCCTGCCTCTGTCTCAAGGCATTTTTTCTAAGTCGAATAGTAAATAGGACCAAAATGCACATTGTAACACATTATAAAGCATTTTGTAATGAGGAACATGGTATTATAATACTTAATCATTGCTGCTCAGTTACTGAGTTGCAGTGTATTATAATTCCCACTGTGATAAAACATTTTATGTACTTTTTTGTAATAAATTCTAATAACTTTTATAATGCATTAAAATGTGGCTACAAGTTACTCTAAGTGATTATTGTTTGCTTTAAGTGAAGTAAAAAAATAAATCATTGTGTGTTGTGTGTCGGTCTTGCATAGATTCAATTTATATTTTTCACTTTATTCCACTACATTTTGATAAATAATTTCCTAATCTATGATTTTTGAAAAAAAAGACAGTAAGTTATCAGGAATTATAAAGTATTATGATAGAGATATGTGTGGCATGTTGTCATAACCTACTGAATTATCCTTTTACAAATACCTAACTGTGAGATGCAGCACATGAAAGGCTGAGATAGGGGAGGGAAGAGATAAGGCGAGCCTATTTTTAAGTTTATAGCCCCCACAGGAGCTATGAGGAGGTTTATTTTGGGTCGGATCCTTTCTTCCTAAACTTGTCATGTCAAGTATACAATCCCTTTATCTCTAAAGCATCACACCAATGGAGAATAGGAGAGGACTGGGCTGTTGATTTTGTAAGCTGAGCAAACACATCCAGCCCTGGAATAGTCACTGCCATAAGAAAGGCCTCATCACAAGTGTTGTTTCTATAGGATAATGTACAGTAAATCTGTCCAAGAGCCGATCAAGCTGGACCGGCACACTGATCACTTCTGTTTCCAAATAAATAATTGTTAAGGTTAGGGAAAGTCATGTTTTAACCATGTTTATTGAATATATAATACGATTTATTGAATATAATGGAGGGTAAGGTGGTTATGATTAATTTTAAGGTATGATTAGGGTAAAGCAACTAAAACGCTTAATTAAGATGAATAAATAGGCAAACAGCCATAGGGACTACTGAAGTAAATGTCAGACATGCTATACGCCCGGCCTCCACAGCTCACCTTGCTACTTCTGTCACTGGCACTGAAACTTGGCACAGGATATAAATTGTGAGGTGCAGAATCAGCCAATGTGGCCATAATTCCCAGGGCTGCTGGCTGAACCAACAGTCCAGGACGGTCAGATACAAAATTTACAAAGACATTAAAATGGAGAAAAGCACTTAATTTTCATTTTTGAGAAACTGGAATCAGTGATGTTTAGCGTAAGTGCTTCCTAAATGATTCAAGCGATGAAATTACTTATTTAAATTTGTTAGAATATCAAACGTAGTTCAAATTCTATTAATGTATATATTTGCAGTGATTTCTTTTGAAGCAGCATAAACAACATCATGACTTCAACAAGGAGCAGTCGCCCTCTAGAATAAGAAAAGCAGTGGGGATGTTACTTCATAAGATGACGTTTGGATGATGACGCGCTTCACAACAGACATCATTGTTATGCATTAATGTTAATCACAAAGTCTCCCTTGCACATTAGAACACACCTTCGGGTTTTACCTCATAATCTAGAAAGCCAAATAATGTTGTTCTCTGTATTGGAAACTGTAGATCTGTGTTTTCTGTTTTTGTCTTGGTGGTGAGAGAGCTGTGACGACTCTTCTGTGGCGACTGCCATTAAAGACTACAGTGGGGGAGCAATCATCCCTCCTCAGCAGAGGAAAATGAAGGTGGCCCATAATGGTTCCTCTATATTACACACACACACACACACACAAACACACACTGAGATGTCTGTGATGACTACTTGAGTTCTATCTGATAATTTAACATGAGATTAACTTCTTCATTGCAGGAATGCCCTTCGATTTTCCGGACTAAAGGTTTCAGTTCTCATGGTGGTTTAATATTGTGGAACAAGATGTTATCTTTCATACTGAAACCTCATGATATTGTGATATGATATATGACAATAATGAACTTTATTTGTATTGCGCTTTAAAAGCTACTCAAAGGCAATTAAATGCTAGAAGAAGCAACAGAAAGAAGAGGGCCAGGGGGCAGCAAGGAAGAAGGGCCTGCCCCCCTCAGATCCTTTGCTTGGACCAGGTGGGGGAGAGGGGAGAGGAGGATGGCATCAGCAGATATAAGCCTGTGGTTGGGAGTATGACTGTGCAGGAGGCCAGTAAGGTGTAAGGGTGATGATGAGGAGAATTTTGACCTTTGTGAATGGGAGACACTGGAGGTTTTGATGGACAGGGGTGACGTTATTTCTGATGCCGGAGTGGGTCAGCAGATGGGCAGATGTATGGATGTATTGTAATTTGTTGAGGATTTTGGTTGATGTGCTGCAGGGCTGGATGTGGCCAGTTGGTTGAAGTAGGTGTTTACTTAGTAGAATGAAAGGAAAGAGTCCCATTTATCACCTGGGAGATAAATGAAACTTCACATTATATATATATATATATATATATATATATATATATATATATATGTATTACATCAAATTCAATAAAATAGAAAAATACAATACTGGCATCCAACTCACACAGGATGGATTATTGTTGTTGACATGGAATATGAATAAAAAGTGAGGCTATGTAGGACCAAGAATTATGTTTACTTAACTGCAACAGAAAATACATTCAATAGAAAAGTAATTCCACCCATATTTTTTTCTTTTTAAGTCAACATATCTGCCAAATAGCTAAATGTTAATACAGAAATTGTCTGCCAAGCTTTCACTGACGCCATATGTTTCCCCCACCAATATCCCTCTTTAAATGCAAAATGTGTTCACAGCAACTGAAGCATGATTAGCGTTTGGCTAAAGCTAGGGAAAGATTCTGGTCTTGGTTCAATATTGACTCGAGAGTGACACAAAGCTTGACATGGCATGTGTTTGCTTTATCAACATTGAAATCCTGTCTTGTTCACATCAAATCTGATCGATTTACAACTTTCACCAATGAGAAATATTGTGTTTTTCATTTGATTGCCTCAAGGCCTTATGAAATCTTCCATTAGGCATTTGAACATATCAGATTGCTGATCAGCAATTTCATTGAATTTTGAGTGGTTTCGACAACTTTGTAACACCTGTGGTAGGGGAGTGCGATATTACGATATTAGATTGTGAACGATTAAAATGTCTTAAATGTCTCCGCAATCTGCCTTTACAGAGAGATCATTCAGTGCACATTCAGGACCACATGGAAAAGTTTTTTGTGTGTAAACGCAGAAGTCTTGCGCTTTTGGGCCGACCGGTGTTTTTGGTGCCTGTAAAGGCACTTTTTTTTAAATCATGATGTCATTGCCCCGCCCCTCAACCCTCTAGCCTGACTTCTTCCGCCACAACGTCTCAACAACAATGGCAGCCTACGTGCTTGTGATCAGCAGATATTCTGCTCCTTTGTACGAAGGCGTATTAAGGACACTGTGGGGGAGGGAAAAAAAAGGAGCCGAGAGAGGCGGGCAATATTTGAGAAAAATGTATTCATTTATATATTTACATGAGGCCAAATTGTCATCTAATGGGTGTTTATTGATCGGGTGGTTGGGCTAAGATTAGGGTTGGGTATTGGTTGGGTTTTTTCCAATACTGGTGCCTACTCGCTATTTTTTTAAACGGTTTCGGTGCTGAAATGATACTTGAACCGATACTTAAATACCTCAAAATGCACACACTTTGTAAAAAAAACAATGCCCTTTTATTTCCAGAGCCAAATTAAATGCAATTAACTTAAAACAAGTTATACAATAACATAATTGTTATGTAACAACAATACTGTATTAAACAATATAATAATACTGGAGATTAATGTGGAGATCACGACCAGGGACTCTCTAGATGTTTCATTAAATTTGACGTGTTACCCCCCTTGCATGACATTGTTTTACAGCATTTATTACTGATCGTAGTAGTCTGCATCCTGAGGCATGAGATTAAGCCAGACCTTGAGCGTTTTGCCTTCAGCATCTTTGCTGGTTTTGTTTGATCCTCTCACTATCAGTTCTGATCAACAAGTAATACACCAGCGAGCAGCACCGGAATGTTCCTTCTTATTTGGTCTGGTTACTATCATTTACATTGCAACCGGTGCCATACTGGTACTGGGTTTTGGTACCCAACCCTAGCTAAGACCCTAGCTAAGATGTAGCTGGAACTTTCCCTTGTTGTCATAGCAACAGCAAACATCAACGTTTTTACTTCCTCTATAAAGTAGCAAAATTTCTACTTCATGAATTTGCGACTTCTTTCTCTGAATATTGCGCACTTCTCTCTGGTCCGTTTTTTTTTTTTTTTTTAACTACAGTGGCCCTAATTCGCCATCGTCCCTCCGCTACTACGCTGAGCTAAAAAGGATTACGGACAGCTTGTATACAGCGCGCACGCTTTCTGCACATGCTGCGTCTCTGCTCCTCTGTTTTTGGTGTGTTTTTGTAGCAGAAACAGCACCACATAAGGGCCTTGAACATGGACTATTTGTATTGTTTGAAACTGGCATTTCCTCATTGATGTCTTGTTCTGTTTGTTTCTATTCTACTTTTAATGTTTATTAGAATGTTACATACTGCAACCTCAAAAAACAGTGTCCGGAGGTGCAGTGGTTAGGGCAGAGGCTTAACGTCCTCGATGTGGTGGTCCAGCCCGAGACGTATTTCCTGCATGTTGTCACCCTCTCTCTCCCCCGATTTCCTCTCCGTCATAAAATGCTTGACAGGCTCTCTGCCTGAAAAAATAATCTTTCAAAAGAATATTTTCTTTGAACACGTTTCTGTAACCAAGTGCTTTTTGTTGCATACTTTTTACCATAATGTAGTTCCGCACAAATATTGTTGGAAATAAGTAATTGAAACATTTTTGTGGTGAAAGTTTTGCAGTAATGCAAAATTAAATACATTCACGGGTGATACGGCTGCAAGGTTAGAGTCCAAGGTTAAAGTATCCAGTCAGAAGTGATCTTATACCGTGAGCTCAGTCAATTTTATCAGCAATGGCTCATAAACCGCCCGGGAAAGTTATTTTTTAGCGCATCAAAAGGTGCGGAACATCTATTCATCACAGCACCACGGCCTCTCCTTTAGGGTGCCCTTCCTCTTAATGGCAACCCTTAAACTTTTTGATCTTAAATGTGAGTAAGAAGATTGCGTGACCTGCGGTGTGGTTTTCTTATGACACTATTTTTGATGAACTTCGCCGTTTTGGATTGATCGTCGAAGGAAATGCAGAGGTGGCCCTCTGAGAGAAGTCCGCCTCGTCCGTTGGTTTATGTAACCGCCGTTTGGAGAAAATATCACTCTGTGGGTTTAGTGAGGCTGAGCCTTTGTAATCCTCAGCACAGATACTTTTACAAATCCTGTATTTAATTAGATTTCCCCATTTAGTCATTTGCAGTCAGAGGCCTAATTCCTGCATAATGCCGACGGAGAGTGTATTCCTGGCAAACCCGTGGATTGGTTCCTGTGTTCTACTTCAGTGTGTAATGGTCCAAGGAGTTCAATTCCACCTCGCGTATCCCTTTGCTTTCATTCAGCTCAACGGAACGGTTTTCTTTATCTGAAGATCAGTGTCAGGCAGGGGTTTGGATTCCTTAGAGGAGCTGTATGTACTTCTATAGCGGGCTACTTTAGCAGATTTAGAAATAATTATAGTGGCGGTGGTTTCATGCTGGTATGACACGTGGACAGTGATTGAAATGGACCGTGGGTGGATACAACATCCGGCTGTTAAATATCATATAAATAGCCCTGCAATACTTGCTTCTTCCCTGAACGTACTCATTTTCCCTCTCACACTTTTTTGATTATATCAGTGAATTTGTTCTCTTATTTTGTAGAGCAGAGTATGGGATACACCGCACAGTATAAGGGACATTTTTAGTGTTGATTTAGTGACTTTCTCTCTGAGCGAATTTTAGAGATTCTGTTGCGACTTTCATTGGTAAAGAGTTGGAAACACTGCGTTGAGGTTTTTTTTTTCTATGGTTGGATCATTTTAAATGTGCTTAATGTAATATTCATATTCATATTCATTGTGACAACAAACAACAATTTTCAAGTATTATTTGAGCAGATAGTACTCTAGTAATACAGTGGGGAAGTCTTGTTATAAAATAATGCAACATATTGTGTCCATGACTAATGTCATGCATGCCAACGTGTTGTTCACAACAGCAGGGATTTGATGCACTATCTGGCTTTCCGTTTTAGTTCTGACCTCTTTTAAATCACTGATGGGTGTGATGGCTAACATCACTGCAGCAAACTGAGCAGTTAAACATGTTTTAAAGTTTCTCTTTAAGCGGATGTCTACCAGGTCATTTGGGGACCTTTAGTGTGCTGATGGCTGAACGCTGTTGACACATTACTTTCTTACAAGGCCTGCCCTCCAGCCTAGGCCAGTTTGTTTCTGAAGAAATGCCTGAGGGACATTTAAAGCTATTTCCATCATCGTCATCCTCTCTTTTTTGGAGATCCCAAATTTGGCCATTGTTACAGATAAATAAGTATTCATAATGAACAAATCAATGCTACACTGAGTGTTTAGACAAATACTGCTCTTGGTTAAGGTCAGGAAAACATTTTGGTCTTGTTAGAAATCAAAAAGTGACGCATGCGTTTTAAGCAGTAGAGTGTTGAATTGTGCTTTCTGCCCAATTGAGGGGCAATTTGGCTTGTAGTTAATAGTAAATAATGACTTCTGCCATCAAGACTCCTCTATGTGATGAGTAATGTTGACCATCATAGCATATTTTTGTAAAAAATAGCGGATACATTATTTGTATGCCTTTTAATGACACTGTACATTTATAAACTATATGTAACCAAGATATTCCCATTGTTAATTACAAGGCATTAATAAAATGATGGACACATGGACTCCGTAATACTGCTGAAATAATCATGTTCTTCATTACTCAAATATTCTTCTGCTACTTCCACTAAACTGCAACATGTAGGTTAATTATAGGGTTGTGAACCATAAACCGATGCGACCGGATATTCAGTTCAACAAGTGAGAGATACGGCTGCATCGGTAGCAGCCTCCTCAATCGATACGAATTATCAATGAATTCCTAGATGAATCGGTTAGAGAGTCATGGATCGGGTATCGCGAGACTTTGAAGCGGTTGGTGGCATTACACCAGCATCTCTAAAACAACGCGAAAGCTGAAGCTGCCGGATGAATGTCAATTGCTTGTGTCTCAACTTGCGCCACAAGAGTCGGCTGCAGCACGGGTAGCATTAACTGTTGAATCAAATCGTATCGTTCTTACACTGTATGGAATCAATTTGAATCGAATCGTAACCTGTGTATGTAGATGCATATCGAATCGTTTATCACAGAGAGATGTGCAACCCTACTTAATTACCTGGTCTTTTGGATTAAAGATTAGGTTGGGACACGTGACATCCCACTCTTAATGTCCAGCAATTTACCCATCGCTAAGTCCCACCCCTCCAACGCAGTCCGGCCAATCAAAGCGTACTCCTACGTGAGCTTTTTACCCAGCAAGCTTGGAAGGAGATATGTAGAAATATATAAAAACCTGTGCAGCTTACATATTTTTTCATGATATTGACAGTGAATAAAGACCTACCCGGCCTTGCTTCTCTCTGAAGCAGACGGAAAGGTCCCCCCCCAAAGATTAGATATTATTTATTCAGTAAATGCAGTTAAGTGACAGTGTGGGCCCCATGGTAGCTGCGGCAGCTTGATGGAGAAGCAGCGGGGTCCGGGATTAGCGAAGGGTCAGTTGTCCATTTTTTCATCCTTGGATTCATCAGTGGGATGGTAATCACCATCAGATTCACATTTGTTTGTGGCTGTGCCAGTGGCTGTCACATGGAAAACCCAACCTTGCCATTCAATGACAAGGCTGTCTCAGTTGTTGTATCACACACACACACACACACATTATGCAGACTGTTAAATTGGTTTTATTGATTTCCTGACAAACTGAATGGTTTAATCATATTTTGCGGTCCTAAAGGGACCACTGATCACATAATTACACTGAGGATTCAAAGCGTCCACTGCCACCTAGGCTGTGTTTCAGAGAGCTGACCTCAGCTCAATTTCATTGATTTAACGTAAGCTGCGGTTAACATTTCCTGGGCAGAAATTAAGCTTTGAATGTGTATGTTTTGAGTCAAAAGGCAGTATGGCAGAGAGTCTACATTCAACTGAATGTATTCTGGTCTGCAGTCAAGTGTACCTCTGCTGTGACCCATCATTCTTTACATTAAAATACCACAAAGCACCGTATGTCACAATTGTATCTATTAATTAGCTTTTGCCGTAATTCATTATGGATTTTGAGGGTTTCAGCTGCCTCTCTCTTCAAATCTATGACATTTTCAGAAGCATATTATTTGAACGATTAAGCCCAGGGTGCAGCCCTGTCGATAACACTCGCAGAAGCCAGTGAAACAACAGTGGAATTTCTACCCAGTCAATGCAGAAGATGAACATGTCTCTCAATACAGCACCATGGCTATTTTGAACACCGATTTTTTTTCTTATCTCAAGGTTGCCTTTTGATAGTTTCCTCTTTCAAACCAATACCTTGAATGGAAACTTATTGCTGCTCTGTAAATAATGAACAGAGCCAAATCAGACATTATTGGATGCACCTGCTTAAAGGGCAACTTTACTCTCTCAGTCAGCTAATAGACTGAACATTTCTGATTCTGAAGGCTGTTAAAGATAACCTTTAACCACAGTGAGTTCCTGCTGACGGAACAGGCATTGCAGGGAACGTTTTAAGATGTACGTCGACTCCTTTTGTAATTGGGCTCACATTGCAGGCTTGAAGAAACAATGTGCATCGGACAATGTGCACGCAACAGGCACTCCTGTAGTCTAGAGATAACTAAGAGTAAGAGAATGGGTTCGTTTGATGCTTTGTATGTAAGTGGACTTCAATTCCCTTTTATGGTAAAGGCCAGACTCATTTCTTTATCTTCACTTCATCCATCTGCAGTCTATTGTTTAGAGGTTAGTGTCTTAAAACATTCATTACAAGCAAACCCTGACGACAGAACCAGAGCTTTGTTTGCAAATCATTCAGCACAGACACCAATGTCTTTCAGCTGATTCGTCCCGATGTCACTAAAATATACATCAAGAAAATCAATATCAGGCACCGTGTCATAACTGGAGAGCCGAAACAAGTATATCACAGTTGTATGAAACTCAGCTGCATGTAAGATTTATGGAAAGAACTGTGTATAATTTAGCAAAAAAGGGAAAAACTGTTACAAGATCAATGGATTTTTTTAAGTAAAAAAAAAAAGAAACAAACTTACTGGGTTGCACTTAATGTTCTATTCTGGACAATGTTTGATTTGAGTTTCAACAAATATTGGCGTACCAATGAATCACTGCTAGAACAGGAAAGACACAACTTTGATGAGGTTAGAGATAATCTGTCTTGTTAGTCTTGCGTCACGGCTGCATGCTTTTTGTTGAGGTGGAAGTGACCTTTCCCAGGATTCATTGAAATGCTATTTTGAGATGAACATAAACTACCCAAATACCTCTACATGAGGTGGCGAACAAAAAGTTGCACACACTTGTGATTAACACACAATTTATTTGGATCAAACATTTTAAAAATAAACACGCCACATTCCCCTCTCCATTTATTTTTATACAGGAGGTGATGATACATAATCTTCTTCCCTTTTACCCTTTTCCTCTTTGTGCAGTGTTTTTTAATCTCTTTGAACGGTGACACACGAAACCGCAAAGCCCTTGAGTGGACAGCCAGCTAGAGAGAGTGGGTGGGAGTTGACTCGTCGTCAGGAAATATTGATTGTCTATATAGCTGTTTATATAACTGTATGGTAGGGAAGAAGGAATGCTGCTTGGTTGTCGGGAGTGCAAGGGCAATGACAGAGGTTAGTAGTAAAAAAAAAAACACTCGATAAGAAGCTGTATAATTTACAGCTTGCTGCTTCCCTTTACAAGGGGAAAATAATTAATTTTAAGATGGAGGAAAACATGCCTCCATCCACAGTTTGTGTGTGACAGTGACTCATAAAATCCTATACCAGTACACTTCAGAATAAAAGCTCTGTGGGTTAATATTTCCTAAAAAATACACGACACGCATTGTCACACTTGTTTTTCTTGGGATGTCTTGATAATCAACCCAAAACCAATAGTACTTGATTCCACAAACCTGAATAACTGTGAACCCATTTCACATGCAAACACAACATTTGACCACTAGGGCTACTTTTGACAAAGGAAACATTACATTCTTGTTTAAATTCGGTTGAATATCTAGCACATGGCATCAAGGCTGTTCAACCCCTGAATGGTAAACTTCTGCCACTGTAAGCTATTTGTTTTATTTTGAACGTAATGTTTTCTTTGTTGTTCTTATGATATTTAATTTTGCTTATGCTATTTGATTCTTGACATTTGGCGCCTTTAAGTAACACGCTGTGTTGAAGGTCTTGTCTATTCTTCACCAAGACAAGCTCCTAAATTTTTCCTACCGTAATACTCATAGTTTACATTCCAAAAGTGAACTTTGGTTCACCAGGAACTTGATTTACAGTCATAATGTGATAAAAACACCAGATATATTCTAGTAATAAAAGACTATAACTACATTTATCATAATTCATGAAGCACAGTTGTTATGTTCAATCAGATGTCTGGATGAACACTTTGAGGCTCTAAGAGAACGTAATGGGTCAGTGGGTCTTTCAAAAAGGAACACCTGATGAAAATACTCATTAGGCACTTTTTCTAACATTTCTGCTCATATATTAAAAACCATGATCAATCATCATTTTTAGATTAAAAAATAATAAGATCACTGAAGCCTGACACACAGCCTCTAATTAGGCCTTCTGTACGTACAAAGCAGACGCAATCTCCCCCAAAATCACCTTTTTCAGCCGTAAGTTTGCCATCGCTGTAACAACTGAGAGCAGTTTATCAATCAATTCTAAATGAGCTCGGTTAATTAATAGGTAGCCAAAGGGTATCTGTGAGCATTAATATTCCTCACTATCAGCACTGTGTCCAGACAGTTGGTTGGAAGGTGCCGTGATGGATGCGTTGTCCGGGGGAATGTGAGCGGGAAAAGGAAGAGTTAGGATGTTCTGCAACCTCAACCTTGGGCAGTTAATTAAGGAGAGTAAATACAAGCCGGTGTAGAGTTGAACCCGTCTCCCCGCTTCCCATTCTCACGCTCATTGTGACGCCACTCGGCCCCGGTCTCATTGTAAACTCGCACTAACAAGGAAGCAGTTCCTCTTTACTGTTTTGAGTGAAGTTGAAGGCAATTACACGTCAAGTGTTTGGCATGATCAGAGCAATATCTCGGGGAAGCCTGAAGGCACATATTGAGTTAATTTCAAAGGGGAGCAGTGAAAAGGTTTATATTATTGATGAGCACAGAGGCAGACGTATCTGAAATACACGTGGGGTTATTTTAAGACGGACTCCATTCCGGCTTTGTGAAAACCACCGTTGACCCAATATGCAAATATAAACACAATAGCTTGTTTAAAAAAAAAAAAAAAAAAAAGGTGCTTTGCACACTGTTGTAGCCCCGTCAGAATATTGCACCTTGATGAGATACTAAACGACAAGCACCTGCCTGGGCTGTGGGCAGTTTATTCATCATTTCTTCGACTCCCAGTGGATGCATTAGTCGGTGTGACAAACACCACTAGTGCCGTGTTTAAACCGTCATTGTTTTTAAAAGGCTAACTTATTCCCCTCACTATATCATCGCAACTGGAAGTCAATCACAGGCTTCTTAGTTGCTTCATTTAATCCATACTAGTGGATTAACACCTTGCTGCCTTATCTTACATCCTTCACTTGTAACTATTGCCTTTTGGAAACTGAGGATGGATAGGAAGCAATATTCTGAAGTTAAAATAACTGAATATTAAAAGTTTAAAACAGATGCATGTTATTAGCAGAACAGCCGCATTTTACATAAATCTAAATATACATTTGCTACTATACAGCATGGAGCTTTCCTATTTATGAACAAAAAGGGCGCCTGATGCCCTTAAAGTATTTTATGCTATAGTAAACCATAAAAAAATAAATGGAATCGCTCATTAGTTCATTGCCCACGCTCTCACAGCATCCGCCTGTAGGGGAAATGTGCAATTCTGTGGGAAATAATCAGATATGCCAGTGTAACTGCTCTCATGTGGGACAAGACGTCAGCTTCTGTCTGTTTGAATTGAACATCACTCAAAATAGAAGTTCTGAAGGTGTTCGTGCCCGCTCTTCCTGCAGCCAGAAATGTCGGTTTGTGTCTTTTTCAATGACATTTGGCATTTTAATAGCTGTACAATGCTGCTGCTGTCTCAAAACGACCACAAAATGGAGAGAAGCTGTCTGAGGCCCAGATCAGGCAGAGCACGTTTTAAGCAGCCGTGGGCAGCTTTTTGTAATCGTTTTCAATGAGAATGAAGCATTTGCATGCAGCTTTTGCTTTGTTGATTGTCTCACGTTTTCACACTCTATATTCATCTTGTTTTTGCAGACGTGCCATGAACGTGAAAAAAAATTACACTCAACAATGTATTGCAATACAACAGTTTTGTACTTCTGCACTGTTGCACAGAGGCATGAAAAATAATGGGTCGCACTCATACTTTTATTTTACTTTTAAAAAGACTCAGTCATTTACTATAACAGTTGAGCACCGTTGTTTTGAGCAAACATTCCCTAAATATATGCGAATAGTGAATTTGTTGGGGGCTATTTTCAGTGGTGGATTAATACACATTTGTTGCTCCTTGCTCTTTACAGACGCAGGTGATGAAATCATAGGATATCACGAGTCTCATTGTGAATATTATAGTTATTCTGCAGATAGTTATTTTTTTAATATAGTAATATGGTAGCCTAAACATGCTGTGCCATTATGTATGTGGGGGGAGAGAAAAAAATCAAATGAAAACATAACTATGAAAGGATGTACATTTCTCAAAAGAGGAACACAATATATTTGAGTCATTCATACTTTTTATTGGGCATTTTCATTTTCCAAGGAGAATAGTTAATAACAACCATTAAGGCTTAGTGGCCCCCGACCATGACTGGCCTTCAGATGGGGCTTAGTTTTTGTTGTCGATGTCTGTTACACCTATCTGTGCATGGTCATTTCTGTTTTTATTATCCTTTCATGGCCCTTGTTATTTATGTGGATCGACTATATAATTAAAAACTACAAATACGCTATAAGAATCTGTTATTCATTCTTTCCCCCAATGAGAACAGTTATAAAAATGGATCCGAACCATTTCGTATTTTAAAAATGTCAACACAGGAACAATATATTGCTAACCCATTAGGGTTCCAAAACATTGATTAAAACAAAGGTACATTTGCTGACATAATATGAGACCAATTTAAGCTTGTCAATTTCTGACTGTACCAAGAAGCATTTTCAAAACAAAAGTGAGCCCTAGGCTACCACGGTTTTGAATAGCTAATACTGAATAATACCAGCAGGATTTAAGTCATGTTTTTGAGTCTCCCTCATTGTCCATAAAATGTAAACATGCACATTAATTTCCCAGAGTGAAAGGCTTCTGGTAACGCCTGCTTCACTGTAGCATGTCCATTGCAGCATTTATAAAATGATGGTATCCCGAAGCTGAAAAAAATCAATTGGGTCGGTAAAACATTTAGTAAGTTAAACACCTGAAAATCCTTATTTATTAATCTATTTTGTATCGCCATGGAAGCATCTCCTTTAACCAGAGATTACATTTGAAAACATCACAATGACGTTGTAATTTACCTTCGCCTTATACTCAGTTTTACTGAATGGAGCTTGAACGCATCATAATGATGCACAGTGCAACCCCTGTGAATGTTAGCTGTTAGCTAGTCTGCTGACGTTAAGCTATCCTCATGCCAGTTTAAACACGTTTTAGAAAAAGGAGTACAATCACATAATAGTTTTAGCATCGACTTGTCATGACAACCGATATTTCGGTTGTCATGACATCCCTAAGACACATCTTAGTTACCTGCTGTTTGCATGGAGGTGGTCATCTGTCAAATGCAAACAATGAGCATCTTTTGAAATTCTTTGCTTTTCTGTGACATTTTTTACAGTTTGCAACTGAAACTGTCTGCTTAGAAGTTTAGATGTGATAACCATCGAGCCTGCACAAGTAATTCTTCTGCATTATAAATAAACGACTGTGGGCATTTGAGAACTCTAAATGGTTTGAAAACGACTTGGGAACAGGTTTGCCTCACTCTGGATATATTACTTGCTTAGACAAATAAACAAACTTTCCAAGCTCATACTATGTATGTCAGACCTTGGGCATGGAGGGAGGACTCAGATGCAGGGTAGTAGCAGTAAAAAAGGCTTTATTTCTTAACATAAAAACGAAAAAAACAAAAACCGCTCCAACAGGAGGAAAAACAGGCTCCTGGAATATACTATAAACAAAAGAACCAAGACGGCAAAAACACAAACTTGACAAGGCGTGACGTGACGTGACGTGGCGTGGATCGTGACGAGAGACAAGCACGAACTGGCACAAGACAAGGGGAAACGCAGACTTAAATACACAGAGGGATAACGAGCAACAGGTGACAACAATCAGGGACCAGGGATGACATAAGACCAGGGAACACATGAGGAAGGGCAAGTGACCTGAAACGAGAAGGGAGTTATTTTCAAAATAAGACAGGAAATGACAAGACAGAAACCCAAGACAAGACATTACCTCACCGGCGTGACAGTACCCCCCCCTTAAGGGACAGATCCCAGATGTCCCCATGGTCCATGATACGTAGGGTGGGTGGAGGGGGCCAGGTGGAGGGGCTCAGGAGGCCGGGCATGAGGGCGACCCAGCGGGCGGGGCCGCTCAGGAGGCCGGGCATGAGGGCGACCTAGCGGGCGGGGCCGCTCAGGAGGCCGGGCATGAGGGCGACCTAGCGGGCGGGGCCGCTCAGGAGGCCGGGCATGAGGGCGACCTAGCGGGCGGGGCCGCTCAGGAGGCCGGGCATGAGGGCGACCTAGCGGGCGGGGCCGCTCAGGAGGCCGGGCATGAGGGCGACCTAGCGGGCGGGGCCGCTCAGGAGGCCGGGCATGAGGGCGACCTAGCCGACGGGGCCGCTCAGGAAGGCGACGTGGAGCTGGAGTAGGACGACCCCCCGTCTGGACAGGAAAGGGTGACGAGCGGACCTCCCGGAGGCTGCGTGGAGCAGGCGTAGGTCGGCCCCCCGTCTGGACAGGAACGGGTGACGAGCGGACCTCCCGGAGGCTGCGTGGAGCAGGCGTAGGTCGGCCCCCCGTCTGGACAGGAACGAGTGACGAGCGGACCTCCCGGAGGCTGCGCGGAGCAGGCGTCGGACGGTCCCCCGTCTGGACAGGAACGGGTGACGAGCGGACCTCCCGGAGGCTGCGCGGAGCAGGCGTCGGACGGTCCCCCGTCTGGACAGGAACGGGTGACGAGCGGACCTCCCGAAGGCTGCGCGGAGCAGGCGTAGGTCGGCCCCCCCGTCTGGACAGGAACGAGTGACGAGCGGACCTCCCGGAGGCTGCGCGGAGCAGGCGTCGGACGGCCCCCCGTCTGGACAGGAACGGGTGACGAGCGGACCTCCCGGAGGCTGCGCGGAGCAGGCGTAGGACGGTCCCCCGTCTGGACAGGAACGGGTGACGAGCGGACCTCCCGGAGGCTGCGCGGAGCAGGCGTCGGACGGTCCCCAGTCTGGACAGGAACGGGTGACGAGCGGACCTCCCGGAGGCTGCGCGGAGCAGGGGTCGGACGGTCCCCCGTCTGGACAGGAACGGGTGACGAGCGGACCTCCCGAGGGCTGCGTGGAGCAGGCGTGGGACGGTCCTCTGTCCGGGCTGGTGCCAGACGATCCTCCACCCGGACTGGTGTCGCCCGGGCCGCCGACTGAAGACCAATGGCCGGTGTCGACCGGAACGCCGACTTGAGAACCACTGGAGAGTGTCGACCGGAACGCCGACTTGAGACCCCTGGAGAGTGTCGACCGGACCGCCGACTTGAGACCCCTGGAGAGTGTCGACCGGACCGCCGACTTGAGACCCCTGGAGAGTGTCGACCGGACCGCCGACTGGAGGCCACTGGCAGGTGTCGACCGGACCGCCGACTGGAGGCCACTGGCAGGTGTCGACCGGACCGCCGACTGGAGGCCACTGGCAGGTGTCGACCGGACCGCCGACTGGAGGCCACTGGCAGGTGTCGACCGGCCCGCCGACTGAAGGCCAGAGACCGAGGCGTGGGCTGGATGCTTGGCTGTGGCTAAGGCCTCGGCTGGTAGCTTGGCTGTGGCTAAGGCCTGGACTGGAGGCTTGGCTGTGGCCTGGACTGGAGGCTTGGCTGTGGCCTGGACTGGAGGCTTGGCTGTGGCCTGGACTGGAGGCTTGGCTGTGGCCTGGACTGGAGGCTTGGCTGTGGCCTGGACTGGAGGCTTGGCTGTGGCCTGGACTGGAGGCTTGGCTGTGGCCTGGACTGGAGGCTTGGCTGTGGCCTGGACTGGAGGCTTGGCTGTGGCCTGGACTGGAGGCTTGGCTGTGGCCTGGACTGGAGGCTTGGCTGTGGCTGTGGCCTGGACTGGAGGCTTGGCTGTGGCCTGGACTGGAGGCTTGGCTGTGGCCTGGACTGGAGGCTTGGCTGTGGCCTGGACTGGAGGCTTGGCTGTGGCCTGGACTGGAGGCTTGGCTGTGGCCTGGACTGGAGGCTTGGCTGTGGCCTGGACTGGAGGCTTGGCTGTGGCCTGGACTGGAGGCTTGGCTGTGGCCTGGACTGGATGCTTGGCTGAGGCCTGGACTGGAGGCTTGGCTGTGGCCTGGACTGGAGGCTTGGCTGTGGCCTGGACTGGAGGCTTGGCTGTGGCCTGGACTGGAGGCTTGGCTGTGGCCTGGACTGGATGCTTGGCTGTGGCCTGGACTGGATGCTTGGCTGTGGCCTGGACTGGATGCTTGGCTGAGGCCTGGACTGGATACTTGGCTGTGGCTGTGGCCTGGACTGGAGGCTTGGCTGTGGCCTGGACTGGAGGCTTGGCTGTGGCCTGGACTGGAGGCTTGGCTGTGGCTGTGGCCTGGACTGGAGGCTTGGCTGTGGCCTGGACTGGAGGCTTGGCTGTGGCCTGGACTGGAGGCTTGGCTGTGGCCTGGACTGGAGGCTTGGCTGTGGCCTGGACTGGAGGCTTGGCTGTGGCCTGGACTGGAGGCTTGGCTGTGGCCTGGACTGGAGGCTTGGCTGTGGCCTGGACTGGAGGCTTGGCTGAGGCCTGGACTGGATACTTGGCTGTGGCTGTGGCCTGGACTGGAGGCTTGGCTGTGGCCTGGACTGGAGGCTTGGCTGTGGCCTGGACTGGAGGCTTGGCTGTGGCCTGGACTGGAGGCTTGGCTGTGGCCTGGACTGGAGGCTTGGCTGTGGCCTGGACTGGAGGCTTGGCTGTGGCCTGGACTGGAGGCTTGGCTGTGGCCTGGACTGGTGGCGTGGCTGTGGCCTGGACTGGTGGCGTGGCTGTGGCTGAGGCCTGGGCTGGAAGCTTGGCTGTGGCTGAGGCCTGGGCTGGAAGCTTGGCTGTGGCTGAGGCCTGGGCTGGAAGCTTGGCTGTGGCTGAGGCCTGGGCTGGAAGCTTGGCTGTGGCTGAGGCCTGGGCTGGAGGCTTGGCTGTGGCTGAGGCCTGGGCTGGAAGCTTGGCTGTGGCTGAGGCCTGGGCTGGAAGCTTGGCTGTGGCCGTGGCCTGGACTGGAAGCTTGGCTGTGGCCGTGGCCTGGGCTGGAAGCTTGGCTGTGGCCGAGGCCTGGGCTGGAAGCTTGGCTGTGGCCGAGGCCTGGGCTGGAAGCTTGGCTGTGGCCGAGGCCTGGGCTGGAAGCTTGGCTGTGGCCGAGGCCTGGACTGGATGCTTGGCTGTGGCCTGGACTGGATGCTTTGCTGTGGCTGAGGCCTGGACTGGATGCTTTGCTGTGGCTGAGGCCTGGACTGGATGCTTGGCTGTGGCCTGGACTGGATGCTTGGCTGTGGCCTGGACTGGATGCTTGGCTGTGGCCTGGACTGGATGCTTGGCTGTGGCCGAGGCCTGGACTGGATGCATGGCTGGAGCCGAGGATGGCCGGGGTTCAGGGGCGGAAACCAGGTGTATAACCCAGTCAGGCAGAGAACCCCTGAGCCACGGCCTGGAGGAAACCAGTTCCCCTGCCTCCTTCCGGAAAGTCTTCCTCTCCCCCTTGGTTTCTGCACAGTCGAAGCAGATTTGGAGGTACTGGAGGCTGTCTATAACCTCAGTAAACTCCATCTGGAAGATGGCTGGGTCCATGCTGGCTTCTGCTGCTGCCCTGCTGAATCCTTACTGGCCAGTTTGTTCTGTCAGACCTTGGGCATGGAGGGAGGACTCAGATGCAGGGTAGTAGCAGTAAAAAAGGCTTTATTTCTTAACATAAAAACGAAAAAAACAAAAACCGCTCCAACGGGAGGAAAAACAGGCTCCTGGAATATACTATAAACAAAAGAACCAAGACGGCAAAAACACAAACTTGACAAGGCGTGACGTGACGTGACGTGGCGTGGATCGTGACGAGAGACAAGCACGAACTGGCACAAGACAAGGGGAAACGCAGACTTAAATACACAGAGGGATAACGAGCAACAGGTGACAACAATCAGGGACCAGGGATGACATAAGACCAGGGAACACATGAGGAAGGGCAAGTGACCTGAAACGAGAACGGAGTTATTTTCAAAATAAGACAGGAAATGACAAGACAGAAACCCAAGACAAGACATTACCTCACCGGCGTGACAATGTACTGGGTTTATAAAACCTGATTTCATCTCTGGTGCTCTGTTAACATGGTTCCATTCCAGACACGGCCTTTGAAGGCCGCATCCTTGGCTGCTCCAGCCCCTGAATCATAACGCAGCAAGTGTAACGTAATGGATGTTCTAATTACAGGGACTTCAGCTCAATATTTGTGATCTTGCATCAGAAGGAAAATACTCTGAATGCCCTCTTTACAAAAACCACAGGCAAGGTTCCAACAGTCACAGTTACAAATTGGCTGTTAGACAGCCTGCGCTCTGAAACACACAGCTATCATTCTGCCTCAGTGATCTTGACAGCCCAATTCCATATATTCTCCTCACAGTGTGCACAGACATATTGTTGTCACAACAACCTTGCATCAGCAATAAAAAAGTTATAGTTGACATGATTCCGCTGTCCGTGGCAATGGAAAACACAGCCAATTGAGGAATTACTGAAATAAACTTTATATGTAACCCATAAAAGTTGAGGAATGTTCGCTTCTGTGTCGCTTCAACCTCGACACGAGTCCTATTCAAACATCTTTTACAATTGTATTGATCTTCAGTTAGCTGTCATTTGTCAACACTGATTGAGTTAAGTCTGTGCTTCAGAGGCTTTTTGTCACTTTCCACACAAAAGTTTAGATTCCAAACTTTAAATTACAGTTGCAGCACAGAGGCAGGTATATTAATCACATCCCCACATCTAGGCCTTAATGTATGATTGCTTCGTGCTGAGTAGTGAGTCCATGCATCATGGTGGTGATTCACTTTTAGGTTATCTATAACAATTAATTACCCCTTCGATATGTGAGCAGTGTTAATTCTCTCTCAAGAGTTAAAATGGGTGTCATATATACCTAATGTTCTCTGATAAAATCCTGGCAAACACAGGTATTTCTAATAAATGTGTGACTGCAATGGCCACATGGTCATAAAACATGTAAGGTGGGGTTATAAAACCGAGGGTCTCCAACTTCATAAATCGGTTTGAGTGTCAAGATTGACCCTCAGTCGTGGTGTCTCTGTTCTGAGTATATCCAGTCACGTGGTAAATCGAGAGTCCAATCACTTTGTGACCTGGGGGTCATGAGAACAGTTTCTGGAAATAAATGGGTCAGGTCAAAAATATGGTTAAAAGTCATTCATCATCATCATCATCATCATCATCATCATCATCATCATCATCATTCCTGTGTTCTTCGTCTTTGGGTGATTATCCTCATCAAACAGATGGGGGCCGGACTACAACACAACTTCCTGTCTGGAAAGAGGACAGACTACACAAACACACAAGAGGCAAAGCTCGCCAAGCGCACGCACGTTCACACGGACGGCAGAAAGCAAACAAGTGCACGGCGGGAGAGAGAGAGACAAGGACAACATGCACCTAAGGGAAGGTGGGAGAGACTGAATCTCCTCGAGGGCGAAGATCCTGATCCTAAACAAATTAAATGAGGCACCAGCAGACATGGGGGAGAGAGAACGAGAGGGGGGGTGAGGGGGTCCCTGGACAGCTGATGGTCTAGTACAGAGAAGCCTGAATGAAAAGAGAGGACGTGGAGGAGCAACTAGAGTGAGAGGCAGAGGGGTAGAGAGATGTGTGGGTGTCACAAAGTTAAACTATTCTCTTCAGCACAAGAAGCATAGAAGTTCCAGGCTTAATAGATTCATTGAGGCAGAGACTGAGCCGCCGGAAGGATAATAGTAACGGGTACGAGGTCTAAAGTACTTACATAAGATTTATATTGGTTCAGGTCAGTTGAATAAAGTGTTAAACCCTTAGCATAGGATTTTTTTTTATCTTCTGTGAAGTTGCTACTCGATCTGAATGATGTCCACTAATTGAGCAAAGCAAAGAAAACATTACTGTTCAGACCGTTTAAGTGCCCACAAAAGGCAACGATGAGTGGGAAAGATGGTACAAACCTTGACTAAATAAACCGTCCATTCAAAACCATAATCCAAATTAATATTCGTGAGCTCGAACAAGGAAACCACTGGTGAGGTGTTTCAGGATTGTGAGTGAGACAGAAGGAACAGCCATGCGTGTATTGCAAATGTGAAACTTGAATACTGATCCTGGCTCTGTACATTACAATTGGGTTGTTTTGCCTGAGTGCAGTTGCGTGGTCTTAAGAGAGTCATCCTATCGGGCGAAACGCTCTACCATGTTGACTGTCAGACACTCACAGGAAGGCAACCCTCATTTCTGATTCCGATGGTGTCTGTGTGGCCCAAGAAGCGAGCACAGCTGGGGAGTGACTTGAATGCAGATTATCACTTTCATCCCCCTCCTAAAATCTTTGAAGCTATGCAACAGTAGGCACAGTCCTTGAACCTGAGACGCGAGAACCAGCCTCAAAAATGAGAGAATCTAGTCTGCTTTGTATTCAGTCAAAGTGTGCCACAGAGGGAAATGCAAATTCAAATGCACAAGACGGCATCAATATTCAGGCCGATGCATTGTTAAAAGCAGACCCATTTATGTAGATAATTGGTTTGCATTGCAGTTACTGTATTTAAAAGCAGAAAAATAGGGTCAAAGAACAGAAACGGTTGCGCCGTGTTGCTAAATTCCCTTATCTCAAGGTGGCCAGGCAATTAAGAGCATGGTCAGGCTTTTCCGGAGCATCTCAAGGATCAAATTCAGTGGCTTGAAATCCCCCGTGAAGTCCCAAATAGATCTGGAAATTTAAGAAGAGCTATGACATTATTGTAAATGCACCAAAGCAGAGGAATGGGGGAAAAAAGCAAGCCTTTGGGAGGGTTTGGGTTTGAGGCACAAATATCCAGAAAATATAGGCTCTGAAATCGTAAAAAAAAAAAAAAAACAAGAATAATTGCTCTTCCAATGATGTGAGCTGTCCCCTTTTATGCATATTATGTATGCTCTGATGGAAATTCAAATTGTTGCATTACCACAAGTTGTAATGTTAATTCTTTCTAGTCACATAGCGGTGTAAAATTGCTATCTCTGATGTGACATCCTCTCAATTTGGTACTCTGGAAATGGCTGCAGCTTAACGCTCTCATTTCTCATTGCGAGGCTGGGCTGTATCACAGAATGTGCATGCAGTCTCAGCCCTTACATTGGTCGTCCTGGTGGATAGAGCTTAATGAAACTTCATAGCCTCACTCTTACATGAGTAAATGATAAATTAAGCATCAGAGACAGTTTCCCATTTCAGCCTAATTAAAGTTTTAATTGCTTGATGTCGAATACATCTTGTGAGAAGGCAGACTCGCCATCAGGCCCGCCGCGGATCCAGGAAGAGCAGCGAAAAACACAAACAAAAATATTACACGGCAGCTTCTTCTGCATAATTGGCCGTGAATAGTCGACTCCTTCACATTTCTAGCAGAATGACGGGTGGGTCCTGTGCTGTGAACGCACGCACACGCACAGCGTTTCATCCGTTGTGAGGCTGCTATTTTTGATGATTGTGCGTGGTAGACATAACACTGCAGCGATGAGAAAATACAGTAGGTGGACAAAAGACCTCAAAGGCTAATCCTATTGGTTTTGCCATCTCTAGGAATCTACACACACAAACACACACACGCACGGCCGGGTTGAAAGCAATGTCTGCGGGATGTGCATGCCAATCTCATTAGAGCCAGGGGTTGGGATTCGGCTCACTATTCCTCCCTTGCCTTTCTTTGCAGGGTGAACATGCTGTCTAACACTAAGACCTCACAGTGGTTTGCTCCCTTTTCTCTCATCCAGAGCCCAGAGGACACCTGCGGTGGCGGTAATTGAAGGCTCTCTGATCTTTTGTGATCAGCCGCCGTCGTCCTGCAGTTACTGGTCATCCCATTGAGGAAAAAAATGCACAAAATCCTTTATGTTTTACGTAAGTGTGCTTCTGAACTTATGGTCTACATTGCAGGGACGTGAAGGGCGTTTGATGAAAAAGTGTGGGGTTTTTATTGGGGGGGGGGATTCAACAAATGTAGTTGCATGGCTCTTTTTATTCCATAAACGACAGATGACATCCAACAAGGATGCATTTCAAACCCCGTCCTGTGTCTCATATGGCAGCCCTTTCAACTTTATTGGATTGCCAGCCTTGAAACAGGGGCATATGTTTAACTTATTATAGAGACCTTTTCTCCGTGGCTCTTTGGCACACCAAACAACAAGTGACTACTGCTCACTCACTATGTGCTTCATCACTTCAGGTGACACGGAATGATCAGATAAACATGAGGTAATGAGGAAGTAATAACTACTCCGTACGACATTTCAATTGACTTGCGGGCAACAAGTAGAAATGGTAACTAATGATCAATTAGGAATGAATGGGATGCTGCTCGGTTTTGCTGCTCCAACAAAGTCATTAGGATGCATTCTCCCAGTACTATGAATGTCATTGCAATTGCCCTAATAGTTGTTGACATATGTCAGACTTGACCATAGTCGTGGATAGTGTTGTCACGATATAGTGGTGGATAGGGCTGCCACAAACGATTATTTTGATAGTCGACTAATCACCGACTATTTTTTTCGATTAGTCGACTAATCGGATCATATGTAAATTGAATGTATAACATACAGTTTATCGCAAAAGCATGCAGCTCGTGCTCATGCATCGCACTTGTGCTGCCGTGAAAGGCAAGTTCTGTCTTGCAGATATTGCATTGCACATTTTTTTCTTTTGTTTTCTTAAAATGCTCCCACATTTTTGAGCTCCGTTGCCGCCGGGTAGCCATGATACCTGAGAGCCCGTCGGTGACATCAAGGCTGACCCAGATTACTGCGCATGTGTGTCAAGGACGCAAAGGCAGACGCGGCAGAGGAAGGTGCCGCAGCAGTTTTGAGAGAGAACAAAAAAAAAAAAAAAAACGACTAGTCGACTATTAAATTAGTTGTCGACTATTTTAATAGTCGACATAATCGTGACTAGTCGACTAATCGTGGCAGCCCTAGTGGTGGATAGTGTCCAACATGTGTTTCGGTACTTTTCGATACTTTTCGATACTTTTTCAAATAAAAAGTGAACGCAAAAAATGTCATTACTGACTGTATTTTAATAGAAAATCTTAGAACAATAACATATTAATCAGCAAACAAAATAAAATACCACAAAGACAAGCTTTTCTAATGCACACAATTTTAAAAATGTTAAAATATAAATACAATAATATAATATAAAATATAATAATATAAATAAACCAGCTCTTTTTTTTCTTCTTCCAGAGCTACTTTTGTTAAGAGTGAAGGGCGGTGGCGCTTGCTTTTAGCACTGAATGTGACTTTTCTTCCTGAGTAAATGACCTGTCGTTCCCTGAGCTCAGTGTGCAGGTCTGGGTTCTTGTCCTTTAAGTGTTTGGCTAAGTCGGAAGTGTTTCCGCCGTAAGCCATGCATGTTTTAAACACCGTTTACACAGTGGTGCGTCTGCATTAATTGCCTCGCTTTGCGCATTTGTTTTAAGCTAAAGTATTGCCATATGGCACTTCGCGGCGCTGGTTTGTCCGCAAGTTGCGGCGTGGTGACGGTTGCAGCAGCCGTTCTCCTCTCCGTGCTTCTCTCGCTCGCGCTCTCTGCTCTCTCCAAGCTTTCCTCCTGCTCCGTTTGTTGCTAGCGTCCACGCTGTTCGCTAACTTGCTTGCGGTTTCCTCCGGCTTGCTTGCTTTTTCCTTTTATCTCCCCAAGCTGCGGATCGCTCCTCGTCCTCTCAGCTGTAGTTACAACGCGGTGACGTCACGTGGCGAGTTCGCCGCGCTGTTGCGGGCGCTGCCGGCGGCGCTGCAAGTACCGGTCCCGTCCAAATGCAATATAGTACCGTTTTAAGTGCCTCAGTACCCCGGTACCAAATTAGTACCGGTATACCGTGCAACCCTAGTGGTGGACCAACTCATTCAGAGAGCTTGCCCAATGATTTTCTGGATAAAAGCCATAGAACAGTTTAATGCCGTGGATGACACCTCATTCAGATAAGAAAGATGTGCAGCATCGTGGACACATACTGTTTTATTTCAATGCAGCTACTTTCCCCGTTAGTCTCCTAGTTCAGCTGTGAGGTTGTCAGCTGGGTTTCTGAAGAGAAGGCGTTAATCAACATTTGAGGTGGACCAGCTGTTCTCTTTCGCATGAGATCCTGTTTCTAAATTTTGTCCAGCTTCTTTTTTTTCCCCCTCGTAAGTATTATATATTTCAACATCAAATTATTTTGTAGAACATGTAAAATGTATTTTTGTTGTTGTGGTCGTGTTTTAAGAATTAAATCCATGCACGTTGCTGTGCATGCTCTTTAGAAAAAGAGGATGCTCGTGTTAGCTATCCAAAGTCATGCACTGATTAGTTGTTCCAGTCTTAATCACTGCTCCTTTTTATGGGTGTATTCTAGTCAATGTACATGTACTGGGAAAAGTTAGAAAACAAAACCTTGACAAGCGCTTTCTTGAGAAAAATGCACTCATTGGTGGCGAAAAGCCATCGGATTTGCAGCTGGCAGAAGAAATCCTCTATCACTATAACTTATTGAAGAAATGTACAATATAGTCTGTTCAGGGTCTTTTTTGACAAGTTTGTCAGCAGGAGCACTGTAAGGCATGATAATGGTGAAATGGGAGAGTTTTAGTGAAAAGTTGCTCGGCTGAGTTTTGCTCAGCTGTATTTTTAAACTTTTTAATGTATATGCTTTTTAAATGTTTAACTGATAACGAATTAATTGGTCGAAATTGTTGTGTCAGTTAATTATTGACATTCCAACCACAGATCTGAGCTCTTTCCTCATGTTCCTGTTTTTTTTAACATTGTCTTCAAATATAGAACAGGAGTTGTTGTACACAGGGTTTATTTCTCTGATGTTATCGTGGGATATGTTTGTCTTCAGTCATGTTTTTATGATGCCTTGGTTGAATGTGTCTTGAGGTAAAATATGTCAGGTGGTTGGAAGCTTGGTAAACACTGGATGAACACAAGTTACAGGATATCCTTCTTCTTTTTCACTCGGTCCTGTTCAACAATGTTTATGTCAACTTAATTATTGATTTCAGTCCAATGTTTCATACATTATCCATTAAGGTGTATAGATGATACAATCTTTAGTTTATTTGTTCTATGGGTTCATATGAGTTGTTGTTCTGTCTGGATGTTGGCATGGATCAGGGAGACACGTTTGTTATGTCCTCATAGCAGGAGGGGCTATGACATTCTATAATATTTGGTTTGCTCATTGGTTTGTATGGAGGGTGGCCCAGGATTGTCATGAGATGTTGTTTAACTGGTATGTTTGTTACTGTGCGAAACTGACTAATTATAGGTCACCCTGTACTTGCATAGATGGCAGGTGGTAGGTTCTAGGTGACATGCTTTTCATTGGAGGAATGGGAGGGGGCCTTTTAATTTCATTAACTTTTTGTTTCTAAATACCACTTTTTTTGTACTACTCTAGGGATTAACCGATTTTACTTAATGTTGTTTATTTGCAGGACCAAAATAATGATAAAAAAAAAATGTTTGAATGAAACAATTAATTATAGATAATAATAATACTCAGTGTTTCTTTCAGTTTCCATAATCGTGAAAACCATGAAACCGTGATATTTTCCACGACAATAATCGTTAGGCCAAAAGCTGATACGGTGACGTCCCTACACTCCTGCTTATCAGCCTGTTTTGTTTTTAAGTCATCTGTAGCCAAAGCACTATTTACATTGGCTTTATGGATGTTGCCTCACTCTTGATAACTCATCTTGATGACTGGCAACTGTTGTGCTGACTAAGTGATAGTAGGAAGCCGAAGATGAATATTACATCGACTCCCTTGAAACGAAAATAAAATGCCGTAGCAGAAAGTTCATATCTTTGACGGATGTTATATCCTGAGTAAATACGAGGTCTACTGTAAAACTACATCAACACCATTCTATCTTCACTCACGAATGTGCTGCGCCTGCTGAGCCACTGTGTGTCAACTAAACGCGACGTGCCAGGACTGCAGACTCATCACCATAATACAGTCGGTCTGAGGGTAAAGCGAGGAGGAGTTTTTCCTCTCCTCGTCTGACGCATCCAGAATATTACCGCGGATACCAGCTGGAAGCCTCATAAATCATCGCGGGTCTCTGGGACAAAGGGGATCACATGGCACCGGGGTGCAGAAGATGCTAAAGGGTTCAACTTTAGTGACGATAAGAGACTCCTTTCAGAGAGCAGGGTTGTGGGAAGTAGATTATCGGAACAAGCGAGGTCAGGGGATGGGGGTATAATTAATACTGTATGAGTTAAACCTATGACATGCTTCTCCTGCTACCCACCGCTATCTGATTTAAGTAGAAAGGACGGAGGAGACGGTGTGGGTGGAGAGCAAAGCACTGTGGGTGGGTGGAAAAAGAAGGGGGGAGGGGGTGCTCTGCGAAAAAAACACTTCTCTCTCCCTTTTTCAGGGCTCAGTATTGCTCTGTCTCTTCTTATTAGAAAGCTAATGCAACTGTCTGTTCTAATACTGGAGAGCAGCTTTTATTCTTTTTTTTCTTTTTCCTCCTTTGCAACCTTTTTCTATTCTGTTCAGCACTAATCTGTGCAGTGGCAGCAGATGATAAGACGGGCCACATTCGCTTGCTCTCTGCGCTTTCTACGAGCTTTGTCTGGGTTCCAGCCGCACACTCGTTTTGTTTCAACAACTTTGCAGGAGAAAAAAAATGGTGAAAACTTTTCCAGGTGAATATTTCCGTAGAGTTTTTGCTAATTCTTTAGAGGTTTTCTGTTGATTATTGCCCTCCAAAACCTGAAAGCAAGCACAGCCTTCTTTTGTTTTAAGCAGCAGAAGAAAGAATTCTTCGTTTTCAGGCCTTTGAAGTGCAAACGCATTGGAGCTTATGGAGGTATTGTTCTTGGGGAGAGAGAGGATGAATTTCGAGTGAATTTAAATCTTCAGGCTTAACTTTTACTGGCTCTTGTATTGTAAAGATCAAACATGTCTTACTGGACCTTGAATGCAAACTAAGAACCCCCAGGTCAGAAATAAGGAGAAAAAAGGGATTCACAAGGACTTGTCTGAAGATAATTCTGATGTAACTCTTCTTGTTCAATGGAACTGCAAAGCACTGAGAAAAAAAGACAATTAGGTGGATGATAAATTCACATTGTGTGCAAGGACCAAATCCGAATGGGCCACCTTAAATGAAAATGTCAGTTTCCCTTCAGTGTTTTCTGTTCGGCGTTTTCTTCGTGAATGGCTGCACGAAGCACGGTGCAATTATGAGCGACAAATAAGCCACGATAAGGAAAAAATAAAAATGGAGTGATATTCAGACATCACAAATTCACTCAGGAAAATGTCATCCCTGGCAGTGTTTGGGAAACAAAACGGTGTGTCATTGTTAAATTGAATAGACATGAATAACTCCACACAGTTCAGCAGCAATGCAGACGAGCAGAGCGAATGGGCCTGATCGAGTTTCATGTCTGTTGATATTGTCTGGTGCCGGTGTTAACGCTTATCTGAACAACGTGGAAAACCCTTCGACGCTAATGTACCTACTGTTTTGCCACATTAGGTTGGTCTTAATGTATTTCTTTTATTTTGCTGCCAGTTCGTGGTGGTAGCTCACATCGGCTGAGTTGCTTTTGCTACTCTTTCAAGCATCCTTTTTCTAGCTCAGAGAGGTGTTGCAGAGGGAGTGCTGATCACCAGTCATCAACAAAGAGCGGCAAGTGCAGCATTAATTTAATTAATTTGTTAAATGTTGGAACAAATTGTGCTGCAGCATAATAAACCAAAGGTGCAAAAAAAAAGAAGAAGAGAGAAAAACAACCTTTTCACACATTTGCTTAATGTTGGAGTTATTTCAGTGTTTAACAAATGTGTGAAAAAGTTTTTGTACATTTATTGAATGTTGATAATGTGGAGAGACACATTTCACACTTTTGTTAAATATCGGAGAAAGGATCTCACGTTTGCTTAACATGTAAAAACATTATTATGGTTAATGACCATAATTATGCAAATTCAAAAATATAATACAGGTAGTGAAAATAACAAGTTTACATAATGGGACATAAATGCTGCCATGATTGATTTCTGTGGTGGAAATCAGTTTATGAGAAATAAGAATATTACTCCTAACTCCTAGCTTTTAGTAAAAAACAGGCTAGCAGTCGCTACAGACAGACTTTAAACACACAACGTCTAATAAGTCAAAGCCCTCGCAAATAGGGTGTCCAAGCGGACCGCGTCACCAACGTACAGCTTCAGAGCAAACTATCTGGCCAGATAGGGGCAGACTCCTTAAGAGTCTGACCAATTCTTCAGTCTTGAGAAGGGCTTTTTATATTATTGGGTTGCCAATTCAGTTCACTTTAAAGCGACATAACCACTAATTTACCTTCTCTCCATATGCCCATAGGACACATGATCATAATAACACGCTAAAGACAAAATACCTTAACTTACCAGAGTGTAGAACTGAGCAAAATTATGTTTTAATGGGCAGATAAATGAATTGCAGCCATACTGGGCACGCCCAGATGAAAAATTCTGTAAAAGTTGCTTTCCACTCGATGTTGAGAGCCGGTCCTGCGCACGCACCAGTGTCCTGAAGCGCCTCGCTCACAAGGATAAATCTGATTATTGGTAGAGGTAATCATACACTTATGAGTAGGGCTGCTCGATTATGGCAAAATCATAATCACGATTATTTTGATTGATATTGTAATCACGATTATTAAAGACGATTATTCATTGATTTGAGAACAAGCATTTATTGAACTTTGAACTCTGGTATTTCTTTTAACATGATAAGTTTGAACTGAAAAACAAGAAAAATGCAAATAAATAAGAGAAAAATATATTATATAAAATGAATTAAATAATATGTAAAAATAAAAAATAAACACTATCTCAGACTTAAAGTACTATACACTGAAACAAAATTACTCTTCTTTACCATAAAAAAAACCTAAAAAAAAACTATGGTGTAATGCACTTGCTACAACAACCTTACCTAGTACTGCAAAAAACACTGTAGTAACAATCAGTAACAACAAACAGTTAACATGTTAAAACTATATTTTGAGGTAGAGGCACATTCTTTTGGCCAGAATTAGTATTAACAAGAATAAACTGACTGACACGCACTGTCAAGAAAAATCAGCTGCCAAAACTTCTTTTTAAACCTTTTTTAAAAACAAAACAAAAAGTAGTTGCCACCCAGTCCCAACTCCCTCATCCAGGCTCCCTGCAATCTGCCACCTGCAACCTCTTAAAGGTTTTTAGCCAGGAACACCAGTCTGTTCACTTGGTCTGGTTTCAGGGATGAGCGCAGGCAGGTGACGACATTACCACCTGTACTGAAAACCCTCTCTGACGAGGCACTTGTGGCTGGAATGCAAAGATATTTCCTTGCCAGGTTGGAGAGCCGTGGGTATAACTTCTGGGATACCTTCCACCACTCCAGTGGGTCCGCCTCAGTGTCCAGTGTCCCTGCCTGGAGGTAGGACTGTAGCTCAAAAGCTATGGCCTTGTCCTGGTCCGGTTGCAGAGCAGCGGATGTTGGAGCTGTGCCTTCAGTGACCGGCTTGAAGAAGCTGCCCAGGGCTTTCTTCTTCTTTCGTGCACCACCAGCAGCAGCAGCGGTGGCATCAGTGTCATCAGCAGGAGTCACTGCTCTCTCAGGAGGAGGAGGAGAATATTGTGAAGAGAAATGATTAACATGTTTAATCTGACTAAATGGTTATGGGTATTCACAACTAGAAATAATAAAATATAACTTATATAACTTTTGTTTACATTAAATTACATTGTATTTACTGTTATTATTAGTACCATAGTATTGTTATTATTATTATAATTATTATAATTACCATGACAGTCTTCATCTCAGATGACAGTCTTTCTTCAATTGACCCAAGCTTGTCTTCGCTCACATATGTAAGCTTGAACCTTGGGTCAAGGGCTGAGGCCATGTCCAGCAGCTCTTGTGTTGGTGCATCATCATATTTCTCATTGAGATAGCCCACGATCTTCTCCTTGATGGACTTTGCAAGGTCTGTGTCGTCCTCCTGCACAGCCAATATGGATGTGTTGAAAAGGTGGAGAGTTGGCTTGACAAAAGACACACTCACATATTGCTCCCCAGAAAGTACATCGGTAAATTCAACGAGAGGGCTTAGTGACTTGTTGATGGCCTCCAGTACATCGATGTCCTGCCATGAGGGGGTAAGGTGTCGGTTTTTTGTGTCGTTGTAGAGGACCTCTGCAATGGCCTTCTGCTGCTCTAGGACCCTGCCAATCATAGCCTGCCGAGACCCCCACCTGGTTGGACACTCTGTCTTTAGAGAGTGTTCAGGCAGATTCAGCCTCTTCTGTACATCCGTCAGCTCCCTCTTTTTTTTCCAACTGTAGGAGAAGGCGCTGACCACTTTTTTGCAGACCCCCATCGCACGGCCAATCCTGTGGTCCTTCATTGCATTCTCTAAAATTACAATAAATATAAACATTTATCATAAACATTTGAGGCATTGTCTGTTGTGATACAGACGAGTTTCTCTTCGTTCAAGTCCCATGCAGCCATCGCTTGCTTCAGGCCCTCGGCTATATTAACCCCTGTGTGGTCTCCGGGGAAAAATGCAGTTTGGAGACAATTCGTCTTTATGGTGAAATCCGCGTCGATGTAATGAAGCGTGAGGCTTATATATGGCTCCATGGTGCGGCTCGACCATAGGTCCGTTGTGGTGGCAAAATATAATGCTGTTGACACTTCTCTTGCAACTTTTCCGCGACATTCGTCATAAAGGGCAGGCAGCGCAATTCTGCTGAAATGGTGACGTGATGGTAACACATACCGCTTGTCCAATGTGTTAATCAGTTTCTTGAACCCCGGGTCGCTAACGGTGTCGATAGGGCACATGTCTTTGGCAATCATGTATGTGATGGCATCCGTTATTTCTTTATGCCTGCGGGAGCTGGGTGGATATGCGGTGGCACTGTAAAGTGTGTCCTTAATTGAGGACTGCGTGGCGGTGGCAGGAGTCGAGGAGCTTTTAATTTTTTAGGTTTTTTGTTCCTTCACTGCTTGGTCGTGTATTACTCTGTGTGTGGACTTCAAATGATTAAATACATTGGTCGTGTTCCCTTGAGGGGCAGACACGGTCGCGTGACATATCTTGCACAATATCTTACTTTGTTCCGGGTCAGACTCCTCGAAACCGAAGTGTTTCCACACCACAGAAGTTGCTTTCCCTCTCTTCGCGACCAAAGGCTGCCTTTCTGCCATTTTCTACCGTCTTCTTCCCAAACACCTACTGGCAATACGCACCGGCGTGGCTGAAAGCGAAACTTTTCAGGCAGGGGCGGGGCGAAGCGGAGTGCACAGGTGGGGATGGAAGGGTTCGCTGCATTTACCATACAAGACACGGCATGCGGCAGAATGATCGTTTTATTACGATTATCTTGTTTTCATGATCGAGGGAAGCCAAAATCATAATCGTAATTGAAATTCAATTAATCGCCCAGCCCTACTTATGAGGACATATTTATGAATGAAGATATTGATTTAAGTTAATAAATTACTTAAAATGTTACACACTGTCCCTTTTTAAATGAGAACATTCTAATTACTTTTCATACGTTAAATAATGAATTCACACAGGAGTATACAAATAATAAGCTTTTCCATGTAGTTATTTATGACCAATTTATTATTGAATTACGAGAAAATTGTGATATGTATTGTTATAGAGATGCAAAATTACTCATATTGGGATAGAAGATTTTGACCATATAACCAAACACTATTTGTCTCACTTTGTTTTCGATTGTGGAAGTTAGCAATAAAATAATGATTTCAAATAATTGGACTGACATGCCTAAGGTTAGCTTATTTTTGGATGATTTACAACAGTTTTTTTAGCTGATTAGCCAACCGTTCTTTTTCCTGATAACTTTAAACTCGGCTCACAACTAGCGGTTTATTGCTGCTATGATCCGTGGTATGTATGTGGTAACTTTGAATTCTAACTCGTCCCAGTATGTGAGCACTGACTTGAATACACCACAAAAGGAGCAACGGCTAAGACTGGAATAGCTTGCGGTTGCATGACTGTGTAAAACCAACACAAGGATCCTCTTTCTCAACCTAATGGTGCTCTGGGGACTGTGTGCACACAAAACTAGTGTTGCTCTAAATTAATGGATTTCATCCATGGAATGTGGCCACAAAATGGGTTATTTATTTTACAGTTCTGTGAAAAGAAAAATCTTATATTGAAATATTGGTAATTTTGGCCTCAGATCAGTACACATATATTATTTTCTAAAGGGAAACTTTATAAAGGAAAAATATATACTTTTTTGTATTCATTTTTTCTTTACTCCGATGAAAGTTTGCCTCGCAGTAACTTGTCTCCTGAGGCGTGTGCATTGAAATCATGGTGGGGAAATGTCTTCTTATTTTTCAATGAAAACACAGTCTTTGCAACAGACTGCTAGAAACAAGCCAACGAGATGCAACAGTGAAGCTTGTTGTGCCTTAATCCTTTAATCTGCATGAGAAATTAAGAAAATGGAAAAGAATATTCAGTTATCATAATTATCTGCTTATAGTAATCATTTTGACCCCATTGGACATGATCCTTATTAAGGCAAGGCAATTTTATTTGTATAGCACCTTTCAACAACAGGGCAATTCAAAGTGCTATTAGGGGTTTCCACTGTAACTTATCACAGAAACATACAATAAAGTGTGTCTGGGGACGTTCTTTTACAAGTCTATCAGCAGGAGCACTGTAAATCATGACACTGATGAGATGGAAGAATACATTTCCAGTGTCCCTCGATGTCATGGACCTTATACCATTTATGAGGGCAGTCTGTGGCCAACCAACACATTAAAACTTTGATGTCCTGTTGTGTGGGACATTGTTAGGTCATGTGGTGCTCATAAAGAAACCAGTTTGCTAGAGTGGATACCCCAGTGTGTCATTTGGTACTCATCAGGTCCTCTATTGCCCTGGTGGCATGATTCAACTTTGGGGGAGTCATCAGATTTGCTGGCACTTGGAGATTAAGGTGATCACAGACAATCCCTCAAGCAGAGGCAACCCTCCGCCATTGTAATTTTATGCTAATGGGGAGATATATTTCACAATGTAGTAGGCAGCAATTCCAAATCTCTCGCTCTCTCTAACACTCAATGCCTCCTCTCTCTCTCTCTCTCTCTCTCTCTCTCTCTCTCCCTCCCTCTCTCTCTCTCTCTCTCTCTCTCTGTGTCTCTGTCTCTCTCTCTCTCTCTCTCTCTCTCTCTCCCTGGCTATCTTTTCCTCTTTGTCCCCCTCTTTCTTCTCTCTCCACCCCTCCCCTCCTCCAGACTTTGCCTCACTTTAAGAAATCTCAGTGACACTATTCAGCCCCAGTCAATCTAATCTTGTGTGTGGGACTGTGTGGTTGTGTAACGCTGTCCCAGCCTTTTGTAAACATTACAGAGGATATACTGCGTAATGTTAGTGGATCACACAGACAACTGTTCAATAGTCTTCATAATGTCGTCATATTTGTGTTTCCTTGTAAATGAGCTTATGCTGTCCTCTGATTCGGTTCATTTCTTTTTTTATCCCCGATAGAGTTGTAAAATGCATCTTAAGTGTCCGTTGTTGTTTTGTCGAGACTATAAAAGCCCCAGGTTGCATTTAAAGGCAACATTTTTACCGTCAAAGGTCAACATTTTCTAAGTTGTTGCTACAATATCTATGCATGACCACTACAGTATGTTTAAGGTGAGGGTACTGTGGTAGATCACCTGGTTAAAGGACCTTGAAACCTATTTCCTCACTGTCTAGCCATTCGTGATAGGGCCCTATAAACGCACAATTTGGTGCTCATCAGGTCAGCAGCTGATGGTAACAAACGTGTGCACCAATCAGAATTTTGCAAAAATAAATAAATAAATAATAATAATAATAAAATCCCCAAGGTAGTTTAAGTGTTGTTTGCTTCTGTTGCAAATTTGATCAAACCACACCCACACAGTCCTGATGAAGCACTTCGGCTTTTTGAAACCCTTCATGAATAATACCTGAGGACTTTTCACAGCCATTACTATTACATATCTATTCATCACTATTATATATCAAGAAATACTTGTAGCAGCATTTGAAATCAAGTTTTCAGAAAAATTAAGGCAGCATCATCACATGGATTTGACCAATTACGATGTAACTCCCATGGATACTGTGCTGGTCGTTTGTATCGGCATGTCATTATTATTACAAACATGTCAGTCGTACCACTGTATGCACATGGGGTCAGAAAACATGTGTTGATGAATATCAATGCCCCCGGTTCGGACCATTGCTGCATCTCTCACTACCTCTTTTTGTGCTTCTAATGCTAATTCATAAATTTATAATATGCCAAAAATATACAATTAGAAAACAAACACTAAATGTGACTTAATGTATCTTGGACTGCATCAAATCTGGAGCCCAAATAATGCTCAGTCACTTCATTTGTCAGGGAGACCGACCAGAGCAGGAAGGACTACTTGTGTCTGCGAACCGACGTGGTCTCCAATCGTACGGTTCCACCACAGCGGAGATCTATTTCTGCTTGCTTTCGCAGCGTTTGTTTAGGTAAAATCAACCCACAATCAACCATTAGACGTTACTGTAATGATGTTGTTATTGTTGAAATGACAGATGAGGACTGGCACAGCTTGGGGGATAGCAGTGAAATATTTTGACTTCCCTCTGAACCACCTGTAGCATCAGCCAGATGGCGGAGTTGAAAGAGAAAGTGTGTGTGGGGAGGGACATCTCGCTGATTATATCCCTACTCACTTGAGGGTGCATCTGGTGTATGAAGAGTCTGTTCATGTTGCCTCTCTGCAAGTGCCAACCACTACTTTTTTTCTGGGAAATGTTTAATATGAAGCACTGTCTTTGTGCGATGAATTAGGCTTAATGAGTCAGTCCACAAAGATGTCACGTAGCATACTAAGGAGCAGGTTTTTTTCTACATCTCATATTCAATGCTGAATAGCTTCCTTGGCATTTTTAAATTCCACAGATCTATTGCTGCATGGTGCAAACAACATGATTGTGTTTATTTTATGAGTAATATGCAAGCAATTTCCTTGTTGTTTATATGTTTCTTCATGTATATCAATATTCTGACCCAGTACAACTCGTACTGGAGCTGTTAGAAGCTTTTATATAATAGCAATAAAAACCTTTAAGAACAGAGTTTACAAATTGCTTTGGCAGTCACAGCATGTGTCTTCATGGCCTGAACAACTGTATCTTTGAGAGGTTCTATCAAGGGGAATTAAACAAGTAATATCTAGAGCTTCAAAGTATATTCTTTACCTTGGAAACCGCAGTTGATAAATATTATCTCACTACGAGGTTCAAGCTGTTTTTGAACTTTGACGGAAGATGTACCATGCTGTCATGAAAATTGTAGTTGTTTAAAGATTCCCTCCAGACATATAAAAACACTTCTATGAATAATGATTTGTGTCTGACGTGGTTTTCCAAAAACAGGAAAAAAAGTCCACATACTCAAAACTATATCTACTGTTAATATGCAATTATTTTTCAGTTTAAGTTTAACTACTGGAAAAAAAAAATCTATTTTCTGTGATTTTCTGTGTATGAGCTCAAATCACACTCAAAATCAAAGTGGCGTACCGGACCACGATCGACCACCAAACTTGTCGCGCCTTACACTCATATTAGCACAGAAAAGTGTTCCCCCTACAGCTGATGATTGTGAAAACAGCTTTTATGCTGCTCATACATCATTTTGCACAGTGAAAGTCAAAAGTCCAAGTGAAGAAACGATAAGCAAATCACAGTTAAGAGTCGAGGGGGGACTTAATATTTCCCTTTTTGAGCATATTAAGAAATCTTGTCGACATTGGCTCCAAGGTTGAGATTCAAAGTAAATTTTTCTACTTATATTCACAAATATATATAGAATACTATATCCCAATAGTTACTGGCTCTTCATGAGGACGTACAGGCTAAACAATGGTTATTATTAATGAAGTGAAGAACAACTGTGCAGAAATGTTCTCGATTTACAGTTGAAACGAGAATGGACATACTGTCTCACAGCAAAATATGCACGTTAATATGAATTCTATTTGACCTACTGTATAGCCGGAATACATAAGAGCTCCCTTTTTATCATAATTTTCTTCTGATGAAGATGGCCCGTGTCTCCTGAGGAGGAACCTGTGTTGGGTTGAAGAATTGCTAATAAAAAGCTTGAGGGAGCTCTGAATCCAATGTATACTAATGTACCTTTCTACTCACCTTTCTACTCTGATCTATTTGACTCTTGGTATCCATGCAACAGGAGCACAAATGAATATGAGGTAGACAGCTGCAACAATCCAAAGAATAATCCAACACGATTTCCATGAGCTGTTTCCTCCCAAGCAGCTCTAATCATTTGATTCCATGTACCCTGAGTGCACTACATATTAACACATCTTGCTAACTTTGCTCTGCTTTTCCACCATGTCACCAGGCTTAAAAAATGATTTCATCTACATCTCCTTTCAAGAGTGAAATGGGAGTGAAATCAATTAAAGATCATCACGTTCATCTTATCAGTCTATTTCATGGCAAGAGCAGGTGGTCCTGATGCTTAGTGCTTTGTGGATATTTGAGGAATGGCAATCTGATGCCAGGCATCGGCCCCTTGAGCAGAAAGTCTGTGTTATTCCTGAGCTTAAGCAATCGGCTCCTAAAGCTCCAGTTGAACTGAGGCTCTAATTTGTGATGTGATGAAGAGAGAGAAAGAGAGAGAGCTTAGAGCTGCTCCACTGCCGCTGGAGCTTGCTGAAGCAAAATATGGGATGTGTGGAGTCATGATGAAGTGATGTGTAGTATTTAACACCCAAATGAGCACTATAGGGCACATTGTCATCAATCAAAAAAAATAGTGTATCCATTTAGGCAACCTCAATGTAATTTGTGTCCAAAGCTTTTCTTTGTAATGTGTGTACAGTGGGACTGCTTCAGAGCTTTCTATAGATATTATACAGTAGTTAACCTGTTAAGAGAAAACAGAGAAAACTGAACTGTGCAATGCTAAAATACACTTTATAGTTTATATATATATTATATATAATATATATATATATATATATATATATATATATATATATATATATATATATATATATATTATTTATATATATATATATATAAATAAATATATATATGACACCATGAGGAACTTGCAATGTAATATCACCATCAACATGTTCCTTTTGCTTTTGAGTCACTATCAGAGGGGACGGCACATCCATGAATCTTTTGATTTTTTGCATACAGTTGAACTCTAAGCTGTAAACATGAAACACTATCCTTCCTCCTCAGGCATTCTGGGAGGTGAAGGTTACAGAGCTATGAAAGCATGAAAGACCGTTCAAGAGTATATCATGGCTGTTCTGCAGGCGAAAAAGCGTCCGCTTGTGTTGGCTTTGCAAAGTTACCGTGCTATGGCTTAATTCTGACACTGAACCTGGGGCTTTACAGAACTGAACTAAGTGCAGTTTAGCGGTGGTGGTCACGACCGATACAAGTCACTTCAAGCAGGCTATTTTTCTACAATCCAAAGATTAGTTTTCCACTTTAACAAAAAACACTTACAGTACTCCACCGTTGCTTTGCCTTTTTCTCATGTACCACAACAATTGCCATTGAGGGGAAAAAAAACAACTAATTAAAACAGACTGCTGAAAGAAAATATCTGACCCCTTCGTGCCACTTACTAACGCACTGGCCAGCCCAGAAAATGATGACAGGAAAAATGGTTAACATTGGGAAATAAAATAAAAACACTTGTTTGGTTGAGGCAAACAACTACTGAGGTTAGGTTACGGAAAGACCTCTCGTTTGGGCTTGAAAACATACAGGACACATGCCACAAACATCACAAATGATTGAATGTGCAAAATAACTCCACCACATTTTTGGGACACTAACACAGGTCTCCTGGTTGAAAGTCCCTCCGTCACTCACACCCTGCTAGGTTCAACACACTCCCAGAATATTTTCTCTGATCCCTAATACTGATGAGTTTACATTGTAGTTACTTGAAAGCCCGGTTCGTCTCACAGAGACACTAAAGGCAGCCTTGTAGACTCTTGGGAAAACAATGGGACATAATTCACATCAAATAGAACTGACTTATTGTAGTGAAGTGGGCGGCTGGAATTATGGGAAGCTCACTCATACTCAACAAGGATTTATGTACTTTTTATTGTTTGTTTTTATGGGTTCATGTCCGCAAAATTGTATTGGTGTAAAGCGCTACAAGCTCTGCCTCCAGTGTCATTTGCTTTAGTTTCTTTTAACAATGCAGGATGGGAAAAAAAGTATAAAACTCTAACTAGAATTAAAAATGCATCTGGAAGGAAATGTGAGACAGTTCTATGACGAATACACTGGGGTGGAAGTAGGATAAGTAAAAGAAAATCACAAATTACTTTTTGCAAGTACAAATGAATACAAGTGAAATTGAGGAGGAGGAAATAGAAAACAAAAGATGTGTAATGGTGCTTTTGAGACAAAATCCAGAAGAGCTGTTGCTTGAAGCGAACACTTTCCTTAAACCTCGTAATGAGAATTAACAGGACACAGATTAAATTGGTAACAGCGACATTGCACGGTCAGCAGGATGCCATGCCACTGGAGTAAGTAATACTTCAACGTCCAACTTAAGTCCACTTTGACACACAGGCACAGATGGATGGAGCGGCTGAGTCTCTTGGCCTTTCGGTTATAGGCTGGCCTCTGACTGCCAGGTCACCCTGCTGTCCCGCGGGGGAACGGACCTCATGACTGGCTGGAAGCTACAGCTGTAAGAGAGGATTGCTTTGACAGGTGCACAGATCCATGCCGCTTGGGGTTGCTCACTTTCTTGTAACACTGCCACAAAAAGCACGGACTTTCCTCTTTTACTGTGCGCGTCAGAATTCAAGGTTCTCTGTGTGTCTTTCTCTTTGAATATCTGCGCTGCGTTTTTGTTTTGCCTCAGAATGGTGTCCATGCTGTCCAAGGCAAATTTTGGTAGCCTTTCCTTTTGGAACTCAAGCAATGGCTCATCATTGATTTAAAATTCCTTTGATAATAAAAATAAGTTATATAAGTATTCTAAAAATCAAGTCTGGGCAGTTGACAGCTTAAGAAATACAAGGCTTCTATTTCTAAGAAACTGCTTCAAAGTGTCAACCCTTTATTTCTTGTGTGTGTGTGTGTGTGTGTGTGTGTGTGTTTCTTTCTTTAGAATTTTGGCATCATGAATGACTTTTTCTTACATATGAAAATGGTTTTGCTCTAGAAGAGAGACGGGTGTGATCAGTGTCAAAGAAAGCTACATGGACGTACTTACTGTTGCCGCACACATGCACATCGGCACTAAACACAACCAAGCTTTTCTCTCTGTTGAATTGCTAAATAATCCTCTGGTCTGATCACGTTCTTGCCACCATTTATGCTGACAAATGCACCATGAATGTTCTTTAATAAACATAATTGACAGATTAGCTACTAGAACAAGAAAGCAGCATTTAATTACATGCTGCTCTTCTTCCTAACAAGATATGGCCTCTTTCATGCAATGAAAAAAACAACTAAAACAATGCAATTTAGTGTCTATATAAATGAAACCGTAGCTGTAAATAGGCGAGAGGCAGCAATGCATCCCGTGGTTTTACAAACAAGCTCCCGAGAGCCACCTATTTAAATGTGGAGATAACGTTTCCTAAAAAAAATACAATATCTAACAGTATCATGTGGAATAAAAATGAACCTATACTACAAATTACTTTCTGGATCCATGCGTTGATTTGCACCCAACAGAAAGAGCGATGTTGCATAAGACATAAAAGGAGCTTGTGGTTAAACAAAATAATAAAGAGCTTCTGTAAAAGTTTTTGAACCAGCGAGCGGCACATCCTTTTTTTTCAGCATTTGGCTGAAATGTCCACATTTACTTATGATGATATTACACCTTGTAGTGGAAAAAATAATCTGCCCAATAAAGATCAACAATCTGGATCAGCTTTTTCTTCGACGGTTTATTCGACAAAGTATTTTCGTCTGCAGAGGGAAATAATGTTCATCCCTGCCTTCTCATGCAAAAGCCCAGAGACCGAAGGAACGACCCTGAGTCTAGCAGGGATCTCCCTTTTAAGGAGGAGGAAACATACTGTAGATATAAGATGAGTCATGTCCTGTCTTACAAAGGCAAGATGTACAGAACACAGATGTAATGTCCTCTGAAATTATCTCATGTCATGTAGCACTCATGCCCATATCACCTGACTAAGCACTACATTTTAGTCATAGGATGACAGTGCAAAAGAGGAGATGCTGATCAACATCTGACCTGACAAAGATTCGGATTATAAATTACAAACATCCAAAATTCCCATAACTACCTTCACTTTCAGCACCACTTTCCTTGATCCTTCCTCACTTATTCTCCAACCAAACTGTTACAGGTCAAACATAATTTCTGACCTTTCACCAATTGTGCCTCTTTTGAAAATCATTACCAGACTGGTGGACCATGATGTAAAAAGTCCATGAGCAAAAAAGATAAAACGGGAGATGAAGGAAATGAAGAGAGTCACTAATAAGCTCAAAGACCTTGGCTGTGGTCTAAATGTAAACCAAAGAATTACCCTTAAAATTTAACAAAGGTGGAATTGTTCAATACTTGAATGATCATGCTGCCTAGTACTTGAACAATAATGAATAATCTGGTTTAGTGTTGGGATTATTATGGACATTGTGATTCAAAGATTGTCATGGTCATTGTGCAGACAGTGAAAATTATATTTTAAAAGACATGTACTGCAGGATTTATGCAAAATAGTCTTCTTCATGCTAAATTATTATTACATTGTACTAATTAGACATGGGAAAAAATGAAAAATAAGGAATATCCAAAATAATTGTTATTTACGATAGTATCCCGATAATCATCAAAATATACTTTAAACTCTTAAAATGACAGTAAAACATTCTGGAAACACTTTACATTTTGTTAAACAAATATTTGTATTCTGTTACAGATAAGACACACAACCTTTTTTTAGTGAGCCTCCTTTTTAGCAACGAAATTATCTAAAATAAGTGATAACTACAGGATGAATACATTTTTAAATGTATTTTTGTATCCTGATTTTTTTTTTTTTAAATCAGGCTCTATTTTTAACTTCTCTACCAGCGTAGACTATCGATTATTGTGAGTGTTTTTCCTCCAGATGTGCGATCAAATCCTATATTCATCTGTATTGCTAATTGTAAATAATTAGAAGCGGGCGCATTTGCAGATAATGACCCAGGTAACAGGTGCTGATTGTGGAATTTATCCAAAGGAAGTGTTCAACATCTTGAGGGAGAAAATGCAACAAAACCTTGGTTGTGATTAAGATTCTCAGCCCAACAGTGCAAAGCTGTCCTCCTTTTATCAGATGTCTGATAAGGTCTCCCAAACCACCAGCTGCAGTGACAAAACTCATGAAATGGAACATTTTCCTCCTGGTGGCTTCACAACGTCTGCGGCATCTGTCTGTGGCATCTCTACAGGCACCTGACCATTATTTCTTAACAGTCTGGCCAATATTGTGTTGATATTTAGCATCGTTAGGTCCTGTGTGCCTCTCTCTCATTGGCGACCAAACCACCATTTGTTCCATTTTACAGTGAAAATTCAAAATAAATGATAAAGATTTTTGTCACCAGTTCCCAGTGCGGAGCTCCTTCCCTGCCCATGTCAGCCGCTGCTATTCATTTGACAGTGGGGAATTTCACTAGGTGAGTGTGGAGGTTCCTGCTATCTCCCCTCACCATTACCTCTATTTTGACTCATGGCAGTGTGAACCGTTTATACATGTTTATTCTGAATCATCATATCTCCCTTGCTTTTGGGACTCCCTGTCTCAGCATCTCAGGCTGTAGCTAAATCAGTACAATCTTTAAAACCCCTTCTTTAAATGCATCTTAAAATGAAACCACCTTCCCGCTGCCTCCCTTTATGGTGACTATTGTAAATATGTAATATGCATATCTCTTCAGATAGAAGTATGCATTATTATTGTTGAGCATTTGAGGTTACTTCTAACTTGAATAACGGATAAGAAGATGATATTCAAAGACAAGGGAGAAATAAAACATTAAATTTAAATAGATTGAAGTCACCATTTCTTTAAATTTGAAATCAGGCTTTACACCACTGCCACGATGACTACCCGGCTGTTATTGACCAGAGAGTATGCATTATTTAATATAACTGCATGGACCTGATCATATTTAATTCATACTTACAGCTGAAAGAGAAATGGCTTCAATGATTTTTCTTAATAGTAAAGTAATTTTAAGTTCCACATTTCGAAAGATTCATTCAAATATCTGACTTGTACTCACTGGAAAGCTGCTGTGTCATAAGTTGGACCATCCATACTGAAACCTGATTGTATTCAGTGAAGCAGTTGATCTCCTTTTTGATCAATACTGATTATTTCAGACTTAAATGGACTGTTGGCCGCACCCACTCGACCCCTTTCTGGCCTCATGCATTCACAGCTTTTATTAATTTACTAATTTGTGTTTATCCAGTATCAAGGATTTTCTTCAAAACATAAACCAATAACGATTCACGCTCCTTACCCTGGGCGCAAGGTTATGTTTTAAAAGTGGGGTTGAAATGAAAGACATACATTTTTCATTAATTTTAAACAGTTTTCCTGCAAGTCAAGAAACAGCCACCTGCGCTATTCTTGATTACTTAAATTGAGGATACTATGAAAATCAGCTATGCAGCAAGAATTGTATATTAACAGTTTCTGAGTGACAGAAACGGAGCGTACACGTAACCATAGTAACTAGGGGTGTCACGATTCTCCAAATACTCTATTCGATTTGATTTTCGATTTTAGGGTCACGATTCGATTCGATTCTCGATTTTTTTCTTTTTCTTACAGCACAGATGCCTATGCCATTTTCAGACTAGTCTAGTCTACGATCATTGGTTTTATTCATCAAATTTTGTACAGTAAATCTTATTTCAAAAGTTGGGCTACATATAAGTGATGCAATTTCCATAATGTATCACATTAGGCACTAATGGTCAAATTTAAATTATTTATTTGCAATATAAAAGTAACAATCTTGTTTTCAACAACAAAAACAAACAACAATGAGAGGTCACAGAGGTGCCTGGCTGCCATCTAGTGACTCTTTTTTGGTTACAGCAAACTACTTTTAAAATGATAAAGGTGCAATAAAACAAAATAAATAAAAAATATAACAGTCATGTCCAAAGTCATGGACAATTAGAGCCTTAACAAACTTTATCCTAACAGTTGAACATAAAAAATAAGTAGTTTGGACTGTTTTGTCCCCTGAGAATGACAACTGTCATTTTTACATTCTTGTTTCAAGTTTCTTTCTTTAACAAAGATATGTTGTTATCTTTATCTGGAGAGAGAGATCCTCTTTGAGTCATCAAAGGCTATGGCCAGACAAGACAACTGTTATTTTTTACATTTTCAAGTTTTTCTTTAAGAAGATGAGAATGTCCACATTCTCTGGAGAAAGGGCTGCTCTTTGAGCAGTCACAATGTCCCCTGCTGTGGAGAACACTCTCTCACTTGCCACACTTGTTGCTTGCACAGCAAGATAATGTTTGGAGAGCTTGGACAAATTTGGGTACTGATGCTCATTGTGTTTCCACCATTTCAGTGGATTTGCATCCACAGAAATGACTTTAGCCATCTTGTATAGCTCTATCTCCTCTTTGACAACATCAGGCCATGGTGTTGTTGTTGATGGTGTAGTGTGGGCTGCACTGAAAAAGTCACCAAACAGTTCACTGAATGTTGTTCTCTTTGCTGGGGGGCTGCCTTCACTGGTTGCTGCAGTTTGTGGGTCCTCTGCAGGGTTTTGGCTGGTCCCTTGTCCTGAGGCCTGAGTCTATAAAAGACAAGGTCACACAAAACAGCTGTTTTAGGTAATGAAAAGGCACATGTGACACTTAGGTGTGACAACAACAACAACAAACAGAATGTTATAATTAATGAAATATTAAAATGCAAAATGTGAATATATTTAATAAAAGATAACTACTTGTCAGAATATGAATTTATCATTGTGCTTTAACTATAAGATTAATTTGCATCATTATTAATAGTTGACATTTCATCATGTATATTTCAATTGGCCACATACCTGTGTGGGATGCTTTTGCAGGATTTTCTCTGCCAGACTGTTGAAGATCTCATTCCGAGAGGGGTCATCCAGATGAGGTAAAGACTTGAACCGAGGATCCAAGGCAGTGCCCTCATTCAGGAACTGTTGAAGTCTGGGATCTGAATACCTCCCTCCAATGTTGGTTGCTATATCAGATTTAACATCCTTCACAATCTGTGAATCCGTGTCACTGTGTTTCATTGACGTGAGAATGGTGTGTTTGAGTGGCAGGACCATAGACACAGTTGGCTGCTGTTCTGAGCTCAATAGAGTTGTGACTGTTTTCATGGTCTTCAGAACCTGAACCACATCTTCCAGAACAGTCACATCTTGATCAGAGAGTGTGATGAGATCTTTGGCACTTTTTTAAACATCTTTCTCTGTGAGTGCAGAATAAACAGCAGCTTGTTGCTCTAAGTAGCGTGTGAGCATGTCATAGCTGGAGTTCCACCTTGTAGTCACATCTTGAACCAGCTTGTGAGGAGGAAGCTGGAGCATCACTTGTTTTGCCTTTAAGGCAGCTGCTGCAGTCGTGCTCTTGTGAAAGAAGGTGACCACCCTCCTGACTTTGCCCAAAAGACGAGAAATCTGGTTTACTCCCAACCCCTTCTGGGATGCCAGGTTCACTGTGTGCGCAAAACATCCTATATGTGGTGACAATCCAGCTGCATTTGAGGCATTGACAATGTTTCTGGCATTATCTGTGGTCACAGGGATGGTTGTATTTTGTCTGTCCAGTTTCCATTCTAGTACCGCTTCCTTTAGCACTTCTGCCAGATTATCACTTGTGTGTGCTTCATAGATGGGGCGAGTTTGAAGGACTGGACTTTCAATCTCCCAATCTTTATTGACGTAGTGCGCTGTGACGGTGATGTAACTCTCAGTTGCTCTTGAGGTCCAGCCATCTGTTGTTAAGGCAACTAACTCTGCATTGACCCCTCACAACTTTTTCTTTAACGTCTTCATACATGGAGGGAACCACTTGTGTTGTAAGATGCGACCTGCTGGGCATACTGTAGCGTGGCTCAAGTACGCTAATTAAATGTTTAAATCCCGTGTTTTCCACCACCGAGTAAGGCTGCAGGTCTGCTGCTATAAATAGCCCTATAGCGCTAGTTATAGCTTTTGCGCGAGCTGAGGTCTGTGGAAGTTTTATTGCAAACGAGGATTGAATAGTTGGCTGGACCAGTGATGGTGCTTTCCCAGCTGTCAAATCTACATCTTTGTGATGCCGGCGAATGTGTCCTGCCATGTTCGTAGTGTTTCCCGTGGCCGGGTATGGTACACGCGCATAGCATATCTTACACACCGTGGTCTTCTTGTCAACAACGCGAACGTCGTCGACATAACTCACCGGGAACGCAAAGTATTTCCATACATGTGATTTAAGAGAAGCAGGAGCTGCTTCAAGCTCCGGTGCCGCGTCTCCTCTTTCATCTGCACTCGCCATCGTGTCATAACCTGCAGGATAGGTAACTAGCGGCGTCGGCTACAATGTGCTGCGTCATTTGCGTAACTTTGCGTAGTGTGCGTAGCTTTGCACACGGGGGGAGGGGGGATCGTCGATCCTCTCTTTGACTCCGATGCTCGAGATCGTGACGTCATTTCGATGAAAAATCGAATCGTGACACCCCTAATAGTAACTCCCACTCCTGCTTGTCAGAGGAGAGAGACGCTGACTGAGAGTACTCTGATCCGCATGCACCTCAATGAATAACGATATAATAGATTTGTGTATGCTTGTCACTTTCACCCTGATGGTCTCAATAACTTGCTGCTGCTCCGCTTCGTCTCCCCCGTCATACTGTTCTATATTTACGATCCTGCTGATCATAGATATAAAAAAAGCCTCTTTTCACGCCACAACGTTATCAGATATGAATTTGTTTGTCACTGCGTGAGAAAATGTGTTTATTCCCATCTTGGACCATTTATTTAGCTGCATTCCCCAAGTCTTTGCAATAACTGAGAACAATGCTGTCAGAACTGATTGGACAGATTGAAAAGAAATTCAGTGTTGTAATGCTCCTGATAAACTGTAGTTTTCCTTTATCCTTTTTTCCTTTATTTTCTTTTCCTTTATATATAGTATAGTGTGTGTTGATTAAGGATGTACATATTATTGGTAACTTGGGAAATAGTTTGCCTGGTTAAAGAAAGACTGATGTTATGTCAGTGTGTAATTCCATTACAGAACTAATATGCTTCTGAATTAGAACTGCAAACAGTGGAATGAAGCTATTATCACTGCAGGGAGGTCTTGACTTGTACGTTCAAAGAATTAGTAACTGTCTTTCCCTTTTATTGAACAACACAAAGAAACTCTATTTAGACCTCCTTAAAACCCTCACTTTTACCACTGGGGAAAATAGAAGCATCAGCTTGGAGAGGGGAAGGGAAGAACCAATCAGTCATCTCCCAGGCACCTGTCCAGCCTCAGCTTAATTGAGATGGGTTTCAATGACGGAGCATTAGGTTGCCTTGACATCCTTCGCTTTCCTGTAATTTTGTGGTGTTTGCCAGGGGTGCTGCAAGCTAGTCATGCAATTGTGACCACAGTCATTCTCCCCCACCGCCATAACAGTATGCTGACCTATAATGCATTATTACATTAAAGCCGTTGGTCATGTCTGTGCAAATCAATCTAGTTTAGAAATTTAATCTGCGAGTCTGGTGGCCTGGGACAAGGAGGAACCTGCAGCAGGTTTAACTGCATTAGTTATGTGTGCCTATTAAAGTTTAATGGTCATGTAAGCTATTATATGGTCCTATGCTTTTAGGCCGCTATTATTGTGTACATGTGTCACCCTGTGATTCCCTGCAGCCAAATGTTCCGAGGAATCACATTAGCAAGTGTTTGCTAATGTGTTTGTCAGCGGCTTTCTTTCACATGCCTTTTGTACATTATTCTTGACAGAACATGCAGCACAGTAACGGGTTCTTATGGCAAGAATACTATTTCCTTAGGTTTAGTGGCCACTCATCCCTCGCCAGGTGCTAATACTAAGAATAACGCGTTATTGTTACTGCGCAGCCACCATCGCTGTCATTTTTCTTCTTAATATACACAACACATTTGCGTTAATTTGACAGATGCAGGGCTTTAGGGTAGCCAAGGCTGCACTTGCTGCTATACACTGAGAATAAAAGTAAAATATTTGATCGGTTATTCCTGGAGTAGAAATAAAAGTTTTCAGTTTAGATTATGGGTGGCCAAACTACAGCTCACCAACTGCACCAAATAAACTACAATATAGATTGAGCATACTTAGAAATGTGTATACATTACATTGATTAGTTTGAACAAAGGCATTTTTGAACAACCACTTGTTCAATGAAAGTTTGTTTAATTTGCAAGGAATCAGTTGAGGTGGTGAAAGAGTATAAAATCACAAGATCAAACCCACACTTCGTTTACTGGCACATGGGGTTTTCTAGTCTAGGAAAGCGGGCCGTGTAACTGGTTGAAACAATACGCAGTAACTAGGCTATAGTTTACTGGTCATTTTTGCTTCAGACAGTCTCTGACTATCCGACTAATGTTCTATAAACTCCATGACATTACTTATCCTCCCGTGTCTATCTGAACACATAGACACTTTGAAACAATATTGACGTTTGACAAGGGAGTGGATAGCTCATCAAGACTTGCAAAGGCATTAACGAAAAAGATCGTAATTGCAACCTGAACAAATTGACTTTCCATATCCGCGTGCTATTAGTGAGTGGGCAGAATACATTACCAAGTGTCCCAATATGTAATGGCCACATATATATATTTACTAGAAACCAAGCGTGTAATGCCTCAATCCAGCCCAGCTATGTAAACAAAGCGAGACGAAGCTTTGATTACAACACACACGGAGGGACAGTGACTTCATTCTCTGTTCAGGACATAGGCGTAATTTATGTGGGGGGATGGGTGGGTTGTAACCCACTCATAATCCAAACCAACCACCACAACCCACCCAATATGATATCATGATTATTGATATTGAATGTTAAGCATTATAATCACAACAGTGTGGTAGATTTTCTCAATTTACCAGTAAAAAATAGTGACGTTTGTCTGTGCCCCCTCCCGCTCTGAGATTTGGTTTCGCCCATCTTGCCGGACCTGCGCTTCTCTCCTGTCTCTCCCGGTCTCTCCCCGTACGTGTACGAAGCATCAGCGGTGGTATTAAGAAAGCATGCGAAAAAAAGAAAAAGAATAAAAGAATCTTCCCAACAGGAGGTAGCTGCTAGGGCTCCAGTGCCACCACTCACGAGTCAAATCATGTTACTGAACAAAAGTTACCCCCCCCCCAGCCGGCGAGTTGACAGTGCGTGTGCGTATAGCCCCGTTCACATACGTCGCTACTCGCCCGTCACTCGCTTTCTCACTGAATTCTACTCGTTGGCAAAAAAAAAAGCTCACTGTCGCCGACGGCGACTCCAAACGGCAACTCTCTGTGGAACTCTCTGTTGACGGCAACTGTCAATCATCTCTATTCTACATTGTGATTGGTACTCGCTTCACTCGCATCGCAGAAAGTTAAAATGATTCTATCTCCGATCGACCACATCGCATCACCTGCCCTGGCCGGATTCCGCTAGAACACATTCACATTCATTGACAGCTGTCTCTCAGAGATGGGCGAGTGGCGACGTATGGGAACGAGCTTTAGTCAAAACCAAAACACCAAGGACGGCTGAGGAATAGTCACCCACTTATATTATTATTATTTTTATTTAAAATAATAATAATAAACTAATTATGTTTTAGTCATTGGTGTCTTCATCTTTTCTTGAATGCTTAAACTCCTCAACCCCATTTAGTATGTCAACATTTGTATCAGTACCAGCAGTTTGTAAGAAATTGGTCAGTAATTGATATGTCATATTTTCTTTCTCAGAATTCACCGAATTGATGCATTAAAATGGGGGATTCGGTAGAGCTTGAGTCTGCTGACAACTAAATGTATAGCAACCAGATATTTTTGAAATACCACCTCTGTTAGCAACAGTCTTTTTGATGACAATGGTTGTCAAAGGGTCTATTTCAGCAAATTACCACTAGCTTAGTTTTCCGTTTTGACGGAAAAATGCAGGTTTTACTTAAAAACAGCTGGTTTGGTTTTGTGAGGGATCAATGGAGCCGGGTGGAGGTGTAACGATTCGTTCGATTATCGATGAATTGATTGTCATTCCTATAGCTTCAAGTAAATCGATCTGCTGAAATAAATAAGAATGAATCGTTTTGGCTTCACCAATAATCGATATAAATGCATTTAATCGGATGAATCGTGATTCTTAATTATGATTGTTTTAATCGATCAAGACACTCCTCCCCTGCCAACACGTAGTCTACTGAGCAATGTTTAATTACATTTTTGTATTCAGCATAAAATATTATGCAGGACTACTTTTTTATAGAATAAATGTTATTTTTCACCTCTCAGAAGAATACAGATAGTCTCACTTGCATTATTGCATGTTTATTTAATGGATATAGAATTTTGGTTACAAGTTACTGAATCGAATCGTGGTTTACTGAATTGAATCGTTACAAAAAAAATGGTCCTTGAATCGAATCGCCAACTACTGTATCGTTAGTCGAATCAAATCGCTGTGAAGCCAAAGATTCACACCCTTAGAGCCGGGTCCCTGATAAAGCTGTTTTAATGCTAACACTTGATAAAACACCCAGCTAAATAGATTGATCACTGGCGAGGAGAGAAAAAAGACGCAAGGTATTTCTGTCGGTTATGTTATTTTTAAATTAGAATCTCTAATCTTGCAATTTTATCCACTAGCCTCTGCCTCTGCGATTTTTCAAAGGAGACAGTGTTATTTCCTGTTGCCGAATTGGCTTGCTGTCTGCCCCCGTCTAAGGAGACGTTGCCACAGCATGAGCCAGGCATCATAACCATTTCAAACAGCCTATTTTTATCAATTTTAATTGATTTGATCAATTAGTTGTTGCGGCCCTCTTAAAGTATCAAAGCTAGACCCACATAAAGTAGACTTTCTGCAACACTATGATGTTTCTCTGAAGTCAACCCGAACTTCTCTCCAAACCCATGCTATATCTGAACAGAGTAATAACAGAGTGTGAAATTACCCCGAGGCCCTCACTGTCTGTGTTCTGGGGCTGAGCAGGCATTTGAGGGCACTGGTGCATTCTGAATGGCTGCATGCTGGGATTGTGCCATCTCTGAGGATTACAAGAATTAGAATAAGGTTTGCTGAAGATATCCTGCAAACTGCAAAGAAAAATGCACACAATAAGTGTTTTTGCTCAGTGGATGCATTTCCAAGTGGCTGAGTTGGATGACAAGCAGTCAGAAGAAAGGGAAGAGAACTACAGACAGCATCTAAAGAGACTCTCATGCTTAAAAAAAGGCATAGAGAAGTAGAAACAGGGCTTCGATGTGAGGAAAAGGTGGGAACTTCCTCCTTAACATAACCTCAGCACTCTTTGATTTTAAAATTGTGTCATTTTTGTTGAAATGAGGAAAATTACAGCAGAAATATTTTCATTTCAGCCTCTGACACTGAACAGCTTACTTAAATGAATCGTTTGAACCTTGAGATTGTCTTGCTGAGAGTTGAATGAGAAGATCGATTCACTCTCATATCTGTCTGCTAAATATGAGGCTATGTAAGGAAACAACTCTCAAAAGGACAGTGTGCATTTAGTGGGGAGGTTGCAGATTTCAACCAACCGAATACCTCTCCGCTCACTCCTGCCTTTCCAAGCCTGTGGTAACATGAGCCACCGAGTATGAAACCATGGTAACAACATTGTCCATCCTTATCATAAAAACACGACTTCTGGAGCGAGGAAAACCAGACGGCAGCTGGCGGTACCCCGGTGTTGCAATATGTAACTTGCACTACAGTTCACGTCTCAGTTTGACAAGCGTGTTGGAGAACTACTGCGTAGGTATTTGGTTTGACTCTTCTGGGCTACTGTAGAAAACATGGCTTTACACAGTGGACTCATTCTAGGCTAATGAGTTAACTGAGTTTCAGGTGATTACACTAATGAAAACATAGTCATGGATATTATATTCCATTTATACTAATAGATCCGATTAAGCTCATTAATTAACACATTAAAATATGACATGATCAGTGTGTCCAGTCCATACAAACACTGACGTTTAAATTGGTCGTCAAGGGGTTACAGAACAGACTATTTCTTGGCCAGGCACAGTTCCTTGCCTTTATTGGCAAACTGTTTTTTTTTTTTTTACCTTCACATACCAGGTGAGCAATTTTCCCAGCTAAACTAAGCTAACAGGCTGCAGCTTCACACTTAAAGCAACACTTAAGAAGTTTTCCTCTTTGGTCCCCCTTCAGGTTGGTAGCGGAATTGTCCATTACTGCCGTCGTAAATAATTTAGCCTATTGCAGCCTACTGTCGCACGCGTATTATTTGTTTTCTTGCAGAACTGGCTCTGGAAACGATTTGAACGATGTCCAGTGACAAGGTAGAGTAGCTAACGCCTTAGCTAAGATTAGCTAACATGAGCCATAGCGATAGTTACATACAGTATATATTAGCACAATAGCTAACACCTTAGCTAACATGAGCCAATAAAATTATCGACAATGTATTACACACAGATGCACACTGTTGGGGAAAAAAATGATTACCGGTATTACTTACAAGTCCAGCAGCAACAAAGCCAAGTCACCATCTGTCTTGCATTTTGTAGCCTCCTTCAGCTCTGCAGAGCGAATGCGGAAGTGCCGTTCACACGGTTTTGAGGTGATGAACCACTGAAACTATTTTGGAAACATTATTTTAAGGCACTAAAAACTCTTTAGTGTTGCTTTAACTGACAGACATGAGAGGTATTGATCATTCTCATCAAACTGATGACAAGAAAGTAAACATGCATTTTTCTTGAACTGATTCTGAGGACAAAGTGAGGAAGCTGCTGGCGGAGAAGCTCCAGATCAATCATCGTACAATTGAGCTAGAGTGGACCCACAGGACTGGAAGACTGTCTTCATCATCCACCAGACCCAGGCCTATTGTTGTAAAGTTTCTGCGACATAAGGACAAAATGGAGGTTCTCAACAAAGCCAAAGCTCTTAAAGGCACTAATATCTTCATAAATGAGGATTTTCCTGAAGCTGTTAGACTGAGGCGAAAAGAACTCCTTCCAGCCATGAGGGCTGCCAGGGAGAAGGGGGACATTGCCTATCTGAGGTATGATAAACTCATTGTGCACCCACCATCCCAGAAACCTGCACGAGTGTAGGTAACTGTACATCCACACGTGCACGCACACACTCGCTCACATGCACACACACATACATGCATGCGTATATTCACACATCCAGTATCATACTGAAGGATCCCATTGTGTATTTATTATGGTCTATACATGATAACTGATATGCTCTCTGATGGACAACAGCTCTCTTTGTTATTACTGTTTCAATGTCCTTTCCAATTTAACTTTTTGTTGTACTTGTTGTAAAAAGTGCTATCATATGAAATGTACTCCTGTCAATGCATATGAAATGAATGAATGGAGCTCTTGGTGTGTCACCGTATTTCCCTATTATAGCATAAATGATGATGTCTTGGTGAAGATTATGAAATCTCAGGATGGGACTCTATCTACTCCAAATCATATGTTGTTTAACCCATTTGATGTTAGCCTATATAGTAGTGTTAAATTCACAGAGTGTCTTGATCCTGATTCAAATTTTTTTACTCCTCAATTTCTGAGACGCTATCATGTGACTACTTTTGTATTGATCAATTTAATAGTCTATTGCTTGATGCGCCAAAGTCTCAGTCTAAGAAATTATCAATTTTTTACTTAAACATTCGTAGTCTCTCTAAAAATGATGATTCTCTTATTCATTTCTTGTCTTCATTAAACCAGGAATTTTCAGTTCTAGCATTCTCTGAAACTTGGCTGACTGATGAATTAACATTACTTTTTGACATTCCAAATTATAATGCTCAGCATCATTGCCGAACGGCAAGATCTGGAGGAGGTGTATCGATATACCTACATAATAATTTTCAATCCAAAAATAGAGATGATCTTACTTTTAAATATGAGTGTAATGTTGAATCATTGTTTCTTGGAATACCCTCTTGTGATATTTTTGATGGAAAGTGTGTTATCTTAGGTTGCATTTATAAGCCTCCTGACACAAACATTGAACTTTTTAACTCTAATCTTGCTTGTGTTTTGGATAAAATTAACCGACAAGGTAAAGCATGTTTTCCAGTGGGTGATTTCAATATTAACCTATTTAACCACAAGTCCCATTTACCCACTGCTGATTTTCTGAACATTATGTATGCTAATTCATCCATTAATCACTAAACCCACTAGATTGACGCCTTCATCTGCATCCCTTATTGATAACATAATTACCAACCATTTTAACAATCTATGGAAGGCAGGGGTCCTCTATTCTGATATATCTGATCATTTTCCTGTATTTCATCTTGCGTCGGTGACTTCAGTTAGCCATCAGGAAAGAGAGAAAGTCTCAAGCTTTAGAGTGTTCAACAAAATAAATTTTGACCGATTTGAGGAGATGGTTGATGTCATTCCCTGGGATGATGTATATACTCATGATGATGCAGAACAAGCATATCAATCTTTCTTTATGTCTTTCAATGCTGTATTTAATAAGTGTTTTCTCTTGGTTAGTAATCTAACAAAAAAGAATAGTACTTCCAGTAAACCCTGGTTTACCCCTAGTCTCCGGACATCTCTGCTAGCTAAGAATAGGTTGTATAAAAAATGTATTGGTAATCCTTCTCCACTGAATACTGCTAATTATAAAACATATCGAAACAAATACAATCATCTTATTAGAAATGCAAAGAAAAAATACTTTTCTGACAAATTTAATGAGGCCTCAAATAACACCACACTGTAACAAACCTACTGTGAAATCCACAGTAATTAACTGGCAGCAATTGACAAGTATGTTATTGTAAAAAAAATTACAGTATTGTAACTGTAGAATCAAACACAATCATTTTAATTTATTGTACTAAAGGTTACAGTAGTATTTTTGTAACTGTAAAATATAAGACAGTAATTATGTACTGTGGTTTATATTACAGTACTATTGTTGTAACTGTAAAATGAAACATAGTATTTATGTACTGTACTTTACTGTATTTTATGTAACAGTACCGTTATTGTAACTGTAAATATCAGCTCTATTTTACTGTAATTTATTTTACAGTAGTATTGTGGTAAATGTAAAATAAAACACACCAATTACTATGTACTGCATTTTTGGTTACAGCAATATTGTTATTACTGTAAAATAAAAACGATCATTTCACAATACTGCATTTGAGATCACACCATTGGTGTTTTAACTGTAAAATAAACTAATTTGAAAGTGTTGTATTTTTAGTTGCAGAACTACTGCTTTAACTGTGCTATAAAAATTGTGATACTGTATTATTAAGTTTCAATATTAATATTGTAACCTTTAACACATTTTGTACATTAATACAGTATGACTCATGTTCTCTAATTTAGTGATTACCAGTATTCTGTTGTCAAAATAAATTGTTACTGCATTTCAAATTGACATTTAAGTTTCAACAATAATTGGGACACCAAAAGATACATTTTCCTAGCTATTTATTCTTCATATAAAAGGCATTTCTAAAAAAACAATTCTTGATATGCATACCACTGACAAGCAGCTACAATCTCTATACATATTTTAAACATTAGTAACAATGGAAACCAATGATATTAATATCCATAAACAGTTGCAATAATCCAACAACAAACATCCAACAAAACATGACCACTATCATATCACAAACATTATTGTTGCATAGAACATGTTTAAAACACATTGACTTAAGTAATCTTAGGATCTCAATAATTCCGTTATCCAGTTCCACAGTGCTGTTCCACAGCAACAGTCGTAGCAGATTCCTGAAAAGTAAACAATCATAGTAAATAAGTGTATAAACAACTTATATTTGTGCTAGTAGTAGGTCAATATGCCTAAAGCAATGCTGTACTGCAGCTTTACAGCACTATGGCCTTGTAAAACCTTGAATCATGGTGCTGTGTTGATAATGTAATAGCTGTTCTTAATTCCATAACCAATTAATCATGAATATAACCACCATTAGTCAAGTGAATGGGAAGGTCTCAGCAAACGTTTGACTGGTATCGTATGTTTAACAATGCCATACGTCAACAAAATTGGACAAAAAAAGTGAAGAAATAACTCTCAGAAACACTGAAATTGTTGTTTTTACTGAAGAATGCAGTGGATCTAAACTGTTAAAGCTCTGCAATCAAAAAATATGGTTATAATAGAAGTCTATGGGACAATGTCCCCTAAGGGTATAAGTGTGAGTAAAATTAAAAAAAACTTAACTAATAATGCATCAAAATCTAAGGGGCCCTAGAGGTGACATGGATGTTTTATTTTTTAAATCACATACTAACTCTCGCGCGCGACTTTGTATTCACACATGCATGATATGAATTCATGTGCATTTTGACGTTATTAGGCAGTGCAGTCGGTTAAGTGAAGGCTTATTATCATGGATTGAGACCATCTCAGAATCTAAATTAATTAAGAAAAGAAAGTGTCATATTGTTATTATGTAATGGTAAGAGGTACATGTAATACGCATTTTGATGATCCATGATGATTGTCCAGGTGTAGGTTTTAATAGCTACTATGCTAGCCATGATGATGGAGGAGTTGTCAAGTTGTAATAAATGGCACTTGTTCATGATCCCAGCATCCCATCATTTTTGAACCAACACCACAACGTTCACTTTTATTCATTCATTTAAGCCAGAGTGCCAGTGCATCTAAGTTACTATCTCCTGAGTGCCAGTTATCTCACATGTGCAACTTACTATCTTGCGCGCGAGGTACAGTAAGTCACACATGCGTGATAGTAAGTCCCACTTGGGAGATCAAAAAAAAAAAAAAAAACATCCATCCCATAAAAATCAGTTTTGTTACTAATCTTTGACATATCCAGGGGTCTGATACCAGAAATCTGGCGTACGTGTTATTAAATTGCCAAAAATTATTAAAAACCAAAGAAAAAAATACAAATTTAGTAGTTTTGATAAGAACAGAACACAATATTTATGATATATTTTTTAGAAAAGTTGTTTTGAGAGGACATGTCCTTAAGAGTAAGTGTGTAACTTTTTTGAAAGGATACCAGATTAATAAAGGGAATTTAATTAGTGCTGACTATTTCTTCAGTGGTAAGTAGTTAAACATTATTTAGACTAAGATCTCAAAACTTTGACAAATACAAACTAAACCCATCTTCATGGATATGATGGCTGTGATCAGAACCTCACCTTAATCTAGTTGTTTTGCCAGTCAAATGCAGAGAGGGCATTCATGGAGGAAATGACGCGTGGACTCATCATATGTCTTCCGCTTTACAGTTCTGCCAGTTTTCCGGCTTCTCTGGACCTTGGCTGTGCACTTGCTGGAATCCGGATTGATCCTGGCAAGGAACCTAATAGAATTGACAATGGAAGTTAATATATTTCTTGGTTGGTTTGATGAACATCAGTTCAACAGAAGTCTCTGCAAAAAAACCTACAAAACAAAATAAAAAAACACAATAGGACAAATGAATTGGGATGAAACATGTTTAGAGAGGGCAGACTGAGAAAGATGTGTAAAGATTGGTAGAAATGAGAAAGAGTGAGCCTCTTTTACCTGCGATTCCATCCGAAGAGCCGGCCATTTCTGTAGGAACTCCTTGACCATTTGATCCCCCTGAACGATCTCTTGGCGACGCAGGGCAAAAGTCATCAGTGTGATAGTGTTGCCTCTGAGAAGGGCGGTCTGAAGTCACACAAGGGACATGTAAAAACTGTGTCCTGCAGAATAATGGCTATGTAGTGCTTAAATAACTGTGTCTGGGTGTCTGAGGACACAGCACCCAACTTGCACTTCCACTCCATCATTTGAAGTGCTAACTTTCAAACTAAATTAATTCTCCTACAAGTGAGTTTAAATAATTTGGCTTACCAAAGAAAAGGGTCAGTGCTGGTCAATATTCTCAACTTGATCCTGTGGAAACAGATACAATAAGCAGTAAGAAACCAGTTAAATTATGTAGGCTACTCAACAACAGCTTTACAATGTATTAACCCAGAATCTCAAGTGTTAATATAACTTATCAATAAAATTATTCTCAGATGATATAAGTGACTGTAGGTCATATACAGTCAATTACATAGATCTTCAAATGCACACACACAGACAGACAGACAGACAGACAGACAGACTTGATTATTACAAATAATAATAAAATGTTAGCCCATTTATGGAGGGGGAGCAGCACAAGCTAAATCTCATTCTACTCCAAAAGTTGTCACATTATGGTTTTTCTGTAACAACTCTTATATGGTTTTATAATTATGTTTATAATTGACAACAGTTTGTTTCCATTAATGGCTTTGTATCAGAGCAAGTTAATTTAACCTGTGGTGTCCCACAGGGATCTATTTTAGGACCACTATTATTTCTTATTTATATAAATGACTTGGCAGCAGCGTTATCTTTTATGTTTCCTTTGATTTTTGCTGACGATACTAATTTATTTCTCCCACATACTGATTTATCTGTACTTATGGACAAAGCTAATAATGATCTAGATAATGTTTCCAAATGGTTTAAATTAAATAAATTATCTCTCAATGTTAAAAAATCAATTTTATTATATTTACTTCAAAAAATAAGAAATACTGTATTCCTAACACCTGTTTGTCCATAGAAAATAATCCAATTACTCAGGTTTCTTCAAAAAACGTCCTTGGAGTTTTTATTGATGAACATTTAAGTTGGAAGAGTCATATTCACTTTGTCTGTAATAAAATATCGAAATCTATTGGAATCATTTGTAAATTTCGAAGTTTGGTTCATCAAAAATGTCTCCTAACTCTATATTATAGTTTAATCTATCCATATCTAACATATTGTAACATAATCTGGGGAGCTATATACCCTACCTAGCTCCATAAACTTTATATATTACAAAAACGATTCTGCAGAATTGCTACATACAGTGACTGGTCTGCTCACTCAGCCCCCTTGTTCAAACAACTGAATATCTTATCAGTTTTTAACTTAAACAAATATCTAATTTGTGTATTTATTTTCAAAAATATATTTCAGCCTCAACAGTTTTCTTTGCCCTGTAAAGCATTTTTTAAGTTAAACAGTGACATACACAAACTCAATACAAGACAGGCTAATTGGTTACATCTCCCCAAGTTCCGTACTGAACTCTGTCAATTTTCTATAAGATACAGAGGGGCAGAACTATGGAACAGATATATTCATATTTCAACCCAGTCTACCTCTATAAATCAATTTAAACATAAGCTTAGGTCATTCATGATGAACCTGACTTGATTTACTGTACTTATGCTTAAGTTCACATGTTTTCATACACATACACACATTTTTTTTATTTTATCTTATTTGTATATTGATTTTATGCACTAAATTACTTTAGGGCTACTGGTTATTTTGTGGATTCATTATCATTGTTATTGTGTTATCATTATTTTTGTTATTATTATTATTATTGTTGTTGTTATTATGGTTATTATTTCTATCATTATTATTTATGAGTTGACGTGGATTACTATTTTTAAGAAGGTGAGATTCATTTTATAAACCCCACCGGGTTTTCTGATCTCACCTGCACAATTCTGTTTATTTGTGATGTTAATTATATTTGTGCTTTAGTGCAAATAAAGAAAAAAAAAAGAAAAAACTGTTGAACCACTTCCTTTCACAAAGCACTTCAATAGTGACGTGTAGGCCTACATGTGCACAGTATCTGTACCAATGCCACCTCAATTTAATCCCTGATGCTCACCTGCCCACTATGTAGAATACAATCTTAACATAAAAGAAGCCTTAAGTTAGCAGTGCTTTCTGCTGCCAGTCTGAAATGTGGGTTGGCATGTGCACAGGTTTGTCAATTCCCGTTTGTTTCACATTTTGAACCTCTGGGGCTCAAATTGAACTAGTGTGTACCATTATACAATTATTATAATTATTATTTCACTTAATGTGCCTCACTGGCATTTGAGACTGACATGATGGGCACATGTGTGAATGCTTTGAGAGTATAACCGTGTTGCATACAAAGAGAAACCTGTCTAGCTTTTGGGGAAAAGCTATCTTACTGTGCTGCAGACCTACAAAGGCAAAACAACAACAACAACAAAAAAGAACCAGCCAGAGAGCAGAAGGCTTGGGGCTGATAAGAACTGCCACTGGTATTGTAGCCAAGCTAATTAGCCAAAAGGAAATTGGGCTCCGGTCCATATCAGTTAGCTCCAGAGAAGCCAATCTCACAGGGACTCCTCAAGGTGAACAGCCATGTTACTGGCTGCCTGACATCGACAGCCATGACAGCTGAGAGGGTTCAAGTGAAATTTGGAGTCAAATTAAGTATGCAGTCCCCCCCCCCCCTCATAGCCAGTGTGGCAGGAAGTTAGTTTCTCTTGGTTACAGTCATTTACAATTTTACTCTAAGGCCAAACCTCTGCAAGTATCACTGGCGTAGAACCATATGGCCACCCTTTTGTCAGAAACAACACAACACCCTGTTTCCGTTGCACATGTGGTTAAGGCGATTCATATTCATATTCTGTTCAGAAGCAGTCGTTTTATACAGAAAATGTTATGACACAACAAACTAGCGAACAAGCGAAGGCCACATGCGGGAATAAACACTCAGCGGGTGCTCAGTGCTGATGGGGAGTCTGTGCTTTATTCCTTCCAATATAATATATTTAATTTAGTTTGTTTGCATGTTCATGAAACTGAAATAATGAAAGAAATGCTAATTTTGCAAGTGAGACAAAGACCCAAGGGTCTTTTAAAAAACACTTCACAAGAAAATGACATTTATGTATTATACTCGCATATTATGACACAAGTGAATTGGACATCAGTAACCGAAATGATAAGACTCTGGTAGCTTCAAGACAGTGGGGTGGGAGTATTTCTTACAAAACACGGGCTGCAAAAAGTGAGCTCTGGATATCACACATCTCAACAACAAAGCGGAACATGAATCAATACGGCTTGATCAACAAGCCTCCCAGTCCCCTGCAGACATGGCATTGTCATTTTAGTGTCACGGGTGAATAAATATTGTACGTTTGTATCTTAAAGGAGAGAAAATGTAGTATTGCTTTGTAGTGCACCTCCCTGTAAGGTCCTGGACCAGCTTGGAGAGCACGTTCCCCTTGCAGTTATTCAGCTACATTTGGACCGTAGCAGAAGCATTGTGGAACAGCTGTAACTCAGTGCTTCTTGGCACACGAACCCTCAAGAAGAAGTGCTTGTTAAACAAATTAATTTAAGGGACCAGCTTAAGATGCACAATAGGGATCAGTCCTTGTTTTCTAAACCCCACCAAACAGCTGAATAAATGCTGCTTCCCCATTTGCAAATTCCAATATGTTGAAAGCCACACAGGGCAATGCTGTATTCATGAACTGTGGAGTATATATTATTCCATGCATCTAAGTGTTGACATTTTAATATGTCAGAATACAACTTCCCCAACCCCCCCAATTTTGGGTTTGCGCAAAGGTAAAGACGTATGCGGGTTAGAGAATGTGTGTTCAAAGATAATAAGGTATTAACCTCGGGAAATGAATTGAAACTGTGGAGGAATTGAGATCTTCAGCAAACATAGATACAGTAATTAGATTGTGACAAGTGAGCTGTGGTAATTCCAGGAATTTCATAGCTCTACTCTATTCCTTGTTTTATTTCCCAGCAGCACAGTCTAATAGACAGGACATGATTACTGGTCATGGATGGCCAATTCATGCTTTACTGCACCTGCAGACATCCCCAACAAATGGAACAAATGGACCAGCACTATAGTTTATTATAATTAATCACAAGAAGTGAATGAGTTCAGTGAAATATGTTACTTGTGTAAGTGTGAAGTCCTGTGTATGGATCTCAACGATTCTTTTTTTTTTGTTTTGTTTCCCCCCCTAGTGATTGGCTATCTTCATTGGATGTATGTCTGCTCCAGCAGTTTGTTTCATGAGTACCTTCATTCCACATCTAAAACCAACACCACAGTAGGACTTCATGTTTAGGTAGTGCTTTTTTTTATTATCAGGAATCTCATGTCTTCATCAATAATAATAATAAGTATTAGCTTCCATTCATGTTAGCAGGAAGTTGCCATAGCAAAAACATGGCAACGTATGCATGCTGTGTAGTAAAGCAAGGATAATGAAAGCATGCGAAGATGGGGGTGTATTCAGTAGAGCCCAATCTCTTGTCTCCTCCAGGAGATGGAGCCAGTTTGCCAACTCTCTCTGGTTGCCTGTGTTTCATTTGACATTGGCATACTCACAGATGCATCTCATGGGGGCCATAGACATGTATTCTATTTCTATTATAAAATCCTTCAGCTGCAATTAAGCATCTGAAGCAAGCGAGGAGTCATGATTGAATAATCACTGCACACTAAAGGTGGTCGTTGAGCGACTGCTTTTCTTTCTCCCACTGCACATGAAGTCCTAATGTCACAAGTCCAAGTCCCCTCACACGCCTCACCAGCCTCCACAAAATGTACCAGATACTATTATTAAGGTGTTTATATCTCTTTCGTAATCATCTCAAGCTCAATTATTTAAGTAATAGCTCATGACAGACTGCGGCGTGTTGTCATTATATCACAGCAAAGGGGTGTTGTTCAAACCGAGGCAAAGCCAATTTAAATATTTTTTAGCATTAATGAATTATATTCACAATAAAAAAAACCCCTCCTAGGCTGCCTGCCTGAACAAATCATGGTGGTTGCTATGGAACAGACAACGTTATATTGATTTCATTATGTGGCTCTTCCTTTACATTATTTGTAGGCTGTCATGTATTGTCCAACTGCCAGCATAAGAAGGATGTCTTTGATAATTGCTTGCACTCAGCCGGCCTTTGTTTGTTAGGTGGAGGTCTGCTGGTTGACGTGGCAGGGATGTTGCTTTACTATCTCAAGGTCCTTGAGTTTGGTTTGCCAATAACGCTGAAGAGAGGTTTCACCCTTGTGGCACTTCACGGCCATAATCTATCAGTGGTTAGTGTATTTCTGCAGCTGTCTTGCTCGCTTGCATATTCTGGGCATCATGGCCGAACCTCCTCTTTTTGGGCACAGCTCAATCCACTCCTCCATAGAAATTAACCTTAAATATTTCCGTATTGTAGTTATTTTAAGTGGCTTTTTATGTGTAACGTGTCCTCTCTGACCCTGTCACTTAGCAACCATGTCTCAGAGTGGAAATGCAAAGGAATTAGATGTCATAGCAGTGGTATGTGAATATTATTTTGTGGCTATGAACCAATCAGATTGCTCGATTTAAGCCACCACTTTATAGTAGACCTTTTAGCCATGCTAGCAAACTCCAAGCATGGCAATGTCTGTTGGTTGGTCTGTCTGTTGAATAGTTACAATACTACGAATACTACAGACTGAAATATCGCAAAAACAATGAGATAGATTTTGAGTAAATTCTATACAAATATATTTATTTTGAACTGCAAACATGGAGGTCTTTTTCAAAGCTCACACTGCCAGGAATATAATTATTTTTATTTTTTCCAAATATATTTGGTCTTAACAGTGGAAGCCACTAAAATAATAGCAATGTTTGTTGTAATGTAAACCAACCCCAGGTTGCTTAAAGCCCCGAATTATACAACAGACATGACATCATTATATTGTTGTGGAAAATGTCCAAGTATGATTTCCTTAGACCAAGATCATTTATACTTTATTAATATATGCAGGTCTGGTAGTGAACTCTATGTTCAGGTTTGCATGGCTGTGTGCGTTTTCTTTGAACATGTTCTTCTCTGCCTTTGTGATGTCTGGAAACATTCAATTACCATCACACCTGTCACAGAATTAGATGACTCCTTATTGAAGACATCATGAAGCACAACACTGTTTCTGTTGGGCCATCCACGATCAACATCTTCCTCTGATGATTTTACGCAATTACATTTCAATCAAGGAAAGCATGCGTGGGGCATAACTGAAACTTGTCACTGATTAGCATAATTATTTTTATTGGGATTTCATCACCCTAGAGCATGAGCAAACTCGGCTTACAGAACTACAGCCAGAGCTGTGGCAAAACCATAGACTGTATATAAGAAGTAGATTGTTATTGTGAAGTCAACCATTGGTTTTGTTTTATTCTTAGGTGACCGAAATGTTACAATTTAATGAACTGAAAAGTGTTAGTCATAAATAGGAAACACGGACTACAGAAAAACGTGAGGCTTTGACTCTAAATGTTTTTAAAAATAATACTTTCATGTATTTAATTTAATTTAATTTACAAAATGAAAATGAGTGCAGACGAGTCGCACCCTTCTGCCAATTAGAAATAATGCTAGTTGAAGGCACTGAGGTTGCTGTCTGGTTAAACCACCTGAGCACAGTTATTCTTAGACAACCAACCTGCGCTGTGAAAACTGAAGCGTGCATAGCATTCACCATTTGCCTAAACGGGGCCAACGGCATCAGAAGACACAAAAGGGAAAGACCATTCCACGTCACTAAACAACATTTCATGGGAAATATACCTACGGTGTCAGAGAAAGGACTTATCCCTCGTCTCAGTCTCTTTGTTTCTTCCCCCCCTTGTTAAAAATTTAAACAAGCCTGACAATGCCTGAAAAGCTCAACCTACCATGAAAGGATAGGAAACACACTAGGGGAATTTCAAAGAAGAAACCCAGAGAAAAATATTGAGAAAAAAAAAATCTCCTTTGCAACTTCACATAAGCCATGTATTTAGTGTGTTTTTCTCTATGTGCAAGAGTGAGAGAGCCATACAGATCTCTGGAGGAAAAAATTAAACAGTTTACAGATGACACCTCACCTACGCGACTTTCCAATGAAAATTGTTCAGGAATGCCAAAGTTCAAATGTACTCTTACTGAAAACATTTAGGGTCTCTTTGTTTATTGATCCAAAAATTCTATTTCACAATTTGATAAGTATCCAGTCCAATTGAACAGATGCAGATACAGATACAGAATACCTCAGGTCAGTTATTCAACCTGGGGGCATGGGAAAAAAATGGAGGCAATACTTTATTATGTTTTAAACATATCTGCTATATGCCTAATCCTGGTTGTCATGACATGTTTAACCACATATTATACAGAGTTTTTTTCTGGAAATGTGCAAGAATAGTTGTCTTGATTTGTCTAAACAGCTGCAATACATGATGCAATGAAGCAGGTATGCTGATATCCATTTTGTTTTCAATGTATTTGATCCATATTCATCCATGTGCATCATGGAGATAGCAGTCATTAGTAAGCAGGGATTATTAATTTGAATTGTATTTAGTGTACTTTTATGTGCTAAACTAAATTCCAATTTAAGAACACCGACATGTTTGTATTTATATACATTCTGTTACAAGTACATTAAAATGGTATTGAGTGCTAATATATATCTTGTTGTGGTAATAATATGCTCAGTTATACTTCTGGCTCATTCCAATTAATTACTTACATTTTAAAATGTGCATCCCTTGCATTGTTACAATTAAGAATATATTATAAAATATGCTTAACATAAGTACATTATAATTAAACGTAACTTTCACTTAAATTATACTCTCCAATAATATAATTATAGAAAGTTTACTATGGTACAATTTTTTTAATGCATGTTTAAAGGTATGATGTTCATCCAGCAGCAAAAGTAAAAAGTAAACTACAAAAAGCCCTGAAGCTCCAACCCTGGTGGTACACAGAGCACATGTTTAGTCAAAGTTTGTTAACATACAGGGTCCAAAACTAACTTTTTCACTTACCAGCCAGGCTGGCTGGTAAGTGAAATTTTTTACCAGCCAGGCAGATATTTTACCAGCCAACCAAATAAAAATTGCTTTTAAGTGTTGTGAATTGCTATCAGTATTATTTAACATGTCATTTGGGTCTAATATGCGATTCTCAATCAATATTTTAATAGTATATGCACTAATACTAGTAGCAATGTATGTTAAAATATGAATCACTGTTTCTGATTTTAGCTCAACCAGACTGCAACAGCCCTATATAAACATGAATATCTGACCAGTGGTGGACAAAGTATTCAAAGACATGACTTAAGTGAAAGTTTTTTTTTTAATTCATGTAAAAGTGGCTGCCGGGCAATACAGATAAATCAATTAAGAATAGTTTTGACCAAATACAGATATTTTTATAATATTGCAGGAATGACTGTCTGTGCTTTAACAAAAATATTTGCACAAATAACATACAAAAAGAATAATCAATAATGCAATTATGACTAAGTGGATAAAATGCAAATAACAAACAGCTAGGAAATCAGGAAGGAACACCTATGCTGTATCACCATATAAACATATACACAATCTAAAATGATATCTATACAGAGTATAATATTGTTATATTGTCCAGCTATATTGCATACATGACAACATGTATGCATCTTCTCCTTAGTTGCCTCCGGTAATTTAACCAGAGAGATAACACAGGGTGCCTGTTGAAGAGGCTCTGACACTTTTTCCTCAGCAATCAGGCAGTCTTTGTGGGACTGAGAATTTTCGTGGAATACGATTGTTTCTAGCTTCATGGTGGTGCAGCCAACCACAAACGCATTTCCCCTCCGCTTTCCCTTTGCGTGAGCACTGCAGACATGACAAAACATTTTTTTTTCTTGGGCTGAATGCACTAGCCATGGCCTTGCGACCCGCCATCTCTCGAGGAAATGCCGGCTAACGTTAGCAGGTTTAGGCGGCTGAGACTGAGCGGGAGCGGGAGCAGGAACAACAGCAGCGGCAGCATTATCCTCCGTCTCTTGGTCGTGGCCGCGGGTCTTCGGAGTGTCTGCCTCGGAATCGGCATGCTCTTTTACTTTTCTTTTTGCTTTTTTGCGGGAGGCTCCACTATATCCGGCCAGCATCTCCACATCCTTGCTTTCTTCTTCGTCTTCTTCTACTACTGAAATGCGTACGACCGTAATGACGGCGCGACGCACTTACGTGACTGTCAGGAAACTAGCAGTTCTACTGGGCGCGCCAAACAACACCAATGGGTACGCTGAATGGTGGCATCACGCGCTTACGTGCCAAAAGATCGTCTCTGCTGAAAAGACACATTACTCTGTCAGGAAACTAGCAGATACCAGCGTCGTTCTCCTCCAGTAACGAAAAATTTAATTTTTGCCGGTAAAAAAAAATAATAACTCGCCAGAGTGGCGAGTGGTCTTAAAAATTTACCAGCCAGAGACAAAATCTACTCGTAATTGGCGAGTGGCGAGTGTTAGTTTTGGACCCTGTTAACATAGAATGTGTAAAATGTCCAAACTGCACACAATTCAACGAAGCACACCATGGGATCCCGTGTACGCCCACCAAGTGTGAACTAGATCGATGAGCGGTTCATGAGATATGCAAAGAACAGACAGACAGATCCCTTGCTCTATTACTAGATATTCATTGTGCTGCCAGTTAACACTATACTCTCTGTGAGGCCCTGAAAGTGTGACATATCAGTGATTAATACGACACCAATGTCACCAAAGTAAATCCCTGTAGATTTACTGTACACTAAGTGTGTCCAAAAGCATATCCCTGATCCCTGGTGGATTCAAGTAACGTAAATACGGGACCTAGTTTTTGATGGTTTTTCTCCAAAGTTCATGATCCAGACGGCCATTGTATTGATTACATCCACTGTGACCACCTGATCAATCAGGGGCACCTTCCCTACTCACTGTGTATTGATTGCCATTGTGTGCCAGAGGCATGATGGAAGGGCTCCTGCACTTTCTGCAGCATGTTGCATCTTAGCCTGTATTGACCCCTTCTTGTAGAAGACTGGAGTGGAACTGTAAGAAGTCTGCCTAAATCAATTGGAAATCTTTGGTTACTTTCTAGCTCGTGGGTATAAATGAAAGCTACATCAAGATCCTGTTAGTGTTACTTTGTCTCTTACTGCTGACGGATTTCTTTTTCTTATTGGATTAGATTTTAAAGTATTGATGCCTGAGTCTGTTAGCTACAGTATACTTTTGTGATCATACACTTTCCCGTGGGTGTGATCGGTGGAGAGCTGGTTTTCAGCTTTTAAGGTGAGACTGTAATGGCCCTGATGCAGCAAAATTACACAATCAACAGAAGCGCATGGAAACAATGAGCAAAGGAAAACCAATCAAGGGCTGCACAGAAACACAGGCGCACCTTTGTTCTACCAGATCGTCTATCATTCATATTGGTGCCTGTGGTGGCTTTAGTCAACTCACTTTCATGGGAACAGTTTCAGAGTGTACAGACAACTCATTGGAATGAATGTGTGAAAGTGTTGGGGCTTGAACTTTCCCCAGCTGAGGGTTTGGGGGATTTTTAGAAGGGTAGGTTTTCTGCCTGAGGGCGAAAAGTTGCATATTGTAACATCAAATTAAAATGTAACATTGTCGTGGATGTGATGTGCGGATTGCGTGTCCTCTGGGCCCATGAGGCCTATTTAAAATCCAATTCATCAATTCAGAAATTAATGTTCCAAGACACCTGAAAAACGTTAGATTTTGTCCGTTTTCATCCAGCTTTTAATATCCTGCATATTATCAGTTTACGCAGGATGTGAACACCTGTGCAATATGACGCAATCAGAGCCCTGCAATGGCAACTTTGAAAAGATCCCAATGTTCGTTTTTTTTTTTAGACTGTTTTCTGGGAAATGCCAACAGTTTGCTAATTAATTTTGTCTCTGATGTTTTATACTGCATTTAGAAGCAAATATTTTGTCTTTCCTTCCCACATTATATAAAACATTTAGTCTGGGGCAATGCAGTGGTGGGTGCGTGTACAATAGTTGTAGACTTGTCTTGCATTTTATGTTTGTACAAACATGACATGTAGGTCAGGTAGAGACAGAGCACAGAGAATGTTCTGCTAATTTAAAAAGACTGTTTACCTTCATACGAGAGACATAAAAGCACAACCTCCAAACGTTAATATCTGCCAACACCAAATTCAAAGAAAAAGCTGAACGTCCTTTCAAATGGGGGCTATATTGATACTTTTTGGTTGTATTTGATTGCAAACAGGGATAATGTTATGCGTTTTGCCCCAACTGCATTTTATGAAAATGAGTACGTGAGTTAGTGATTGATAATGATGAAGATGGCAATATGAAAAATATTTGAGACCCCCCAAAACTTTCACAAAGCTTGGGAGCACATGTCTTATTAAAAGACCCCTCTGTAGTACGTACACACACAAGCACGCACACACACACACACACACATGCTTTTAGTTCTGATACTTGAGCTAGTGTCCTCCACATGTGTCCTTCAGTATCTGAAGTTCTGTTTTGATGCCAAAAGCAACATCTTCTCTATGTTTAATTGATACATGGCACCTATTAAATTATTCATAGGCACTATGAATTTTTGTCACATTTTATTTTCACTTAGATATATTCAATGTAAGCAAAAGAAAGACCCCTCAGTGTCAGAGTGAGAGAAAGATATCTTCAAAGTGATATCAATGAATTAGAAATGTAATCAATAGCAAAAACTTGTTTACATACGTATTCATCCCAATGCTGGCCTCAGTATTAGTCTGATTGTCCCCATTCTTACGAATATTATCTTTACGTAACTATCGATTAAATGCAGTCATGATAGGTTGAAGTTCCATATTATTATGTGTTATTATTTGCAGCACTGGACAGAAAACACAGCTTTGTAAGCCCAATACACGATTCTCCTAGCTGCAGTCTCAGTTTTAAAGACGACAATGATTTTGCATCAACCCCCCCACTTCGTTTCAATTAAATATCTGCCGCAGACAATGAGTTCTGAGACTGTGTTTCGCTTTCTAGCAAAAGGCATGAACTGAGTGAAAGAATCCATGGTTACCAACAAACTCTACAGCCTTGGAGCCTTTCGACTGAAGTCCAATCATTTAAGACTTTGTGAAATGAGCATACTGCTTTTCACATCAATGGATTCTCTATCCTCTCTTTATAGTCCCGCGATTATAGGGACCCCAGCAAAAAAAACCCATCTCATTTCACTCATAGAATAACATCCTCAAGACCCTATAATTACAATAATCTCCTGAGAGCAGAAATGGTTTTCCCTCAAACCATTAACCTTGGGTAACTATGTCTCCACTGTTGTATTTTTTAGTTTTTTTTTTTTTCTTTTTTAAATCAAGGTTAATTGTTTTGCTGACCGCACATGCTCTCTTATCAGTGCTACCCTGCTTTGCATAAATGCGATGAACCAACTGTAAGCATACCTTTCCTCCTTCATATAACCTGTAAGTGACGAATAATTACAAAGGTTTGATTTCAAGATGGCTGATCAAGAACTAATCAATCCGCTGGCGGCGATGGGACTGGAGCGTCTGCAGGCACCGACCTCAAGTGTGACACCTGTAATGAATCATTTGCAATGTTGTTTGCACCTGCGTGTCAACCCTGTACATTTCTGTGTCACAATAGTGGGCTGAATCATTAATCTGACACTTGCTATGTGCCACTTTGTATACGTTCGTCGGGATCCTGAAATCCTCCCTGGCAGTTTGATTTGAATGATGTGAAACACCGACGTCCCCCCTTTTAGCCCGACTGGAACAGCTCAGTCTGTGCTGCATTACTATACACTTTAATTTACACCGGCCCATCCAGAATGAGTCGACTCCTCCAGATGCATTTTAAAATGAGATTAATCACCGGGGACCGCCGTGTTGAGATGAGTCATCCACCTGCCATCGGAAATGTGCCATATCAATCAAACTCGGCGCACTAATGATCATCTAGCAGAAGCTCCAGCAGAGGGGAATTGTCGTACCCCGGCGCAGTCATTTGCGTCGATCTACGACCGCAAGCGCACTTGGCCTCCTCTGCAGCCCTAATGGCTGTGCTGCTTTGTCGCCCACCGATCTGCTCTGCTCAGCTGAAGATTAATTCTCCCCGTCGCTGTTGAAGTTGAGCCTGACAGTGTTCTCTATGAACATGTCCCCAAATGAGAGGGAGCCAAAATAGTGAAAACATGCAGAAATAATATGCTGCTGAGGCACCACTTCAAAGCAGGCGAAAAGAAAAGCGTGGCCGAGCGAAGTTCACTGGCAATCTATACTTCTTGTTAACTCGTCACAGCAGCTGATGAGACTCAAAATCTGCCAGTTTGCTGACTCTACCAGCCATTTCAGGTTTTATAGAAAGATAGCCAAGTCGGTGAAGGAGGATGTCCCAAAATCACTAAGTAACTGAGGTTGCTGGAAATGTCTTGACACTTTTTTACCAACTGCATGTTTGGATGCATGAAGAGAAGTGGATATACTATTGAAAGTGGCTCCCGGCTTCCTATGAAAGGTGCATGAAGCCAAAATGGCTCGACTGCTGAGTGCTAAAATTAGTTGGATCTTCTGGCTTTTTTGTGCATATTTGGTCCACAGAGTCGGGGCAGTAGCAGACCTTATGATTTAAAGGGCTATTCAAGTGCTCGTACAGGGAAGTTTTTTTCCATTGGCTTCTTTCCCAATGTAAGTCAATGGGAAAACTATTTTTGGCATCAGGTGACTGACGTGGAAGATCTCATTCCACTACTAGAGTAAAGTGCTTTGAAGACCAAGGCTCTTCCTGGGAGCTTGATTTGAACTGCCAGATATCCTTGTTTTTACGTTCTCTACCAGGGCTCCAGACTAACTTTTTGCATTGGTTGCACTGGTGCGCCTAACTTTTTTTTTTAGGTGCACCAGCACAAAATTTAGGTGCACCCACATTTTTCATCGTGTCGCCTTTAATGCCAAAAGGTCACCTTTTTATTGCTCTCCTTTTACATAATGACACCCCCCTTATGGCCTAGGTTAACTGCAGCACCATCAGCACCCAGAGGAACTGTTTTCTGCAGCCAATCTGCACACTGATGCCCAAGCACAGTAAATGCTTGCTTTGTGGCAGCATAAAAAGATCATACAGGTCACTAGCCTATAGATTGCAAATGGAAAACTGTTTATGTGATCTTAGCCTAGCCTACTTATATTTTTACTTAGGCTATTCATTTTTAATAATAATATTAGGAATAGGCTACTATACAATTTCCTATTCATGATGTCTCATGCTGTAATGTGGGCCTTCAAACATGTCCGTGTCCATGCTCCACCTCGACATGTCCAATTAACATGTTGACCGGCCTCCCTTTACGCAAAATGCAGCAGTAGACAATAACGCACTCCTTCGTAGAGACGTCTGTGTCGCCGTCAGTCATGAATGACGTGTACGTGGCGTTTCCAACCTCCGCAGCTGTCTTGTTCTTGTTCTTTAGCGTGTCAGCATTATTTTTCATCAGAATAATTTCTGACTTAAATTTAGTGAACGGCAACTCCTCCTTTGCAATATTATATGCAACGTTTAATTTTATAATCATTTCAGATTCCTCAGCGGACCTGATCGATACAGCCTGACGCTGAAATGCAGCTGGATGAGGGGCACTTTATTAACACACTTATCACGGCATATAGTATGCTTTTTGGACATATTGCGCCTTTTCAACGTCTCGATGCGAAATGTTGTTGACTCTTCCACAAACGCACTATTACCGGACAAATTCTGACCGCATTCCCGACAATAAATGCAGTGCATTGAGTCCCTTTCTTTATCGTACATCAGCCAGGGAAATTGCTTCAACCAGTCCTGTCTGAAGGCATATTTTTGGGGCTTTTTAATTAGTCTCGGGGCGAGGCTTTCTGCCTCTCTTCACTTTCAAAGAGAATCGAAGCGCTCAGAGTACCTGCTCAGCTCGCTCGCATTGTTCGAACTGACACAATTTACAGCGGTGAAAAGGACCACAGCCAATCAGAGGCAAGGACCCGCCTGCGCTCTGTCTCTTATTGGTTTAGACCACGATACCGTCAGGAGAACACAAAGAGATGCTGCGCTTATGATTTTTTTTTTCACTCGAGCAGCGTTAGGTGCACCAGTGCGACCTACTATTTTTTTCAGTCGCACTCATAAAAATTTTGGTCGCATATGCGACCAAAATGGTCGCACTCTGGAGCCCTGTCTACACTTATTCTCCTTCTCCATCTCTTTCACCCTTTATGATTGAATTATTTATTTTGTGTAAATTGTTCAGTTTGAATGTTTTAATCGGAAATGATAATAATGCTAATAATGTAATGCTAATCTTCAAGTTCAAGTTTATTGTTATATGTCATAAGCATTAGAAGCAGTGCACTTCACTGAAATGAAGAAACTTTGCTCTGGCTACCTCTCTGCAGTACACAGGGTACAAAAATAACAATGGATACACTGGAGTAGATATGAATATACTCACAATTCAATTTGATAATGATTCACCTGTCAACCATTCGAATGCACAACTATTCTCGATATTACTGCACAAGGCTACTCCATCAATTAATAACTGCAGTTGGATAACAATTAAATTTAGTTTTTATCTAAAAAGTCCTTTCGAAATACCTGACTACAACAATCTATAATATATAAATATTAGGGCTGTCAAAGTTAACGCGTTAATAACGCGTTAACGCAACATCCTCTTAACGCTGTTAATTTTTTTAACGCACGATTAACGCTCGGTATTTAAAAAAAAAAAACGTGCATTGTATGATTTATGGCCATCGGTGGATCCTGTAGTCTTGATCCAGAGGGAAGGTGCATGTCCACAGGCAGCGGTGTTTCCCCGCGTCCCATTCATTTTCTATGTGAAAAGCCGTGCAATGCATTCTGGTAGCGTTGCGGTGAATGTCGAGAGACGGCGTGCGAGTTGGCCGCTCCTCATTTGCCTAAAGTTGAAGTTGAATCTACTTTATGCTAATCAGAGGTGCCGGGCTCGACTCGCCGCCTCGGGAACGCTCGCAAAAATCTGTTGTTTAAAGGACAGCGCCTGTCAATCATCCTCTAGTGGCAGCCCACCAAGCGTGCAATACTGGGAAGTGGCGTGTCCACACGCGTTTAAAATCGCCGCTGTGGACACGTACCTTGAAGGTGCGTGTCCACAGGGGCGATTTGTGAACGGCAAATTCACCTTCAAAAGACTGCCGGATGGTTCAGTCGATGAGACCAAAGTCATCTGCGCGTACTGTGGGTATGAAATGAGCTACAATGGAAGTACGTCCAGTCTGAGATATCACTTGCAAGCCAATGCACTTATATCCTAACTGTACTTATCTCCTGTTAGACTATCTCCTGTGACATGTTCACTTTAATTGTTTGTGATATATTCTTATAACCCTGTTTTGATCCCATGTTTTGGTAAGGGGATATTTCAAGTGGTAAATAAACATTTTCATAAATCAAGTATATTTGCCCTTATGTTGTTAAAAGTATTAAGAATATGAAAAAAATACATTAAGAGTACATTCGCAAAAAATGCGATTAATTTGCGATTAATCGCGAGTTAACTATGGACAAAATGCGATTAATCGCGATTAAAAAAATCAATCTTTTGACAGCCCTAATAAATATGCATCTTTTCAATTTCAGTATGCATGTCACTCATCAGTACATAAACATTACAAAACATATGTTTCTTAAATTCATTCCAAGTCTGCTGTCATCTACAAAATAAGGTTTTCACAAAGCACTTTACAATGCAGGTTTTACAGTGGCTGATTTAAATCTGTGATACTTTAATGCAGGTTTTTAACAGTTGCATCCTCTCACCCTGTCTGTGTGGGTTTCCTCTTGGTGCTTCTGTTTCCTCCCACAGACCACAGACATGCAAGGCAGGTGAATTGGAAACGAAATTGCTTGTAGGTGGGAATATGAGTGTGAATGTGTTTGTCTATGTGTAAGCCCTGTGATGGACTGGCGACTAGTCCAGAGTGTGCTCGCCCAATTTGTGATAGACTCCAGTCCCCAGAGACTCTGAAGAAGGAAAGCAGTTTGGAACATAGATGGGAAGATTTTCGGAACAGCTGTTATCCCCAAACTATAAATTCCGGGCCCTTTGAACAATGAGTTCAGTCATGGGATTGTGAAGTATATTAACTTATATGGGATAATTTGGTTTCAGCTGCTCGCAATTTCAGTGGGGCTTTGCTCCCAGCATTGTGTTGCCCTTTTGTGTTCTGTTATTTATTTATTTTTTTGATTCAGTATTAACACAAGGAAAATGGAATGAGGAGATGGGTTGGCTTTTTTGCCACGTTTAGTTCATGTGGGGTGAAAAATTGGCAAAAATAAAACCGTTCAATCTTCCTTGTCAGTTATTCCTGGCTGGGCTCTTGGAGTATTTGACTTACAGTCCTGGCCCTCTCTGGTGGAATACACATCCTAGTAAATTCAGTACTAATCTGCTCTTTGCTACCTTCTTTTTTTTTGTCAATAAATGTGTCAATAAGTCCGCCCTGCCTGAGTTAAACTGGACATCTCCGTAGTTACTTACAAGCTTATCAGTGCCAACAAACTGCCTCGCTCTCAAGTAATTGAGTAGTTTCTGTGGACCCAGCCTCAGGTGGTGAAAGCAGTCCAAACCATTTCTGTAGCACCCTCTCTGGTTAAATTAAGATAGAACAGTCTTTTGCATCCAAATGTATATATACTTAAGCACGGACACAGAATAATACACAATATGAAATTGTAACTTTTGTCACATTTTTAAACTGTGATGCAGACTGTGAACGGTGAATACTAATTAATCAGAATGTGTCAGCACCTTTTATAGTTTGGTCACTTTTATAATTGACTTTTCTTTCCGTGTAAATTAATTAAAATGTGTGTGTGTGTGTGTGTGTGTGTGTGCGCGCGCGTGTGTGTGTGTGTTTGGGGGGGTTATTGACAAAGCTGTTTGTTGACTGCACTAATAGTAGGCTATTTTTAGGCTGTAGTACATATTTAACAGGTGATTAAAGAGGTTAGGCTGGTTTGTGGGGGGGGGTGGAAGTCCATACTCATGATGGTGTGCTGATGGCCCAATAATGAGAACAAAAGGATGCAGACACCGTTAAGTGTAGCCCTTGGGGAAACTAGGACCCGAGAAAGGCGAGACAACTCCTGTGTTAACGTGTTTCCTGTGCATCACAAGACAAGTAACAGCCGAGGAGAGGCAACACCATCTGTGCCCACATTGCAGGTGCACAAGTCATAAAACTATTTGATTTTTAATGAGGAACTCCACATTTTGTATGCACGTTATCACATAGATTCTTGTTGGCCCATTGATAGATAAACAAAAACGCCCTTTCTGCTTAAATCTATCTTGTATGCATCTGCTTGAAGCTGAAAGGTCGGTTTAAAACTCAAACATTGGCTGACTCACTCCTCTGACCAGATGTCAGCTTGCCAGTTAAAAAGGGGGCTGATGCAACAGTGGCATTCTTTACAGCATATGGCCTCACACAATATTTTGGAATGATTTATTTATATTATATATTTAAAGTTGTCTGGTGATGTATTTCAGAGGATTTATACTTGGGCCATGAAGCAGAGCTACTATGGTGACCCCCCCCTATCCAAATTAGTTGGTAAATCCATTTCTTATGCAACTAAGTTACTGGTTATTAACCAACTGCCCTGATGGTGTAAAGATTTATGTTCATTATGTACAAGAAAAAGTACTTCTAACACACACTCACACGCCTAAACCCATTTTACTCTCCCTGCTAGAGAACATAAGTGGTGTTGAGGGAACGCCCCACAAGGTTGGAGGTCTCCTTCTCCAACAGCAGGATGAACGTGAGAAAGTGAATGTAGAGCTGATGGTGAGACGAGGAGGGCGTAGCCATGGCGACGTCCCCAGGATAATGGCAATGTGGTTGTTGTACTTTCTTAATTATTACATATCTAGAAAGCTGTCACCTGTTGTTAATTCAACATAATTGGCAACATATAAGCCTGTGTAGTGTAGTTAATATTAATAGTAGGCTAAATTTGAACATTAAATATTTAAATACAATATGAATAATGAAAAAATATGGAATGCAATTTGAATAGTGTTATTGAGGAAAATTGACTGATGGTTAATTGATTAGAAAACACGTTTCTAAAATAAACAATAATAATTTTCACCATTCAAATAGTAATGATTTCTTTACTATTCTTCCTCACCTCAGATCTTGGTGCCCAGCCATGTCTCTTCAGTGACAGATAGTGTATGTGTGTGGGTGTGTTTGTGTGTGTGGGTGTGTATGTCTGTGCCTGTTGATTTGATTTGATTCAAAGTTCATTTCAACAGCCCAGACCAGACAAGAACCGGTGTGAGTTCAGAATCAGACTAGATGAAAAAACAAGCTCCAACAGTGTAAATGCAAGCGTATATATATATATATATATATATATATATATATATATATATATATATATATATATAGTTGTTCAGGGTGAAGTGATGATTTGAAAGGAAAGGTGAAGTGATGAGCTCAGAGCGAGAGTCCTGGCCACCGAGATGCTTCCTTTGAATCATCTGCGTGGGCACGGGAGTGGTGTGAATCAGAGCCCTTAAAGTACATAAATGCAATTCACCATTGTGTGTGTCTAACTAGTTTGCTACCAACTATCCATAACATGCAGTTTTAACTAAACTGATAAAGTGCAGAAATGATTCTCCAACACCACCTTCTGCACTGGACTGGGGCTCATTTCCATGAAGTCGGTTTGGTTAATGTGTCAAAAGGTTAAATTGCATCTGATTTGTATCTTCGTATGACCAAACTTAAAATGGCCGCGTTTCCCAGATTCGTTAAGAAGCTCTTAAGTGCTAAGATCGTCTTTGGAGGGCTCTTAAGAACGCTGTGAAAGAAGGATGCGTTTCCCAGAGTCGCTCTTAGCCTAAGAAGATCTTTCACTAAGAAGGAAACGTAAGATCGAGCTGACCCACTCTTAACAGCCTTCTTAGCGACGAAATGCTCAGTGATCAAGCCGCGTCAGGGAAATTTATATTCTCCACTTTTCGAAATGATAAACAATGCTCAATGTTGTAATGCGCTAAAAAAATAAATAAAATATTTTTTTTTTATTGAATTACAAGTTTAAGTTTTCCACACACATCTTCATATATGAGTTTATAGTACTACACATAAAAACACATCAACAACCCTGTGGCATTTCACAGATATCAAGGAAACAGATGTAAGCTGAGGTTCAGCTGAGATGTGAACTCAGCTGAACCTCATCCAGAGAGGCTCCACCTGCTACTCTATATAAAGGCGTTGCCAAAGTCCGTGCGTATGAGAAACCATGGCTGCATGCAATACAGCACATTCTCGCTGCGAACCAACAGCGTCACCTTGCGCGAAGCCAAACAGTTTATATAAATGCTTACGTGCGTCAGCACTTCTCGCCACTGGACGTGCTGTCAGACCGGGCTGTCCAGACAAAGTACCGGCTGCCCCGTGCGGAGATCCAACGGCTGATCACTCTGGTGTCTCCACACATCCAGAGAGCAACCCGCTGCAACTTTGCCCTCAGCCTGGAGGTGCAGCTCCTGGCTGCGCTGCGTTTTTACGCAGTGGGGAGCTTCCTGGAGGTGGTGGGGGACGGCACCGGCCTCAGCAAGGCATCGGTGTCACGGAGTGTGGCAGCTGTGACACCGATTCTCCTGCGTCATGCCCGGACCCACATAAAGATGCCCACCACACGAGACGAGGTCCGGCAAGTCCACCAAGGGTTCCACGCAGTGGCTGGGATCCCCGGGTGATTGGTGTGGTGGATGGCACCCTCGTTCCCCCGAATAAAATTTCCCGGTGCTGCCAGACCTCGTCCACTAACACGCCCATCTCCTCCGTGGTGAACGCCGGTGCCCGCTTGGTTCGCTTGCTGCTGCTTTCTTCCATTCTCACATGTGTGTGCCTATATCCACGGGGGTATATATGCGCTAATGGGCTTGATTACTACTTGGGTATACCTGTTGGCACACACTCAACCCCCCCCCCCCCCCCACCACACACACACACACACACACCCGCACCCGATACATGTGTAGCCTAATTGCACCTGTGTCGGGGGGACCACGGGGCGCTATGTGTGACTTATGCGCTGATAAAGAGGTGGGTGATCGATTAGCCTGGCATTGATTGATTCAGTTTCAGCACCACCGCAGTGGACAGCTAAGAGCTAAGAGCTTCTTAAGAAGCTTCTTTGGCTTGATCCTAAGAAGGCAGTTAAGAACGCGTCTGGGAGACACCCGTATCTTAGCGCTCCTTCTTAGCCGAACCCTTCTTAAGAGCCTTCTTAAGTCCTTAAGAACGATCGAATCTGGGAAACGCGGCCACTGGCAGTCCGTAAGTTTTGAGATCTGTTGCTTCTAGCGGCCTCTTTGGCAGTAGATGGAACTGCAGGCGAGCTTCTGGGACCTCATCTCCCTCACAAACACTGTCGACTGTCTCTCATCTGCGTGATTAAAAGACATTTAAATAGATAAAAATGTTGCCGACTGCCACTTTAAAAGAACAGACCAAAAAAACAAAAGGTCATTCCGTGTCATTTCATCAAATGCCTCCCATCTGACCATCTTAGAATGTCCTGTAAAATTCTAGCACTTGTTAAAGCTCTGGTCTACGATTTGAAAGATTTGTCAATTGACCCAAAATGTATCCAATAGTAGCCAAGCGGTCCGCAATGGAAGTCTTTTTGAATTGCCCTGCTGTGATGTTTACTAGTAGGCTGCTAGGACATGCAGTACCAAAAACGGCCACAAAAAACACCTACCAATGGCTTTTCAGAGTATGATGCCAAAAACTGTGAGAAAACTGTTGAAAGTAATATTTTGGGCAAGTTTGTCTTTTTACTAGATGTTTTTCAAGAAAATCTGTAATGGTCATGTGGGAAGACTTTCAGGAATTTGATGAAATGACACGGAATAATGGATTGACCCCAAAGTGACTGAACTGCTAGTTTCTTGACTGTTATTTGCCATCACCTCAAATGCTAGAATGTTTTATTGTTAATTAATAGTCAATTACTGTTATTTTGCTGTGAAATTTCTCTGAGGTGACCCAGTTATTGTAACCACCCGCAGTAATTTACTATTTTGAGGACCATTTATTTTAGAAATCTCCATTTACCTCTCAGTTCCTTCAAAATTGTTTGTGTTGTTTGTGTTGTTTGGACATTTTAGCAGTGCGCTCGTCTAATCAGAAATCTGAAATCAGGTGTCATTTTGATTATCCTTGGGGTTTTAGTCAAAATACAAATAACATAGAAAATGGCACATGGTGAGAATACTTCACAAAATTACATTGCTTACAATATACATAACAAATCAGTTAAAGTGTGGGGAATGTTCATTCGTAGTACAATGATGCATGTCTGTTTTTCTCCTTGTGATGTGTGTCTTTGTTGTTTATTTGGCTTTGATTGAGAGTGGGCACATTCAGAAGTCCAGCTGTGAATTTAAGTTATTGCATGCCAAAAGTAAAGCGTGACAAACGCCGCCTCGAAATGAAAACATAATTATTACAAGTAATAGAAAACGTTCGTTTTTGCGTATCACCACCTATTTTTGATCTGTCACGGTGAAACTTGTCTGAGTAGCCGTTAAAGTAGATTCGCATTCGCATTTGACACAAGTGGGGAAAAAAGTATCCAGATCTGTTTCCATAAGTACATCATGTTTCTTCATGTCACTGAAGTATTGCAAACATGAGGCTTACACATGCTTAGACAGACATTTACCTGTATACGTATGTGAAAAATGTCCTCATTGACATAATAAAGACTCCCTGCTCTTTATTACGTCAATGAGGGCATTTTTCATATACGTATACTTAATTCCTGTAGACAAAACCAGCACATTTCCATCGCACTCTGCTGTCAATATAAATTTACAGTTTGTCCTTTTACTCGTATGAGAATGTCCCCTTTTGTTGGCAGGTTGCATGTTCAGTTTCACATAACATTAGATGTCATTAAAGCGCAGACAACACCAAGAAGCTTTTAGCAGGGAATCTTTTGACGTCAGTGCTGGGTTTCGTTCACCACACAAGGTCTATAACATGCTGTTGCAACACTGGAGTTTTGTATGTATGTCATAGTTTTTAGCCTTGCTGCCAACTTGGCTCTGGGGATGTCAGTCAGTGGGTCAGTCCATCACTTTGATCCAGACTGAGCTATTTTAACAGCTATTGGATTGATTGCCATGAAATTAGGGGTCCCCTGAGGATGACTCCTAATGACTCTGGTGATCCTCCTAATTTAAAACCATTCAGATAAAGTTGATGCTTTGCCTGCAGTTGCTGCAACTTCAACCATATGTATAATTTTCTACATTGCATATTATTCATTTAATTTGGTGACTTCCATTAGTTTGTGGTGGAAAATAGGATTTTCTCTTAATCTGAATAAACGGACCCTCATCTTTTCTTTTTTCAATCTACATTTGATGTTTTTATGCAGCTTTGACACAGTTTTCCAACACCATGTTTGACATACAGTATTTCACATTTCCCATGAGTTTCCCACTTCATCAAGATCTTTATTTAATTGAGGTCATAGTCTTATGTTTTCTTCAGTGCATAGATATTTGTTTCTGCAGCTTTTTATGGCTACATGTGTCAATAATGATGCCAAATAGTGTGCTACCAAATTTTAGGTTCATCTAATGTCAACAACCTTACTTATTTGGAAAAGTTAATAAAACAACATCTTTGGATATCATGAAACTAAACGTTATGCTTCTTAGGTTCTCTGTGTGTATGAGTTTAATAATGATAAAAAGTATCTAAAGTATCATGTCAAAGTTCAGTTTAAATAAAACATTAAGATCTCACAAATCCAAGTTGAAAGACTGTTTCCATGACAGGATTTTCATGCTGACCCCTATGTGGGCTGAGACATGAATCTGAGTGAGTGAGTACAGTGGGAGAGTCTGAACGGGTGATGTTTACAGTTTGACATTTTTTTTATGTGTTGATTGGCAATTGATGAAATGACCTTGAAGGTGGGCGCAGTGGGACCGGGCTGGAGATATAGGCCAGTAAACGTGTTTGAAGGCAGCTGAATCATTTTTTTGTTAGCCCTCTCTAGGAAGCACAGACGTCTCATTATCATTTTACTTTGTGTTGCTAACATGCAATGGCCCATATCTGTCTGTCAACAATTAGCTTTTTAGCAAGGGGATTGGTATGTACATGTAAACAACATATGCAACATATAAGCTGCCTCTTGGGGTTTGCCATGCATACTCTCAGAGATGATGTTGTTGCTCGTGTTCCGTTTTGTTGTTTTTCTTTTAGTCCTCCCACATTGGCAGAAAGTTGCTTGACCCTTTTGTATTTGTATTGCTGTGCACTATCGGATGGAAATCTATTCTTTAATAACTATGTATTACAGAATACGTGTTGTGTATGTTTCCTGTAGCTTGGCTTTGACCTGTTCATTCTTACCTTATAAATAAATAAGCATGTTGTTCTCCATTTCCTTAAAGTCTGAGAAAGGACAGTGTAAAGTAAAAAACACACTTTTCAAACGGACGGGAAAAATTATTTGTCTTTTTAAGTATTTGTTGACTCAATGTAAAAATCGCCTTGCATGAGAGGCTGTAAGCATTCATGAATGTTCCACATAGTTGTGTAACTCATTTCCAGGCATTATGTAAGGAATAGCAAGTACAGTTTTATCCCATCTGCAAAACAACAATCTAAACAATAGTAAAAGGGAATAAACCAAGCTCTCGCCAAGTAATTTAGATGGTTCCAAAGTCTCTGAAAGCAATAATTATTTCCAATTAATTATGGTTTCAAACCAAAAGTGTTTGAATCGTAGATTAGATTCTGAGTTTCTGGAGTGCGTGGTCCTCAGTTTCCCTTATCAAGCCTGTTAGAATTAAATTGCTGCACATATTAAGGCTTTTGAGAAAGTAATGGCATAATGAGAACTTTCACCTTGGACTGATGGGATAAATGAATCCTGAATGTGTCGAAAACTACATTTGATTGACGGGTTAATTGAAGATCACTTCACTGCCGGTGAACAGCATTAGTGTGCCAGAATGAGGGAACAGAGACCTATTTCTCAATATACATGTTATCATGTGTACACATTCTGATCATTTTTTTATTAATTCGTTGTTTTTGGCGTAACAAATTGGCTTTTTAATGGCTTTAGAGTTTCTTGCTCTGTCAGGTGGTCTGAACATATTTCATGAATCAGAATAATTAAAAAAATAAATAATTCTTTAAGCTAATCAGGGAGTATAATTTTCTGTGATACTGCTGCAGCTTATGAGTAGGTGTACTGCTCAGTACGACATCAATAATAAAGCCCTGCTCAGAAACTTGAGAAAGATGCATGCACCGACTGCCCAGTGAGGTTTAAATTTCCATACATGCATGCTCTTACCATTTGATGGATTTTGCTGTTAGTTGTAACCATAATAAAAAGCCATAATGAATCCCATGCACTCCAAGCTGGACCCGAATACACAATGATGTGCGAGGGCTCTGCCCGCCCCCCCTGCTGTCCAACCACCTACCCGTACCCATGAGTCAAAAGGAACTAACAAGTGTATCACCTGTGTGATTGTGCAAGAGATTAATGCACTGAAGCAGTTAAAGAATGTAACAGATATTGGAACTTTAAAAGAAAAAAGAAAAGCCGGACCTCTTCGGAGACGTGTACACTCCCTGAATGGCTCTCCAAACTGCACCTGCATTTTTTTTCCACAGTTGTTGCACATAACCCTTCAGGTTGCACAATGCAAGCTACACATTTAAACATCGTGGTTCTGAATGTGCGAGTACAAGAACGAACAATGCTCCCTGATTTCTTTGCCACAAAGACTTACTGGCACATTTGCAACTCCCGGGGTGGAATCTCGGTACTGGCTTTCTTCCAAGGGAGAGAGACCTCCATCCCAGCATGGGTGGAGGGGTCAGTGTGGAAGATGAACCATAAGAGAGAGGGGGGGTGACAGCTGAATTGGAGTGCGTGTCCCCTCCTCAGAATCCTGTCCGTGGAGAAAGGAGGACGCTCTGAATGCGTGTAGTGGGATTAGGAGTGTGAAGCTCTGTGGGCCCACCTGTTGTCTTCCACCCCACTGACGGGACAGGGTCATTGTAATAAGGAGGTTCAGACAGAAAGAAACACTAAATTAACCTCCCTCTCTGAAGCTCAGTAAGTGGCGAGAGAGGAGGAAGTCAAAGATAATTACTCCCACACAGCCCTCATCGCAGGTTCTGATCGTTCCCCTGCAGTTGTCCGGAAAGGCCTGAGACATCCTCGGGTGGCCCATTCACACCAGCATTTAGTACCGGACCAAAAGACCAAAATCAATTAATTTCAATGGGATCACTGTGATCAACATGAGGCAAAATATGTTTGTGCTGTGTTTCTCATCACGGAGCTCAACTTGAGTGAACTTTAATTTACAATGAAACTGTTGTCTTGACCACGCTGAACTTACCATCCCATTTAACAGAACCCTGCTCTGCCAGAATAGAAACTGCGCCACAAAAGACACATGGCATGCTTTGCTGCCAGTAGACTGTGCAACTTCCTGGTGTTGCCAGGCACAGAGGTTGCCACTTTAGTTTGAAACTCAGTCATTTCTTCCAACCTGAACTCGGCCTGCTAATAGGTGTGGAGGCTGAGGGAGCCCATCATAGGCTGTGCTGTGAGATAGTGTTTCCTTGAGCATCGTTAGGATAGCAGCGGTCAAACTGTCTCCTGTCTCTCTTAAAAGGAAATCAACCATGACTGTATTCTCAACAGTTGAAACTCCTTCGTCCCATTGCTAGATGTCGACCATGCATTAGGGAGCTTAGCGGTTAGAGGCAAAACCTGTTCCTTCTCCATTTATGAAAAATAGGTGCAATCGAGGGTAAAACATTGCTGAACATAAGGCTAAGGAGGCATACAGCAGCTCAAACCCACACAGGGTTTTATAAACCTCTGTTCAGGAACTACAAAACTAACTGGGGAGTCATGGAAACGATCAGTCTTGCCATGTAGATGCCCACGCAGTCCTGAGAAGAGTCAACATCAGTCGACCTATAATGAAAACACCTGTGTGGGTGTAGCATGGATGCGGGATGCAGGATTTAATGCTGAGATGTAGGTTTTGTTTTGTATTGTAGTCCATTTCAATCCATTATTTTATTGTCAAGAAAAAGTCTGAAAAGTACTTCACAATAATTCATACATAACTCTTGTTATGAATTCATATGTAGGGCACATAATCTTGTGCTAGGACAGGCGCCTTACACACAGGGAGGACAGGGTGGATTGGTTGGTCGAAAAACACCTAACTTTCACTCAGGAGACAGTTGTGTCAGACGTGAAACCAGAAGTCAACATTGACTTGTTTGCCACAACACACAGAGTAGTTTTGTTTTGCCTCAAATGCACTTATTTGATCCCAAACCACGATCATTTCATAAAGCTAAGTAGTTTTGTTGCCCAAACACTGCAGGGGCTGGAGAGTTGAAGGAAAATGCACAAAAAGTATATCGTACAAAATGTTAGGAGGATACATTGCAATGCCACCTTACCAAATTCATTTTCTCCTATAATAACTCCCAATTTGTGTGTTGCAGTATGAAGCCAAATGTCTTTGAACTGCAGCTGAATCCGACATATTTGATATTGTCATGTAAATGAGGGATAAAGTAAGAGTGATTGTTTTTCCCCCACTATCCCCCATTCAAATCCACGGACTACATTTCTGCCCACAGTCACTACAGTGGTGGAACTAAAAGGTTTCCCTGCCTTCCAACAAATAATGGGAGTAGACCCAAAACTGACCACTTAACCAAAGACGTCTTGAAATGACACAACAAAAACCTCCACGCATGCTTTGGCTGGCAGACGGACTATAGACAATCAAAGCTTTGCATGCATTATTTAGACAGGAAGTCTAGCTCTCATAAGTCTCTCCAAATATAAATTTTTTTCTTTTGTATTTTTGGGTGTAGTAAACATTGAGGTTTTCAAATGCAATTTACTGTATAATTTTTGTCATGTAACTTTTGTTGGCCCAAACAAAAAAACATTGTTCAAAATATGTCCCTACCATTTACAACTATTATTCTGACGGAATGACTGATAGATCTGGTGTCTGTGTTGGTCCTTTTGTGGCTCCAAAAAAATGCAGAAAAACTAATAATAATACTGAAATGTTGAAAAGAAGGTGAGGGGGAAAAAAGCACATTCTTGTTGCTTTCACAAAGAAAATCGGAATGTCAGCTGGGGGCCTCTCTCTGTCTCCAGCTCCTCCCGAGGCATGTGTATTCCCGTATTTTGTTTATTCCGAGACCAAGAGCAACTGTGACAAAGAAGTTTGACAGCAGCCAGACCCGGGGCCTCATTACAGCTCAAGACAATTCCGTCATTAATGTCCAGCAGAGTCGTCTTCTGAAATCAAGCGGCTCCTCCAGATGGCTCTCCAGTCTCACCTGGCTCTCTCAGCACTCCTACAGGAGTTGGGAAGCCAGCCAGAGGCCCACTTCTTTCCAGGAAGAGAGAAAAATATTCAGCTGTGGAGCTCGAGTCCAAGACTATCCGTTCTGTAGACTACAAAGGAACCACTTACGGTAAACAGAGCTGTGGGGAAGAGGGATGAATCATTAAAACCACGGCTAATAAAGAGCATATTTAATAAGGTAATGGTATTTGTCCAAGGTTGGGTTTGATTCGCAAGCAATAACACTGACAGACCTCATAAAGACTTGAGGCTCTGAAATGACTTTTGAATGAAATTTCCAGTTAGTCAGAAGAGATTATTACCGTCTTTCATGCAAAGTTTATTGAGCAAATCACTTTGGGGCTTCTCTATGAACAAATATTATGAATAAGAATAAAAAAGGCTTTACAGCATCCTGTATCAGAGACACTTATATTTTATATTCTATCTTCCCCTCCATCCATTTGTCTGAAGACTAAATGGCCTCACGAACATAGTCTTCGAGATGTGCATTCCTGTCTTGAGCTGTATTTATGTGTCTCTGGAGATGCATGTAAATGTTTCGCGCAAATCTACACAGTGAAGGGTGTTATGGGTAAGTTATTCGCAGGGGCTGGCAGAGGAGTGAACACACACAACCTCCCAAATCTTAACATGTCGTGCGGACCTGCACATCAAGCCTGCTGACTGGTTGATTCAACTCCTGCGGGAAGGGGGCTTGAAATGTAGAGGGAAAAAAAAATCTAAAAAATGTTAAGCCAAGTGGATGTCTCCAACTGACAGCTTCGCCCCATGCAGCCTGGGGAAGCGTGTTTCAGCCTTCGCAAGTAGGAATACAAGGGAACTTGAAAGCTTAGAAGGAAATGGCATCTACAATGTAACTGCCACACGTAGCTACTGTTCATTTAATTGCACATTATATCTGAAAGTACAATTGGAGTCACTTCCTGCTGGCTCCCATCAGATATGAAGGAACATAATTTACTGACATGGCTCTGTACTAATGTTACAAGTTCTCCTTTAAAAATATTTTAAAGCATATTTTTTGTGATGATTATGTATCAGAAAAAGACACTCTTACAGCCAGTATTTGCAGCAAATGATTATTAGTAATGAGCAAAGATTTTTATTTAATTGTAAATGTATATATGTAAATGATCAGCTTTTCATTTATTTCGACTGTAATATCATTTAATTGGCCAGCTGTCACAAAGTATGGGTTTGTTTTTATTAATCGCCTCCACAGACAAACAAAGCTTCTCCTATTACAAGGTTGAGCTGATACATCCAGAGTACAGACTCGAAGCAGGCTGTAAGGTTCCGACGAGACCTTTTCCCAGGTATCATTTTCTTTTTACCACATTGTACTGTGTACCGGCCCTTGTGCCAGCTCCCTAGCCAAGCTGGTTAATCACACTCCCACACATGGTGCATTCTGTTAGGAACAACAATTATCATCTCTGCAATGAGCTGCAAGATATTATTGTTTTTTTCTTGGAGATGGTCATCAACAGGGAGCAGAGAATTGCGTAGCATCTTATTTGTAATACAGACCATGATCCCAGTATTACAACAGAATATCGGGGACGATAACCTTTAAGTATGCTCACATGCACTTTTTTTTTAGAAACGCAAATGGATCATGATTTGTTCATCACCTCTGGAATGCAATTAGCAATTTGTTATGTATACTTGTTATGCCTATCGTTAAATCCTCTGACTAGTGATTGTCCCAACCTAACCTGATCTAATTGACTTTGTTATTTTAATGTGCACAGTAATTACGAGAGGGCATTCGTCTCTGTAATGAAGAATTAAATACTTTACAAGTCATTATCAATCCAAGGTGATACTGGACCGGAAGATGTCAGAGTTTTTTAATAACAGATTTCAAAACGCCATGCCCTGTTCTGTGATTCAATCGTCGCAGCACTGCTTCTGTCTCCCTCAGTCATACATCATCTCTGCAACATTTACTGTATCAAATGAGAGCGTGTGAACTTTGTGAAATCACAGTAAAAGAGAGGGAATGAGGTTACGAGTGAAGGCACTGAAAACTAGGTTGTTGATGGATCTGACATCTCGTCGTGTATTCTAGAACGCTAATGTTCCCATGTTGTAAGTACGTACAGGAGAGGATAATTAAGACGGCATGATAATGTTCGCAGGTTGTATTTTTTACTATTCATAAAGTTTTGACATTTCCGCAGGACAGAAGGTGGAGGAGGAGATCGGTGCTTGTCTAAAGTGTTTTGTTTTTTGATTGAAAGGTGGAGTTGCATTTCGTGTTTAAAGACATACTTTTCTCCAGTAGTACTCCATATATGCAACATGTGCTATTGTAAAGCATTACACATGTAACAACTTTCACACTTTGATTCATCTTCACATGCCATCACGGTGTCACTGGAAGTTTATGAAATAGCTTTATTTTATTAATTCTTTTCTCTGGCAACTGAATGGGATTGAACCAGACCCAGAACCACGTCACTGATGAATTACGAGTTTCCAACAAAGCTGCAAAACCATCAAGTCCCCTGCACACCCACTTTGCTTACGAATCTTCACTCAGGGCCTCTGCTTTGAAAATGAACACAGGCGCTGAACTGACTGAGACCGCTGTGGGCTAATTCACCGACAACCAAACATCAGGTGTGTAGACACCCAACACTTCCTTATGAGCTTGTCAGTGTTGACTCAATAATAATGACTTTATTGATATAGTACCGTTCCAAACCACCGTTGCAAATTGCTTCGCAAACGAGCACTAATAAAGGCAAGCAGGAGCAATCGCATGCAAGATCACAGTCAACAAATACAAATAACACCCGAAACAGCAGGACTCAGAATAGTGCATAAAAGAACAAATACAATGAGTAATATATTAAAGCTAAACGGTAAAAGTGAGTCTCTGGAGAGGATTTAAGAGAGGCCAGTGGGTGAACAATCAAACCACAACAAGACTTTCACCCAGGAAACCGCTGATGGTGTCGTAAAATGAAGTCAATACCGACATTTTCTCACCCGAGTCAAATTCTATTTTAAAAGAATACATTTGTTTACAGGCAAATTGTTGTGTTTGATAGATTCTTTTGAACAGACACGTACATACAGGTTTTCGACTTCATCAGGGGCTGCAAAACATTACAATGCAAAACACATCGGTCCTTGATTCTCTTTGAAACCGCCGTGCGTACAAAACACCATCGTAGATTCAAGATTTACATTATTAACAGAAAAATACCATGAAGCGGGTGACAGCCTACCAACGACCTTAATGAAGTCTCCGCGCTAATCTTTCACCTGAATTAGCTGATAGCTGCAGTACATGTGCAGCTGCTCACTACGTTGGCATTCACTCCCGTATCAAACAATAACAGATGGCTCACAGTCATATGAAGGTGTTACCGCAACATTTTCTTTTGTCTATTTAGACACTTTTCTGCAATTATACTGCAATACAAATCTTTATTTCACTTTATTTATCCGCTGTGCTTCATGTTGGGGTAAACAGGAATTATGTTCTACAAATAAATTATAGCATTCCACAGAATATTATAATACATACAAATCAGTATACACAGTAATTTGGAAGCTGATTTCGGCCACATAGAATACATAAATAGTCATCTGTGTGGAAAAGGACTTCTTTACAAAGCACACCACAAATCTGAAATGTTTTTTTTAGGTCTTTACTGAAAAAAATATTTTCCTTGCCTCCAACATCAAAGTCAACAGTTGCTTTGCAAAAATACTTTGTGAGTGTCAGCCAAAAATATTCTTATAAAGGGAGAAGGGGAGTTTAATCTAAACAAACACCTTGTTCAGAAGTGAGCCAGGGTCACACTAAGTGTTCACCCCACAGGCTCTGTATAATTGCCTTCATGCTCATACCTCTGCCAATAACAAATACCCAGCAGTGACTCTGGAGTGGCAGCAAACGTACCTCCTCTCAGTAGGTTTTGTAGCCTATGAGGATGTCGGTTTCCCACTACAGTTTCCCCGAGCATCTATTTTTGATGCTGGTGCCGAAGTGGGGCATCAAGGCTAATTTGAATAAGTGCCACTGTTAGTTAGACCATCAACATCAGCATGAATGCTGCATGGCTGTTAAAAAACTATAAATAAGCACTGCAGGGGAATTAATCATTAAGATGTAAAAAAGAAAATTAGCCGTCCATCATCCTGAATGATTCGGAAGGTTGATTGCTCAGCCTGTCAACCCTCTGGATTAGATGATGCTGTCCTGGATGTCTCCCCCATTTTCTCCATTTCAGTTTCAGAATGATTTTACTTGCTAAATTCATAATGCATAAAACCGGGGTTGGTAGATGATATACTGCAAATGGCTTATAGAAGAAACATCAACTCACTTACCAACTGTGTGAGAGACTTACAGTTGGTAAACTGTACATATGACTCAGTGAAGAGGTTTCAAAAAAGTGACACCTGCCTCCTCCTCTTCCTCCACCTCCTCCTCCATCTCCTCCTCCTCCTTACTCTTACAAAATGAATACTACTGTGTGGAAAGAGCAAATCTAGAATTCGGCGTGTGATATGGATAAAAACTGATCTGACACACAACCTTGATTTGCTATCTATACTCTCAATATATAATACTCTATGTCGATAAAAAAAATCTTAATGAATAATTACAATTTAATTTGTCCAAAGAATGGACAATATTTAAATGGAAAACTGCAGATTGTAATGGTGGATGAGAAACAGCGGTCATTGTCACGCATGCTGTCAAACTGTCAGAGCAACCATGGAGCAGCCCACACTGTCACTGCACTTCTTGCATACAGTTTTGGAAAACCGAAAGGAAATCAGATGGAAGCAGACAGAAAGGTCTACAATATGCGTTTGAAGGATACATCCAGAATGTCAAACTGATTCAGCAGCGAAAACAGTTAGATAAAGATAGAAGCTGAAGCCAACAGATCGCAGTAGAAAAGTGAACCATGAACCACAGAAGAAAAAGAAATTAAGCAACAACACAGTTCCTACTGTATAATGTCTGGTAGGTCTTAATTCAATGTTACAATTATTAAAAAGCAAAAAAAGCATGTTTATACATTCAGTATGCCTTCAGAAGTCAGCATAGCATAGAATTGCTAACGCTAGTTAATGATGTGCTTGTGATGTATTTACTGTTATTTTATTTCATTATATGTCAGAACCAACCACACTTTTGGGAGTATTAGGAAACTCTGCATTGCCTAAGTTTGGACACATTTGACTTTCATCTTCATCTCCTGTTATAACCCTGCAATAATATGACCTTTTTATTAACCCTAACCACCATTAAGTGTTTTAGTGAAGCGTAACCATCACTTAACTTTATTTTGCGATAACCAAAAACTTTTGTGAAGCATAATATAGTACCAATGTGCACATCTTGTACAAGGTGAAAATTGAGCATAATCCTACATTTTGGAGATTAATCCAATATTGACAAAGCATGCATAGAAGCCCACACACAGCCTTAACTTATACTTTAGTACACGCCTTGACCCATATCCTAAACTGAGACCTCATTCTAAGAAATTCTTCAATGAAAGACTTTTTAGGATAAATTATTCAACCCGTGCTGCCTTTTGAAGTGGCTGTTAAAAGCTGTTAACAGGATGGCAACTGAGACTGACAACAGTTACAACGGATCCCAGTGGTGACCGAAAAATAACCCACACATGTCAAAATGTATCAAGACTCAACAACTAGTTAAAGTTAAATACACTACTTCTATGTCACTTTATTGCCTCATAGTGCATGAGCTTTTGTGAAAGTAGCAGATTTGTGACTCTAGGTGACGCAAAGAGGGTTCAGAGCGATGCTCAATGAGCATTCAGATCAACAGCAGTTGAGAAGTCAGATATGACATTTTGATGCTTTGGTTATACAGTTATTGCAGTGACTCTGGGTTGCTCCTGGAATTAATTGTAATCTCTGTGATTCAAAGCTGAGCTGTTGTGTTCTGTGTAGGAGCAAGCTACAGCCTTTTAAGCCCACAGACGGAGAGTATTTGAGATCGAAAGGTCAAGTGAGTAGTTCTAACTATAAAGCAGCCTTTTGGAGCATCGAGCACAGGAGTCGATGTCTTCCCTTTTCAGAAGTGTCCTCATAAGATATAAAACTCAATATGGTCCTTTAAAGGAAAGTAAAACCGTTCACACACACCCACACACACTCGTTTTAATCACTTCGGCGTTCACTGCTTACTTGAACTCCTCTCTTATTCTAACCCAGCCTTTGAGCCAAAAGCCAAATGTAATGTTTTGTTCCTTGTGAGCACCTATTTTGTCCCCACAGGAGAGGTGAGTCCCCAAAATGGGACTACATGTGCAGATTGTAGTCCCATGTGATTAATAAAAATATACACAAACACACGTCATTGATGCACTACAGTAAAATTAATTTGGTTTGTTGTTATACATTTTATCACGTTGAAAAATAATTTTCTCTGCCGCATGACTGTTTAATAATGTGTGTGTGTGTGTGTGTGTGCGGTGTGAGGCTCTGTGCCGGGCTGTTCAGACATCAGCGTGAAGGTCACGTCCCTCTTTCAAATGAAGGCCATAGGGCACAGAGACTTGGACAGCAGGACGCATCCAAAGGGAGTTTCCACACATAATGGGCTCTAACACCAGTCGCAGAGAGAACAGGGGATGTTTACTTTGTTGACTGACCTTGCACCCTCTTACTCCCTGCAGGATAGTCATTGATTGTGTATGATCTGTTCCAACGTCCAAGCAGAGTTAAGAACCATAGAAACTACACATGCACTTTGACACGTTTTTTTCTTTAAGTATTGAAAACATTTTTTTTTTTCATATTTATTTTACAATTGGAATGTAGGTCTTAACATAACAGTTAATTTGTCTGAGGGGAAATTTAGATTTTAATTATTCTATTTATATGTATAATCATTTATTTAAATGGTTATTTATCATAGGACATTTATTGTAAAAAAAAAACACAGGACTTTTTACCCAGCTGTCTGCTGTCCATGTCCTGTTTGAAACCAAGGCATGCTGACTTATTCTAATATAGTTGTATTATGTTACTTTCGTAGTGACCCCCATCCCTGTCAAGTTGAGTGTTTGCATTCTGTATATTATATGCATGACATTTTGCATATGTACTAAAAATTCTGCCGTATCTTTTCATGTCCTAAATATCATGTTAATATGGAATTTCATGCAGCTAATTGCCTCCGCTCTACCATATTTCCTTCAGGAGGAATTTGATTGTTCCTAATTCAAATAATACATATTCCACATAGTGGATTTGTGGGTTCTTTTACACACTAATAAATGACAGTCTTTTTTTGCTGCCATGGTTGAGTGAGTTGATCACTGTTCATGGTTACTGCATGCTAAGATGGCATAATGGCATAATTAACCGTGCTCACATGCTCCATTTATTCTCACAGAAACTAAACTGGATTCATTTAATTTAGACAAACTTAGAAGCTACGTCTTTGTCTAATTAAAGTAAGATGGGACACCCAGCTGATGTGATTTTGGACTTCTTATATTTGATTGTACTCTAACCCATGGCTGTGTCCCTTTTGTATCAACAGTCCTTTAATGCTCCAAGCCTTGGGCTATTTACAAAACTCTGATAATGATACAGTTTGCTAACAGTAATTAAAATAAGCCTCCTGCTGCTCTTGGCTTTGTTCAAAATATGACATTATTTGTTGGACTTGGTTTGTGGTGAAAATCCAAAACTTTTGATAACATTTTAATCTCTTTCCAAAGTAATGCCACCCAAAAAGTACTGATTGAACACATGCATTTGCATAAAGAATAAAAATGCAAAAGCCTGATTCATTCAGTCGAAGTCTTTGTATTTTGTAACATGAAAATACCTTCAGCTTCAATTGAGAAAGCTTTGAACAGCAAGTTCAGCAGATTTGACAAGTACAAGTAGGAGAAGGAGCGTGATAGATCACCTTGAGAACACACGGCACTCCTCACGAATCCATTCCAATGCGCCAACCTTATACATAGGAATGTAAATATTTCCTCCTCTGCCATGAAAGCAGAGGTAACAATACCAAATGCACACAAAATAAGTGCAGATTCATTGGCCCCAGAAGAAGCAGTTGGTAAATCAATGAAGCTTTTTTCTCTGTGATGAATGAAAGTAAATGCATTCAACACCACAAGCAGCTTCAAACACAATATTTTTCTGTCCCATTGGACTTCTTTTGTTGCAAACCCTGAGAAATGTTATTTTTGTGTCCACACTGTTGCAAATTCCTCACATCAGTTTGATGCTTATTGATTATTCTGTTATTGCTAGATCACCTTAAGTTGCATCAAACAGGGATTGGTGTTTGCATGTCTGGTCTAAAGTCCTTTAAGCTACACGTCTACACACTGAGGCTGTGGATACTCTGCAAATATTTCACATAAAAACAATTAATATTGATGCAAATGTGTCATGGTTGCAACACTTGTTCATTAAAAGGTTCAAATAGATGTGCGCAGGCAGAGAACCAACTAAGGGTCCTATTGTCTGTATAGTCGTTCCCGAAGATGTTCGGGGGCCACAGGTGATTTTATTGGGGTCGCCATACATTTTAAGAATTTCTTCAATTCAATGTTATTAATAGTAACAGAAGTATGGCGTCATTTCAGTGCCAAAATCCGCGAGCATAAAAACCATATTCAGCGCGCATAAAGACCACTCTCTGCGCGCTCGCGGTCACTCTCTGCGCGCTCGCAGTCACTCTCTGCGCGCTCGCCGTCACTCTCTGCGCGCTCGCAGTCACTCTCTGCGCGCTCGCGGTCACTCTCTGCGCGCTCGCAGTCACTCTCTGCGCGCTCGCCGTCACTCTGCGCGCTCGCCGTCACTCTCTGCGCGCTCGCGGTCTCTGTGCTCACGCTCGCTGTCACTCTCTGTGCCTTCTACGCGCTCGACTTTGCTGAGTTTTGGCACTCTGGGGGCGGGCATTGAATAGACGGCCCCGCAACCCCCCCTCCTTTCTGATTGGTCACTTTAAACGCCTACTACTGTCTCCAGGTCAGAGCCAACCCGAGGCAGAGTAGGGCGGGTCATCATTGCAATTGGCGGCAGCATTTGATGGCGGAATTGAGATGAGAGATTGCGGATCTCCATCACAATTACTCGCAAGCTGTTCAATAAATTCATAATTTAAATATCTGTTTGTTCCTCAACTTACCTCTTGTTTTTCTGACATCTCATCCGCAATCCCATCAAATGCTGCCGCCAACTGCAATGATGACCCGCCCTACTCTGCCTCGGATTGGCTCTGACCTGGAGACAGTAGTAGGCGTTTAAAGTGCACAATCAGAAATGAGGGGGGGGTTGCGGGGCCGTCTATTCAATGCCCGCCCCCAGAGTGCCAAAACTCAGCAAAGTCGAGCGCGTAGAAGGCACAGAGAGTGACAGCGAGCGTGTGCACAGAGACCGCGAGCGCGCAGAGAGTGATGCCGAGCGCGCAGAGAGTGATGCCGAGCGCGCAGAGAGTGACGGCGAGCGCGCAGAGAGTGGTCTTTATGCGCGCTGAATATGGTTTTTATGCTCGCGGATTTTGGCACTGAAATGACGCCATACTGAAGTCATCTCGGGACACTTAACACATTGAGCAGCCTAGACTAGAATGCCTTCATAGGCTTTTTGGCAGAAATCTTGTGCAGCCCAGGCCCTTGGGTTCCAACTGCATTTGGTGTTGGTTGTAGTATAGTAGTAGTAGCATTAACAGTAGTGTTGGTATTAACAGAAGCAATAGTATCAACAGTAGTCCATGGCCTATAGCAGCAAGAGCCGGCTCAAGGCAAACCTGAGCCAGCCCTAACTATAAGTGGTGTCAAAGAGAGGTTTTAAGCCTACTCTTAAATGTGGGAACAGTGTCTGCATCCAGAACCAGAACTGGAAGATGGTTCCACAGAAGAGGAGCTTGATGGCTGAAAGTTCTGGCCCCTGTTCTAATCTTGGAGACTTTAGGAACTACAAGTAAGCCTTTATTCTGAGAGCGTAGTGCTCTAGGTGGACAGTAGGGTTTAATGAGCTCTTTAAGATATGATGGTGCCTGACCATTAAGAGCCTTGTAAGTGAGGAGACGGATTTTAAATTCTATTCTGGATTTTACTGGGAGCCAGTAGAGAGAAGCTAATACAGGAGAAATGTGATCCCTTCTTCTGGTTTTAGTCAGAACACGAGCTGCAGCATTCTGGACCAGCTGGAGAGATTTAAGAGATTTATTAGAACAGCCATATAATAGGGAATTACAATAGTGCAGCTTAGAGGTAACAAATGCATGGATGAGTTTTCTGCATCTTTTTGAGACAGCATTGGCCTAATTTTAGTAATGTTACGCAGGTGAAAGTAGGCTGTCCTTGTAGTTTAATATGTGAGTAAAGGACAGGTCCTGATCAAAGATAACTCCAAGGTTCTTTACGGTAGTATTTGAGGTGATGGCAATCCTATCAATAGTAGCTATATATGTAGACGCCGATCTTTGGAGGAGTTTAGGCCCAAGTACAATAACTGCCGTTTTATTAGAGTTTAACATCAGGAAATTGCAGGTCATCCAGGATTTTATGTCATCAACACATGCTTTTGCTTTGTGATGGTTTGTGATTTTTAAGAGTGGGTTCCCAGATTTTTTTTTTAGAAAACACTGGCCTAAGCTATTGATTGATGCCTTTATTCACGGTGCCAAAGCCAGGTAAAATCCCTCAAGTTAAGTTTTCCCTAAAAAATTACGAAGTGTGTCAACATGATGAAAGTAATCATGACGAAAACAACAGTTTGGCTTCCAGGATAATTGCAGCCCCTTGTGTCTAAAGACCTATTAACCCCCAGTTCTTTGGTGGAAGCCCAAGGATAAACTGGAGAACTCTTCAGTTCACAGATATATTCATTCAGGTCACAAGTATGGCAGCGTTGGGCTCAGAATGGCAGAGCTCCTGCAGGATCTCAGTCAGAGCGAACCCTGTTTCCGGGTGCTGGTCACATTTTATCTTCTTGGGCTGGGACTGCCCCGTTGAACTTACACGCAACTGAGTCTTACTGTAATGAAATGTAATATGGAACATGTGTGAGTGTTGTCCTTGAGGCGTGTATCTATTCTAGCAAACCTAACTGTCAGAACAAAGAGGGCCTTGAAGATTCAACGGGTTCCTGCTTATCAGGTTAACTGTCACACTGATTTAATGAGCACCACCAGTGATATATATGAGTATAAATCTAAAGTGAACAAAGAGCCAATTCTAACAGACCTTTATGTAACAGGGACGCTACCCTATTTAAATTTAGGTACTAACAATTAGCAAGACGCACAATTATCATTTGGCTAAGTTCAGAAGACCCAGGTTGACTCATGGAGTGGAGAAGAGGACACTGAAGGCAGCTTTAGGTTTAGCACACCATATTTTTTATAAATTGGGAAACATAGAGAGTAATATTAGCAGTGATAGACAAAATAGAAATACAAATGGCCATTCGTAAGAAATACTATATACAGTTAATTTCATCAATTGTCATTTGAATGACGTTCAGCGCGCAGTCCACAATTGCCCAAAGTGCAGAGTTCAACTTCGCCGGTAAGGGCAAAGGACACGCTCAGTGCAACGGCCCAATGTTTGATTGTCCAGTGGGAAGGGGAAAAAGTCCGTGTTGGGGGTGAGTGTGTGTAAGGTGTGTATGGGCCGTGCGTGTGTGGCAAAGGCAAGAGTTAGGGAGAGGAGCGGCTGCACAATGGAGCCTCCTACCAGCCCGACAGTGAGCAGTGGAGGTTCAGTAGGTTCCTTCCTGGCGCAGTCTTCAGGCTTTGCGCCCAGGCTAGGCTCTAGCTCGCCATCAAACCTGGCCAATTCCAACAGTTAAATCGACATACGGCTCGGCATTCAGACGCTCAGCGGCTCCGGTAGTCGGCTCCTGCAGCAAACATTTCCCCAGTGTGCTCCTCTCACTACCGCCGCGGCAAGCCGCACTGGGCTATGTTACCCGATGCGCTCTGTCACGTGACGGCGTAACGGCGCGACATGATGACGTACGGCCTCACGTCATATTTTATGTTTTAAAAGGACAAGGGAATATTAATAAGGGTTTTTCACCCGGGTTACATTTACTTTGACTTTGATCCACCTGTTTTTTCATGAAGTATCAGCTACTTCACACGGAAATGCTAAGAATCGCAAACTGTAATACTTCTTTTATATATTACATGATCATCATTTTTAACTATATTAGAAAGATTCCACTAAGATTAAGTGCGTCATACAAGGGAGACTTCGGCATCAATGCATTGTTTGCATCAGTGGGCTGTCTCTTCTCCCTGAAACTTAAACATTTTACCCAACAGTGAAAGATTTATAGAAGCAAGGAGATATGATAGAGAGGGTTATACTAAACACTGTAATTTGACTTTTACACATGTAACACTGGAAAAATAAGGATCAAGAGCATTCATCTTTGCGAGATTACCGGTCTGCTGAATTTAATCAACGAAAGCCATTATGAAACATATTCAAAGATTTTTTGTTTAACAACTAAAACATTACATCCTATAAAAATGATAATGAAAAGTATGACATTTTTCATCAATTAATAACAACTAAATAATTATGTAAAACTTGGATGAATGATCTAATCACTGTTTGGATGCAGAGTCTTATTTAATAACCTGCATATTCATCTCGGAATAACAGGAGCCTGATTAGTAAAACAAGAATCCCCAACAACAGACATGATAGAGCTTATTTGGATTCATGCACATGCTTTCGGAGAGTGAAAACAAATAAATGATTCAAGCAAAAGGAATAAATAATAGTATTTTTAGGGATGGGGAACTCTATAGTCCAGTTGGTTTCGGGTCCCTTCATAAACAGGGAATATGAGTTTCATACTGGACCTGCACCTGCTAAACATCTGCACCACCCTTTCTCATTATATAGCAGAAAAAGCACAGGTGGTGCGAATAACGTTAATGATGGCTCTGTTTCATTTGTGTGTCCCACTGAGCCAACATGCACACAACCGAGGCCTTGGAATTAGCACAGCCATATTTTTTTATGTTAGGAGTTCCACCTGTGTGTTTTCTGCTATGTCGAAATGTCTGCTGTGAAAATGGCCTGTTGTGTAAAGACTGCAATTATGTCACCCCACTCGGCCAGTTATCTGAGTGGAGGTTCCACCTCATGAGGAGCAGGCCAAAGACAGCAGCATCTCAGTAAGAGGCCATATTTCCATTTAGAATGTTCTATAAAAATATGCACCTGTGATCCTTTCGGATGAAAACATCCATCAAATACCCATGGTTGGGTTACAATGCTGCACATGGGGGGGGGTTATGTCTTAATATTCTTTTTTGAGGGGTGTGTCACACGACAATTTTTAGTCTGGGGGGGTTCCTCAGCTTTTGTCATGAAAACAGCAACATTAAAAATATATCTCAGCAGCACATTAATTTGTATAAAGTTATTTTCTAGGCCTTTAATTGCAGGAGGACAGCATGAGAGTGAAAAGGGCGAGAGTGGGACAACATGCTTTAAAAGAGGCCTGCAGGGCGGATTCGAACCGCTTCAGGGAGCCACGGTTCATGGGGCTCCAACTCTACCACCACTTATGACATTCATTTAATCAATCAGATCTACTGGTGCTCTTATGATGGGGCAGTCATATTATACGACTATTAACTTACACATTCACAGTCGGCGAGTTTTTGCAACTGGAGCAGATGTTTGTCACACAATGTTCTTGATGTGAAATATTAATAACTGACCATTCGTCACTGAATACTGAGGTGACATATTGAGTTGATAAATTGTCGACAAGTCGATTGCAGGGTCATGTTAAAATAAATCATATTGCTAAGGGGGTTATGCATTAAGTGATCAGAGGTCCGAAAATCCCTCCGGTGGGTCTTAAAATAAATAACGGACACTCCCTTTATAGTGTAAATATTATGCTTAATCTGCTGTGCAGTAAACTGCTCTCTAAGCATATTAAAATGTGGATATTATCATTATTATTTGACAAAACCCTTACTTTGAGTCAAATGTGCTATAAACAGGTGCCGTACGTGCCCACATGCACAGTGCCAGGTGCACAGCCTCACACAAAATCTCATGATGACAACTCATCAGCCAAGGGCAAACTGCCAACCACCTCACACTCGGCCTGTCTCAGAGAAAAGCGGTGGATTTGTCGAGGTGCACCGGGGTGGACGTCACGATCACAAAGCCGCCACAACAGACTAGATGCGTTCTGACATACCCGGCTACACCAGTCTTCTCGGTCTTCTGCCAATTTAAAAAAAAATTAAACATTAAAAAAGGGTTTAAGTCCTAAAATGAAAAGCCAGCTAATTGGAAAAGTGCTCTACCACAGTTGCTCTGCTGTGACTATTATATTTTATGTAATACTTCATGGTATGTGCATTCGCTCTCCACAAGGTGGGAGGTATATAGAAAAATCGTGTAGGTGCTGGAAAGAGAGTGTTTGTCTTCTGCGGGCTGTAACAGCAGGGATGTTTGCTGACATAAGGACCTGAGGCGTTTTTTTGTTTACGGATAACATGTTGACCACAGCCAGGTGGTTAAAGGGACCTTAACCAAAGAAAAATAGAAAAACACTTACTTTATATGAAAAAAAAAAAAATATATATATATATATATATATATATAACTTTGCAGGACTGCAGTTGTTGGAGTGTTTCAGTCTCGCTGTTACAATGTGATTGTTGCCTACAAATTCACAGCTTGTGGCAAAACAGACATCTCATTGTCAAACCGTTTAGTGTTGGAACTAAAAATGTAGCTGTGGTCATGCTGTCAACAGGGCAGGTATGAGGGTTGTTATTGATCCTGCAGCCTCAAGACTCAAGTCGCTGAAATATAACAAACAGACCTAGGAAAATTTATTTTAAAAATATTCCTGAAGAAGTTTCAAATTCAAATCAATTACTTTTTAAAAAAATAAATCATAAGTGAATTGTTGTTCCAGTTACCTATTGTTGTGAGGTAAAACATTTTGTGTGGGCAACTCTCCGTCGTTGTGTATACGTGCGTCCGTGTGCATGCATGTGTGAGAGTGATTGAGTGTGCACCTCTGTGTCTGTCCATGGCTAAACTTGCATTCTGCTGTAGAAAACGGCATGATATTTTCTCCCGCTTTCTTCAAACGTCTTTTTATTGCCTGTTTTATACCGCCATTGACTACCTGATGACTACTCTAGTAATAGTGACTAGTGATAACTCAGCTAAGTGCATCTCTGTTCCTACCATCTGTTACTCTGCACCCCCAGGTGGAGAATAGTTTGCGGTGTGTTTGGCTTACGAACTGACCGCTTACTCAAATTAATTTTGTCTTTTGCAAGATAGTATTTAGTTTATTGTATGATGACTTTGTGCTAATTGCTTGTGTCGAGATGGCGTGACAAAATCGTTTTTTTTATCATGGAACGTGATAAAAGACACTCACATATTCCCCATCCTGGCCTATTAGAATGCTAACAGTTACTAATTAGCATGAAAAACAAAGTAGAGCTGTGACTGATTACGTTTTTTGTTAGGTATATAGTAAAAGTGTAATATTTATTCATTATTTATTAAGTATAATTATTTGCAACTATTACATGTTGAGGTGGTGATGGTGCAGAATGATAAAGCAAAAGGGATCCCAATGTTACTGAGAAGATTGTAAAACCGTTTACTGAAAACCACAAATGTGACGCTCATGGCAGGAGAGGTAAAATCAGGGGAACACTAAAGTCAGTATGATTCATCCTGTTGATGTCTGTGCATTTCACTGTAATCCATCTTATAGTTTTTGAGATATTTCAAAGTGGGGGACCGACGAAACAAACAGACCACCAGTGTCATCCCTGGAGCCACCAGCACGGCTAAAAATAAATGGATAGCTCTTTATTTTACAGTGCAGAAACTGTACCCTTTCATTATTTCCTGTGTTATTATAATAATAATAAGAGGCAAAAGTTGAAATTATAGGATCCTAAATGGCCTTAGCTCTTTTCGTCCATGAAATAAAGAACAAAGGTTAAAAAGTTCAGTAAGAGCTGGTACAAAGTAGAGATACCTGTGATGTAATAATAATATAAATAGAAAAATGAACATATTACAACAATGAATTCAAACAGCTAATTCATTATGGTTAACAATTTTAAAATAGCACAATGCATCGCGTATGAATTATAAATTTTCCAAGTGAACTGAAGCCAAAGTGCTATGTGCAAAAGGTGACACTTGGCTGTAAAATGAGGGTCTATGTCTGTGTAACTATGCACTTCCCACCATATAATTACTCATCTTACACATAGAATCAATTTAAATACATTAATTGGTTCTTTGGCAGAGCACATGTACAGTAAAGCCTATAATTAATCATAAATGGTAATTTAGGACAGCAGAAGTAGCAGTAAAAGTAACAGCACATAATACAACTACAAGCTCTTGGGCAAATTCATAAAAAAAAATCGCAAAAAATGCAGTAAACCCTAATAACCAGGTGTAATGGGTTGTTACTACAAAAGAAATGTAATTCTGGGCGATGGATGTCAATGACAACCATCCAAATTACTGTAATCATCGCTATTATAGATGTACAGCAAGTAACGTGTTAAACTACTTCAGTGCAGAGCCATTACATTATCCACCTCTTCCCCTCATCCTTGAGCTCTGTGCTTTCCTCTCCCCTGCCATGCTGTTGCTGCTGTTATTGTGTGAATGTTTGAGTGTTTTCCAAGAAGCAAGGGCAATCCGAGGCATTGTGGAGGCCGGGACAGGCATTGGCTGACACTTGTAACACAGTGATTCAGCGTCATCTTTTCCTGCATCTAATCTTTTTGTCACCTCCGTCGCCGAAGACGCCAGATCTCTCCATCTCTCCTCTGCACGGCCTGGAACCCAATTAATTTGTTCCTTATCAATCCACGGGCTCCTTCTCACCGCCTTTTATCATCCAGAGGAGCATGAGGGACCCGAATGCGAGTGCGCAGTTTAAACTTGTCAATATGAAATTGAAAAAAAAGTGTTTATAGTTTTGTTTATAAACTGTAAAGGTGCTGCTATATTACATATTAATGTATTCACACAAGTAACGTTCGTCTGGAACATAGCAGTTAGAGGTTTGGGAGGTTATCGCTACAAACAACACGTACCATGTGGGAAATGTTGGTCTACGCTGAAGCTAATCCTTCTTTTCTCCCAGCTGTAATTGCAATGCCGCTGAATACTTTGCCACAGCACACGGAGGGTATAATTGAGACTACCTGTCAGTTCTGATGCTGGTGCATGAATATCGTACAGAACACACTATGCTGCAGTTTTCAGGTCGGAGACATGGATGTTTAAAATCACAGCGAAGCATCTGAGCCTGCACTCCTAAAGTGGATTTCCAGCAGGCACCAACATGTGACTTATCGCTGGAATGCATTCACTCTTCTAACAAATGAGTTACCCCCCGGTTGTCTCTTCTATCCCAAAGTCCAAAATGGCACCTGTTCAAGGCCTTTTCTATATTTGTTGTGTTGTTCGTCATGGAAACCACTCTTAAGTGTCTGTGATTGTGTGCCTAATGAATGCTGGCTTGATGTTCTTGACACACAGGAGTTGAAAACATGCATTCACAGGAGAAACTATGGAAAGACTTAATTTAAAAGCACTAAAGATATAAAGTATTTAAACCAATATGTCAAACACACAAGTCACATTTATTGGATATCAAACAGGATTTGAAGTCAGGAAGCATATGAGACAATCCAAAGCATGGCATAATGAAAAGAGCAAAAACAAAAAAATATTTACTATATGACAAAGGAATAATTTGAATATGAAAAACCAAACACACAAATGTAATCAGAGGATATATAGTACGGTATACAGGGAGTTGACAAATGTGTAAGTTGTCTGACCCAACTGTTTACAGTTGTGATGTTACATATTTAAAAAGATGTTTGGCAAGGCCAGTGAAAACAAGCAAACATAAATGACATTTTCAGTTGATATGTGGCGAATGCAAGATGATGAACATGAACATTCCTTTCACCTTTATTTCAGTAACTCAACTTTCTCTTAAAATCTATCAAAGCTTTTTTTTTTCAAGTGATTTGTGTGTAGTATTTCTAAATGTCTTCTTAATTTGTTGGGTCATATTAGGCTTTCCTCACAATGCATTAACTGTGAACCGAAGAGCAAGATAGTCTTTGCTAAGACTGAAAAGAATGTCTTTTTTTGTAATCTGCTGTAAATATTATTTAAATGTCCTGAGATAAATATATGGCTCTTTAGCTCAACTCTAATTACAAATTTGATAATTTTGACTTGTCTTGGATGGTATCCATAATCTTATTTGTTACCTATTGCACTATATACATATTTTTTTTATATTTCAGTGTAATTATCAGAAAAATACTAGCATCTTCACTGCTACTTGGGTCAAAAAACATAATGCAATGCAACACTGCATCTGTCGGTGTTTGTGACAGTGACTGTTTGTAAGTGTTCATTATGGGGGGATTAGTGAATGTGTGCACAAGGAAGCGATTCGTACACAGCGTTGACATCTGTTAGCAAGAAAGGATTACATTTGTTTTCATCATGGAACCACACATGGTAGAGATCCATACGTGTTTGAGATCAAACAACTTTAAAATAATGTGAGTCTCTGTTGCCGGAGCAGCAAAGCACCAGCACAGCTGCACCGTTTGATGAAAGCTAACAAGGAGTGGTCAGCCTTGGAGGCAGCAGCCATGTGTGACAGGCCTCTCTCTCTGTGTCTCTTCCCCCCCCCCCATCTCCTCCTGTTGCATATTTCATCCTCACTCACCTTTTTGTCATTATAGAGACTCCAAATGTCACTGATTTCTATCATCCAAAGCCCCCAAAGCCCCCATGTGGACATTAGAGGAGGAAAAAAAAAAAATCATCCAGCACTTTTAAGAGCTACGACACTACACAAAACACACCCGTGGGTGCACTGCGCACCATTTATGATCTATATCACAATTAGAAATCAAAGGTCTACCTTGGTGAAAAATGTCAGTCAGGTCTGAAAGAGTTTAAGTCTTTTTTCTCTGCCTGTCATGGGAATAGATGGAGAAAGGGTAAATGGTAATGATTCTTTTAAAAGGTTCTTAATGTCTTTCCTGACCTCATGAGTGTTCGTGGTGCGGGGTCGCAGCAGCACATGTTACTAATGATTTAATTACTGTCACTCTCAAGTTTAGTCAGTGAAAAACAATTGGGAATTGGGAAATGTGGTGCACTGATGAAAATTGTTTTCTGCTTCAGTAAATACAACAAACTAACTAAATCATTTTTAAGTAGAAAAAGCTTGTTCTCAAGTAAATTAAAATGTTTAAAGTAAAATTGAAAGAAATACAGGTGATTGTAAAATGTTCAAGTTAAATTGACTGTTACATTTTACTTAGGATAGTTTGTAATTGTTACAGTGATCTAGTGTCTGGCAACAGCAACAGAAGAAAATCTTGTAAAATCTATTTGATGACGTCAGTCACTTTACATTACGACACATCAGTCCCAAATGACCACCAGGCAACCTGCTTGATGTGAGCGATCTTCTACTGGATACGTAAATTGTACTCAAATTAAAATTAGCTTTTTAATTTAATGCAATAATGTTTCCAAACACTACTGGTGAGTTGGTCATCATTATTATTGACTTTTGCTAGACCTAGCAATGAATGCTAATGTTTAGCTAGCTCTAGGAACTGCCATTGTTGCTTGTCATGTGTATTGGACCCGGCAATTTGAACGTTCAGGTTCAGTGCAAATATAGCAGCAGTGAAGTGACTTTAGAAATGGTTAGCTACACTTAATTACATGAATAGACAAGTGTGTATTTGTTTAAATCTGCAGTTAACGCTAGCTCGTTTATGGACTTTAGCCATCACCGGTTGTATTTATGCTAGCTACTGAATATTAATTGTCAGCCCGACGCTGGAGAAGTTTTGCCAGATAGCGTGACCAGGCGAAGCCCAGCTGCACCTCTGGGGAAGGATATACAGTTTATCGCTGAGTCGTATGGATGTGAGCTGCACACTACACGAACAGGCCTGCATTGGTGGTTTATTTTAAATAAATTGCCGGCCTTTGTTTATTAATTTAAGGGCCTACAATAAGTAAGTAATTAAAGTAATTTGAATTTCTGCAGTCATTCAAAGAGGTTCAAATTGATCGTGCCATTCTTATTCCTTTGTTTACCTACATGTGGTCTTGAGTTTTGTGTTTTTTCTTATAGAGTAAACCGTACGACCAGTAATTCAGTAGTTGTGTAATGTGGTGATAGTTGAACATTAATTAGAATGTCATAAACAGGCCTCCATTTGCGTTTAATAAATGTTTCTGTATTTAAAGTATGAAGTGTTCTTTGAGTTTACATAAGGTGAATTATACACAAGAATTATACCAAGATGTCAAGGGGAGGTTGCCTGCTTTGTTCAGTGAAGCTCAGGTAAGCAAAAGCAGTCCTGTATATTTCTTTATTATGTGAGCTTTGTCGTGAATGCTGTGATTTTTCTGTTGCCAGTGCTGAAAACTAAATATGAAACCAACCTCACTGCATTTCTCTACCGTTGTTTCAAAACAAGACTTGTGTTAAGTTTGATTTATGTAAGTAATTGGGTAACAACTTAGATTAGGGAATACACATTAACCATGAACTAGTTTGTTATTAGCTTATTTTATTAAGTGGTTTACAACAACTCCCTAACTCCCTAATTATTGATGGAAAACTCAGTACACAGTACAATAGTTAATTGCCTAGTAGTTATATTAGTATTGCCATAGCAGAATATGATCATGCAGAATAAGGCATTACTAAGTGATCTATAATGGCCTAAAAACAGCCAATATTCTACTAACATGCATACTAATAAGAAACTAGTTAATGGTTAAAATGTGTTTCCTCTAAAGTGTAACCAGTAATTGTTAACATGACTTCCGGTTTGCTCACTTAATTCCTGAATTTAATTTGTGATCACTTTGCCAGATCAATGAGGAATTCAGACGTGCCAAACTCCTGGATGTCACAAGAAACACAGGAGGAGTTGCCAGGACAAAGCTAGGACCCATACCGGAGTCCTTGAATCAGGTATCTTAACTTTTACTTATGTCCAGCAGCAACAATGTCCAGTTTTCTTTGGGTGATGTTTGCATTTATTGCAGTATGTTGAAGAATTGTTACAGCCTGTCCCACAAAGCACCCTAGTGGTCAAAGTAAATCATAAGAACATTCACAGTATTAAAAAAATTAAAATATTTTCTACAACTTGCTCCCACCGTTTTGAATCCAAATTCATAATGTATGGACCAAGAACTTGGAATAATTTAGCTGATGTCAAAGATGTCTAACTAAAGATGCAAACAGTCTTAAAATGTTGGATCCATGTGCCCTCATTTGCATGAAAAACCACTACCTTAAATTATGTCAATATGATCGTGACCAACACTTACAATTAGTATATTGTAACAGACCATAGTTATGTCTAGCATTTATTGGGACTTGGCTTCAAATGCATGATTTTTTCCCCCTTTAAATAAAATTATGATCATGTACTGTCATATGTCCAAAGCAAAAATCTCCTTGCAGAGCCACAGCATTAATAGAAGACTTGAGCAAAAACAAATTCAATTCATGTTATTTGTTTGCGTTTATTCTGGGATTCACTAAGGAGTACAAACAAGATGACCTCACTCACCAAGTGCTGAAGATCTTGGTTCTTCACTCAAGCAAAGAAGAGGATCAGTGTATCTTCTATTGAGGGCACTGACACTGCGAAGGCTGATGGGACTGAATAACGCCTTGAATTTGCACTACCCAACCAAGGTAGAGGTACACTTTTTCAAGTTTTTCTAAAACTTCTTCTGGAGTTTAATGGACTTAAGCTTTCTCCAAAAGTGTGCCGTTTGAAAAATAAGCTGCTATAGCCTACGCTGAATTGTGGTTGGAAGGCTTTGGATTTGATGACCCCACTGTGATTGTTAAGGCTTTTAAAGTTGCATGGTGTTTTACATTTTCATGAGAAATGAGAAGTGAATCTTTCAAAACTGTTTCCACATTGGCCATGTTGTTTGTTTGCCATTTATGACAAAACTGTGGCAGTATATATTCTGGTACAATAAAGAAGTTAACAGAATACGTAATCTTCCTAATGTGTTTTATTAACATGTAATTAATACAGTGCATTGCATTTTTCTCAGGAATTAAACATTTTATGTTAAATTTCACATTAAAACCATTAAAGAATAATACATTTTTTGTAATGAGACCTGAAAATTGTGTTGAAATGTACATTTCAAAGAAAAAACTTTACTAAATAAAATCAGTGAGAAAAACTGGAGATTTAAGTTGGCTTTACTGTATCATCGCTGTGTTGAAAAGAAAAAAATGGTTGGTTTTACTGGGTAATCTCTGTGTAGAAAAGAAACATTTTAGGCTTTACTTAGTGAACTCTGAGGAAAACAAAAAAGAAATTACAATATTTTACTGAGTAAATTATGGGAAGGATTCAAAATATTTTTGTTCGTCTTACTGAGGGAATTCTGTGAATGTTAAATGTTAAAACCAAGTAGATTTTACTTCAAATACATCAAATAAAAACAGCAAAATAGAAAAGTGCAAAAACTTTTTTTCAAGTAAATCTTACTCATTTTTGCTAATTACACTGATGCTAAAGTTTGTATTTTTGCTATTTTCCTGTTTAAGTCTGATTTATCTATTTATTATTATTATTATTATTATTATGTTACAGGTTAAAACTCAACACACACAAGGTACACACTATACTGAGCAGTCACCACTGAATAATTAAGTAATAGATCAGGATCTAAGTGCTCATGAAATAATTCCCAATACTATTACTATTAATATTATATTACTTATCAAAATATATGACACATGGCCTTTGTTCATACAGTGTCTTATTCTGGCTTCCTAGCATTTAATTGAAAAAGTCTTTAAGCATGATGACCTGGAATCGCCCCATTTTTTATTAGGATTACTATCTATTTGTTTGACATTGTGTTTGCACCAGAGCATACTTGCATCTGTATGGATGAGCTTGTCACTACTCAGTTTGATAGCCTGTGTCGTTGGGACTTTGAAATTGTGTTGACTCTTGACATTTTGAGCGTATTCTAGTCCTGCTCAATGTGTTAAGTGTCCTGAGATGACTTCTGTTGTGATATGACACTATAAATAAAATTGAATTGAATTGAATAGCCGTAATGTTAGATCAAGCAGGACGATCCGTTGGAGAGCCAACAAAAGCACAAACTCAACGACAGCTCAACGTCTGCCTGGCCGATGTGCGGGGCAGATCTGGGCCGATCTGGGCTTTTCGATCTTTATTATGATAATGTCTGTCTGGCATATAAAGTTCAGGCTAGACGGACGTGGCCAAAACAAGTCTCATCTCCATTTTCTATAGTGACATCACCAGTGCTTTTCTGTAAAGTTCAGAGATTTTCACCTAGAGTCGCTTGGGACAGCTGCAGTAAAAAGGCGTAGCTCTTAGAAAGAGACGCTGGGTGCAGCACTTTTTTGTCTTGGCAGCTGCATAAGCTCTCTCCTCATTGGAACAATTGAAAGAGAAAAGACACTGGCGCTCAGAAACCACCGTTTATGGACACAGGCCCCTACTGAAATACACGTTTGTGTTATAATTTCCTTTAAAACATGGCAGTTATCTCATATAATAACACTAAATACAAGTACGGAAAAAATACATAAATTTCATCTAATAGTATTAACACTGCGAAACCTGCAGCTCCACATTTTTCCAGGTGACATGAGCCACTGTGTTACAACTCCGCGAAACCAAAATCCCTTCAGGGATTAACTTCAGGCAATTGTCCATTTTATTCTTCACTGCTGATCTATACATATGTCAAAGCCACCAAAATACCAGGTTATATGAAAGGATGACATTTGTGTTTTTGTGAAAAAATTCAGAAGAGACAATTAAAACCCCTGCATGTGAACGCCTAATAAGGATCGACCCATCAAAGCAGTCTCCTCTACACCCACTGACTCCTACTTATGCAAATGTTTAACCTGGGAACAGATAGAAACAGCTCTCTGCTTCAACTAACATACGACGTGTGTCAAATCTTCCCAGTTATTAAGCAAATGAGACTGCAGCATCTGCATGTAACAACTGTAGCTAAATCACTAACTGTAAAGTAATGTACTTTTTATTGCTCGCTTTGACTCCACTTAACATGTTGCGTAAGCTGCAATTGCATATACTAATTTTTATTAGTTCTATTTTTTTCAATTGTTTGTATTGAATATTAGGTAATATGTTCTTTATTAAAGTCTACACTTATTTGTGCTTTCCTAATCCAGTTTCATCAAACTACAGTCTATGGGACAACTTTCTAGTGATGATGCCTTTAAGAAAACCACCTCGTGTTTGTGGGAGCTCTGCCCGAGGGACAACAGTATGGCTAGAAACCAGATAAGGACATCTGGTGTGTGCATGAGTCAGTTTTTTTTTTTTTTTTTTGGTTGTTTCTTTGAGAGGCTTTACAATTTGAATGTGCTGGAATTTGTAATGATCATTACACGGGTCTAATTTTCTCCTTCATAAGTTGTTGCCTGTCCTCCAACAAAGCATCATAGTGTTTTGCTAATGTTCTGCAAAAAAAAGTTTGTTGATTACAAATGTCATCTCGTTCACTGTAGCTAAAGGAGCAGGACAGTCTATTGTTGCCTTTGTGACACCAGATGAGCAGACAACCAGCAGTTAGTAGAGCTAAAGACACTAGACTTTAATGCAAATCTGTGCAACTTTTGCACAACAGCCAATTTGGTCACAAATAATTTTGGGATCACTTCCTAACATATTCAACCATAAGCTGGTGGCCGTACCAAACCAACCAAGGTTGTAGCTGCAAAACCCATCCGTCTATTAGATTTAGCAAGTGTGAATATTATTAATTATAAATTACAGTTTTCATGTGAGAATGTAACTATTAGTCCTGATAAGTATGTAAGCAGCAGTAGATTTGTCCAGCTCATCAAAATACCACCCTGAAAATGGGCTGGTATTTTTGGTGGACTTGAATTTATATTAGTTAAATGTATATGTCAAGTCACTTGTAGCTTCAAATATGGCTGTGAAGCACCCTAAAAAACACATCAATGCAATCTTGGAACCCACCAGCTATGATGACAAGGATGTTCACTAGTTTAAAATCATCTTGTGAAAGAATCCTGTCGTATGCATCGGCTCTCAACTCAGCTCCGGTCTCATATCTTAAGTAACTAATTGGACTGTAAAAAATGGGCTCTTCACGGAAAAGGAAGTCTTGGCCCAGATATTTGCTGGCTACACCGGAGGCTTATCTGTCGTCAGGTCGATACCCAATTGGTTCTTAGGTCGGGGTCAATATTGCATGAATCCAACACTGGGATGACTTTTTTTCTAGAAGAAAACCCAACCAAGATAATGGGTTGTTTTCGTGTTATTAACCCATACTCAAATATTGTTTTCTAGACCGCTATTATGCAGGCCTACACTTTAAACTTACATGTCACTGTTTGTTATTGATTATAATATGTGTATCGTTTGTAACTTTGTCATAAACACAATGTTGTGTGCAGCTTATAATAGGTTTGTGGCAGTTTAAAAGCTTGTTGTGTCTAACACACGGTCAAACTAACATTTTGATTTACTGAACTAAATGTAATATGAAAAATAACAAACTGGGTTTAAATAACCAGTTTGTAACCATAACGTTGTATAGTGTAAAAATATCCAGTTACATTATGCATTTTTCGGAGCTGTAAATCTGTTGAAAATCTGAAAATATGTTTAAAGAAGGAATGTATCAAGTGGGCAGGTAAAATAAAATCGCTAGAGGAAGAAATATCCCATGAAAGAAACCAACAAAAGTAAAATCAGAGTCGTTTCTCGACAGATGACTTGCACTCTGTTTCAGCCGGCGTAACAAAGCCAGTATCGGTAAGCCCTGCCAGGGGCTGTGAGGCTGAACAATGGCTTGTAGATGGTTAAAAGGTCCCAAACATAGCTGGGAGCAAGGCCTTGACAAGCACTAAAAGTTATCAATCAAATTTTAAAATCAATCATGAAACTGACAGGCAACCAATGTAAGGATGCCAGAATAAGAGTAATGTGGTCCCGTCTGTTTGAGCTGATTAAAAGCCCTGCTGCAACACTGAGCCGCGGATTGCTGGTAAATAGAGTGTCATAGTAATACCAGAAAAAAATAAAACCACGAATGACTGTTTTATGCTAGGGATGGACATGGCTAATCTCATTTTGGCAATATTGATACGGGAGAGAATATGAGTGAATACTGTCGCTTTCATGTCGGTCCACGCTTCACTTTGATTTCAGATGCTACAGTGTTTTAGGTGCAGCCTTCATAATATTTGTGGGAAGATAAAAGGACGGCTGAATTTGTCAAGTTATCATACTTGGACTCTGAAGCTCTTAGACGTCCAGCCCCTTTTATGGCTGGCTGAATAACGATACGTCCACTGAGAGATTTGTGTCGTCTTTTCTTCGCTCTGAGGTCAGGCAGAGTTTTCAGGGTTGAGAACATTGCAATGTGCAGTGTCACCGGTGTATTTTATGAGCTGACTGCCTTGCTCAAGGGTATACAGAGTTTCTTCATTCTAAACTCAATGCTACCAGCTACCAAACAACTTGAAAAAAAAAACTGAAAAAAAAAATGCTATTATTGTAGGATCTTCTATGCAGGATCTTCAGTAGGCCTACTCAACTTTGAGTAACCTCATCTCTCTGACCTTTTATGCACCTCTCGTACACGGCTCAGTCTTGCATACTGAATTTCCCAAGGTTGTCTCTGAATCGCCCTCGCTCCTCACAATGAAGCTCTATAAAACTAACCAACTTGACAGCCTCCCACATAATGAGAAAATAAGCTTAAGTGTATCAGCATTAGTCATAATACAATTTGTCTATTTCCCTGTTTGAATCATCTAATACTGGTTGAACACACTTTGATTTAAAAAAAAAAATTAGGTGGACAGTGGACCGTTGCAGTTTGCAACGGTCCGTTTTAGTCCGAGTACAGAATATTAAATGAGGGTTACGAGGCAGTGAGATACTAAAAAGTTCTTTTGAAGTTCTGTTTAAAGACCTAGTCAATTAGGATTTCTATTGCCTTAATGGGCCATGATGTTAAAATTGTATTTCATTTGATGAAGCTGTTTTCTGCTTTTATGTTTCTTCTAGAAAACAGTCTTTATTGAATAAGCCATGGCAAGTGACTGAGACCACATGACTTCCCTGAGAAAAACAAGCACATGAATCACTAACAATATAATGAGTTTGTCTCTTTGCCAATAGAAATGATTATACCTCTGACCAGATACATGTTAGTTTAAGTGTTAATATAGCATAAAGTAGACACATACTATTTGTTGCTTTTTATATGACAATATGAAAACAGGTACTTTTGGCACGTACAAATTTCTGCGGCCATAAACAAAAACAAGCTCACAAAATGTGTATTATTTGCAATTGAAAATAGCCCCTAACAACCACGCTATTACTCCAGTTTTAGTAATGTTGGGTAAAACTACAGTTCCCAGCTGCTTTTGAAAATTGTTCCTTTCCAGCACAGCGGATGATACACTGCAGTCTGCTTTTGTGGTGATGGAGGAGGTGAGGATGTACTCTACCACCATCATTGCCTTTGGCAGGTTGAACTTCTTCAGATGCTGCAGGAAGTACATCCTCTGCTGAGCATTCTTGGTGATGCAGCTGATGTTTTGCTCCCACTCGAGGTCCTGGCTGATGATTGCGTCCAGGAACTGGACTCAGGTTAAGCTGGGGCTGCATACAAACTGTTGCCAGCCTTATCCTTATAGAGCTGGAATAAGGCCGTACCAGGCTGCTAGCTGTCTGCTCTGCCTCATCACCTGGAGCCGCCTCAGCTCCACTGATGATCTTCCTCTGCCCATTTGGTGATTTTTTTTTTTCATTTTCATTTTTAGCCTGTGTCATCACTACCAAGATGGTAACAGCTGGAGACACCCACTTTGAGCTTCACAAATGCTCTCAAGAAACATATGGGTAACGTAATGGAGACAACATCCATATTTTATACTGTCTGTGTGTTTGACCTGGGAATGAGAAAGGGCTGCACAACCTGCTAATTGGCTGAGGGGATTACATCCCTACGTGGGGTCCAAATGCTCTTTGAACACATCTCTGCCTTTACAGACCCCACCACCCGCTTTTAGTGTGTCATTAGTGGTGATTGAGGGGGATCATATTTCTATCGGTCTACCTTGTTTTTATAGGATAGAAGACTCTTGACATCCTTCTGTCCTGGTGTGTAATAACACACATATACACGTGTTTGTATTGCAAAACTTTTATATACTTTATACATTGGATTTTTTACATTAAACTTTATTTGAAACAAGTCTCAAGTAAAGCCTGCCTCTTGCATCATGATATGTGCTGCAGTGAACTGAAATCACCCCTCTGCGAATGTTCAGAGTACTTGAGGTTTAAAGTGCAAGGTCTTCATCACATCAGGTTGCACCGGCATTGAAGGAACCTACTGGGCCACTTGAGTGGTGCTGACTAACTACTCGTCAACTTTTGGCATATGTGTCGGCTTTGGGAGTTCAAACGGTCAGTAAATGGACTTGGGGAATCATGGTCTCAAAGCACCCTGCGCAGCTTTCTGTATCTCTGTTAAAAGAATTAGTCCTGAGGATTAAACGTTGCTGATAAAATAACTTTTATTTTTTTAATTTTAAAAACGGCTGAATTTGAGGCACTCACTGGAGAGCCATCAAGATAGAGCCTTAGTCCTTCTCTTTGAAAGTGCTGTGTGTGTTTCACAAGGTAACAATTAAATTGCAGCTGTCAGCAGTAGGGATATTAAGCTCGCTCCCTTTCTGCTGATGGTGACCTTGGCGGGGAGACGGGGGCCGGCCACCGAAGCCTCATGCTGGTTGAGAGGGTTTGCACGCTCCGTCTCATGGAGAGCCGGCCATCTGGGATGGGGATATTCATCACTCTGAAGCGGTAGACGCACACAGCCACTGGCACAGACACTATCATCATCCTCATCATCCCCGCCATCATTATCATCATCAACACCAGGCAGCATCATCGCATGTTCCCAGGCTCTGTGAAAATCCTGGACCGCCAGCCCTACCTTCTCTCAAACTGATGTCATGCAATGTCATCCAATCACCCAAGGTGATATTATTGGCTGCCTGCCAGGACTATTTTTATCGCCACTCTTTTTATTTGAACTTGTAAGGAAAATGTTAAAAATAGGTTGTTTTAGTAATTTGAACAAATGACTAATGGGGGAGATTTTGTTCCCCTCCATAAATACCCAGTCAACAAAATATGCTCTAACACTCGCCAACGTCTGCCAAAAGTGGAGATTCAGCAAGACTTAGAGATACTCCACAACATGAGGGGGGTTGGGCTGAATTTACATTACAGTGTATTTACATTGTTGTAATCAGTTTTGGTTTTTCAAAAAATATAAATGATATAATCTGCCCTCATGCCATACTTTGCCGCCTTTATTAGGTCATAGAGGACTCAAGTATATCCTGAAGCATGTACTGATTAGAAAATCAACTTTGAATCGTTTTGAATCGAAAATTGATTCTGAATTGAATCGTGAGAGACCCAAAGATTCCCACCCTTAAAGAATTGAATTGTTAAGTTGCCATTCTGTAGTCTTGAGGGTACCTGCTTTAATGATTGTTATTGTGTGTAGGTGGCTTTCTTTTTATATGTTGGTTCATCATTGTTACCAACCCTTGTGCTGTTTTATTTTCTGATCAACTACAAGTAATCATTGATTGACATTTGACATGTGTGTGGGTCTGTGATTGACTAGGGTGACAGCTGGCAATTGGTCCGTTGGCTGGAGGCACTTGCAGCTGATTGGCTAACCAGACAGAATCAGGCGGTAGACGAAGCTGAAGCTGGGCTGGCTTGTGATGCTGGGCAAAGCTTGTTCTGATAAACCTTTGCAGTCGTCGCTATTGTCTGTCAATAAAACACATGAAGGCCGAGATTCATTCTGAAAAATACATATTAATAGCACTTGTGAATTGCATGTTCTCATTGCTCACTGAAAAAGAATGGGCTATACTTGATCTAATCCTGCACTACAATAACTTAAACACAACGTGCTGATGTTTAAAATAAGTCCATACAGCATAAAGTGTCAATGTATGCAGTGAAATATTGTGTGCCCGGATGAAAGCAGAAAATTATTATTTGCTCAAGAAAAAAACAAACATGTCCATATATATTCCACTGACCCTTGCCTCTTGGCAAGCCCGCTGTCTGCTTGACTGGGTGGCTGTGAAGGTTGTTTAGTGGTGAATGACAACGCGTCCACCAGAATGGCACCCTGAATCGCATGCATTATTAAAAAATGTCAGGTCTTGCCTGCATGTTTGCATCCAAAAACCGAGCGAAAGCCTGAGACGTACTTGTCATGCATGATCATGAACCCGTTACGAAATGGTCAGAGATTCAAAGAACAATCTTTGAATAAAACATTTACAGACATAGACGTGTCCTTTTTCTCTTTCTTTTTTTTTTAGTTGTCCATGTTTTCAGGCGGGTCTGGATATGATTTGTATATATATTTTAATTTTGTTCTTTTGGTTCCACACTTATATAACACTCTCGGTAAAGGCAGCTTCCGTGGTCATGAGCACCATTCACACATTAACTAGCCTGTAATATTTATAACACATTACCCATTGTCTGTGACTTGTATATAGAGGGTACCGGTATATGCATCCCACCAGAAAACATCTACACAGGTTTGTTTTTGGGGAGGAAGAGATTGTGAATAGACCTAACTTCTGAGATGTAATTAACTAATTTCAAATGCAGCTTTGTACAAAAAAAATAAATAACCTTAAACCCACCATTTTTGAATCATAATAACATAAGCACTTCACAACTGTCGCTCCTGAATGATGGACCCAAAGCAGAAAAGCACAGGAAGAGAATATGATACAATCTCCAACAAAATGCTGTGTAAAAGTAAACAATATAACCCAAAATACTAATAATCTAGTGGTATTCATACTCATAAATACAAGGCTTACAAAACGTTTGTTACACAATAAGGCTCTCTATACATGACCAGCAGCACGATGGCTTTCTTTTGGCCTGATAGAGAGTAAAGACATTAAACCCTCCAGCACTGCCACCTTGCCTTTTGCACTCCTTTAGAATTTTAGGTCTCAAAACTGCTTTCAAAATAAAACTTGTATTTTGTTAGTCATCACTTTTTAATGCTCAACACATTGTAACCTAAATGGAAAGCCACTTAGTGAAAGAAAGTTTTCATGACCTCGCACTGCTTTTCACCCTGAGAATATAAAGACATCTGCTAGAATTGTATCCTCTGTTATGCTGACACACAATACATAACAGCCTTCAATAGGTGTGTCTTTTTCCCCCCTTCCTCGCATGTTCCTGCCACCTGGCACAGGTTGTTGACCGAGCTTCACTTTTCCTCTGCACTCTACTCCAATATGTCCAATTGAAATTTTACAGTGTATTTCTCTGGCTTTGCCATGATGTTTGATGTTTGCTGCTCCAACCAGGCTCCATCACACTGACCGGATTTAGAAATATATTTTTTTTGGGTGCCAAACTTCTGCCAAGATGGCAGCGAGCAGGAAACCAACACCCTGCACATCACATTATTCCACCCAAAACCTCGGGGCCACATTTAATCTCCCCGGTCTGTGGTTGCTCCATATATTTTCCAGTGGCACAGTAAAAGTATGAACAGATGATGCAGCCCTGCTCATAGCCCAGGACAAATGTGCTTCGTTGTTTTAATTCAGCCAGCATGATTTTTTTTAACACCATTTTCCTAAATGTTGCCAACACCACACCTCTTACATGTTACATGGTTCACATGTAATCGAGTCCCTGTTTCAAACAGATGCATGTGATTTGTCGTGGGGCTCCGGGTGAGAGGTAATTTCCGAGATGCATGACTTTATTTGTCCTTGCAGATGTGTGGTGTGTGCTTCATCAATACAGGTTTCACACCTGAGGTGCAGTGATGTCAGATGTTAACATTTATACTAAATGACGTCTTTTTGCCAGCGCTGAACCTTCGCTTTGCAGTCCGCAATCTCTATCTCTCCACTGTCATATTTCAAGATGTGAAATCAGTCAAATGATGATTCATGGAGATGATGGCTGTTGGCTTCTTTTTAATTAGGCTCTCTTGCAAGTTTGTTGCATCATTGCAACGAATCTGGATTGTTAAGAAACTCTGTAATTAGTGAAAATGTTTGCTATATCTTATTCAGAGGGTCTGTCTGAGGGTCCCAGAAGCTTTGTAAAGCTTTGATACAAACAACTAAACTGCGATTGTAAGTTTTCATGAACAAATCAGTGTAGTCACACATTTTGAATATTTTACATTGCATTAAAACTTAATTTCATTATCTCGCTATTGCTCCATATTGCAATATTGCTGTGATATTTGCAGTGTTGCCTTGATGGAAGTAAAACTTTGCATGGTCATTTATGCATCGAGTCAGTAACTTAACCTTTTGAACTTTTGACTGTGTGTAATTTCATGCATAAAGGATGATTTTCACCCGGCAACACTGTTGCATTGTTTATCACTGCTGTGATCCTTCTAACATGATCAGTAATCCGTAGGCTATTGTGCTGCAGCCAACTTGTGCAACAAAAGGATCAATAGTGTATTGTGCTCCATAACAACCTCTGCTGAATGGTTGATAATTAAGACATAGTACCATACAGTATCAGTCGGGAACTGTGTTGTGTGATGATGCATCCTTGAACAATTGCTGAGACTTGAAAGGACATGGGAAATTGACTCTTCAGTGCATATGAGATAGACACAAAAATAGATGGCTGAAAAATGAAGTACAATGAATAGATAATACTAACATGCATTGCCAAAGTCTCCTTTTATTCATGCAACTGACCTCCATTGTTTTCCAAAAACCATTAACATGAAGAATCTATAGAAGCTTTCCTTAGGCCAACACGTTCTCATTACTCTTCAAATAGCGACACGTTGTCCCCTCAGCATCACACTGTACTAACTATGACGCTCCACTACAATCACAGTAAACATGAAGGTAACTTTGTCGATTCCACCCAAAAAAAAAATGGTTTGGGCGAAATTTCCACCAAAGTGTCTAAAGTGAACATGACATTTGGAACATTTAAACAAATAAACAAAAAACAACACATGGCCTATAGGTAAGCACTTCTCATTGCCAAGGTGTCCAATAATGCAGCTTGTTCAGTGCTTATTTGCGTCGAACACCACCGCTCATTTAGTGTGTCTATGTGACGCACCCACCCACTGACCTGCATAAGATATAGTCCACACAGGTCAGGCAGGTCGAACAAACAAGGAGACTACTGTTCAAGTCCCGCGCAAAACTAAAACCAAGGTTTTGTCGCGCCATTAGTAATGTGAATCATGGGGGTCCATAGTCACATGACTCAAGGGAGTGGATAGTCATGTGGTTAATTTGTCAAGTTAAATAAGTGGTTGTGTTGCTTACATTTCCTGTGAAGATGGAAGTTTATGTTGAAAAGACACTTTGCATGTAGCAAGCGTGTGTTGAGAAGCCGTAACCGACACATGCAACAGGGGAACAAGGCATCGTAGTTGGAAGCCTTTTAGCACCAACCTGCATGTGTCGAGACAAAATTAAAAGTAAAAAAATGAAACCTGAACAATACGATGTTTCACAAGAGACAAGGTTGAAAACGCTGTGTTTGGTTGTTTTTGTTGTTGTTGTTTTCAGTCAGGAGGATTCATTCCTCTGGGAATTGATTTCCTTGCAATCAATTGAATACGTGTTGAGATATTTCAGTCTGTACTAGTGTTGTGGACAGAAAACACATCACTGAGCCACACTACAAATACACTCTGCCGTAAAAACAAAACAATTTATCAGAAATAAAGAGCATTTTACTAAAACATCTATTCTGTAAACAATTATATAAACAGCAATAAAACATGCAACGGTTTTGCATTTACTCTCACTTGAATCACAAACAAAGCATTTTCTCTTGAGCGAAACCATTAAACCTCCCCGTCTAATGTAACTTCTCGTAGGACTCTACACTGCAGTTGTCTTCCTAATGTGCTAGTAATTTAGATCATTAGCAAATAGCAGACTTGTATGTCAGGAACCATTTGCTCTGAACATCATGAATTACACTGGAACATACTACTAGTATTCTGAATGTGGTGAGTCATATGCTATTTTATATGTCACACCTATGGGATGATATACAAATTTCATATCACGATTATCCTGGCCAAAAAAAATTGCAGTTCACAATATTATCCCGTTAAGCATCCAAACATTCATAAACTCTTAAAATGGCACTAAAACATACAGGAAACACTTGTTTATAAACAAATATTTTTTTTGTGAACTCGATTTTAAAATGTATTTTTGCATCCTGTATTTTTTTTCAATCAGGCTGGACAGCTTTTTCAATTCATGAAGATATTTACAATTATCCCGATAATGTAAAATCATCCCTAGTCACATGTATATCATGTACACTTACATAGGAAAAAAAAACAAAAGCTGAAAGATATGAGCACATGTTCATTAAGATTTTGTTTGTTGTCTGTGGAGAACATTGGTACTTGGTTTCCTTTAGAGAAGAGGTGGCTCGGCAACACAAACATACCTAATAACAGGGCACTCAGAAGCTCTCTGGCCATGATGTTGGAAAAATATTCTGCTTGAGTGCCCACGCTGCTCTCATAGCCCCCCCCGCCCCCCAAACCTCTATCCCTGCTGTTATCCAGCACACTTTTCCTCATTCTCTTTCCATTTCCTGTGTCACTGTTTCCCCATCTACTCTTCCTGTCTTTCCCCTCCGACATCCTTCCTTCATCTCTCTCTCCGCCGTCCGTCTCTCTGTCTCGGTCCAAACGTCCGCCTGGCTCTCTCGAGTAAGAATGCTTTGAACCCACATCGCGTTGTGGGTGAGTGACGCCTAAAAGCAAAGGGCTCCTCTTGCCACAGGTGAATCACTTTGCTTTGCTTTTATCTGGCTGCCATCGAGCCCCACGTGGTCAGGCATATGTGCATGAGCAGGGGCAGAGGGCCTCAGATGTCCATGTTGTATAGCCAAACAGCTATGAATAATGAAACAGAGGTGACATATAAGAGCTGTAGACCTAAGGAGGAGACGTTCAACGCATTCTTCCGAACAGGTTTTCAACAAGGAATGAATATTTTTACATTTCCTTAAATAGTTTGAGAGGAAAATGCTGCTCAAACACAGTATCAATGATGTACTGCGTATTTTAAACAATTTGGCTTTTACGCCGCTATGAATATTTATTCAAATTCACAATGACAGTTCTTTTTGGTGTGGAGGGGTGCATAATTTGTCTTCTTGTAAAGTGAAGTTTCCAAGGTGGCCTATTTAAGAATCCCATCCAAAATTCATTCAGCCCCCCAAATTCTGATTCATCCCATCAACTTGCTCTGACACTTCTCTGAGTTAAAAAAAAAAAAAAAAAGAAGCTCAGCTTCCAAACGGTAAGACTGCCCTGCGATAATATGGGAGACATCTCAAGGTCTTCCAGAGCAGCTCTTGAGGGTTGCCTAGCTACCAGGCAATTGCATGTCTCACAGCTCCCACTCTTTTCTCGTGTCTTGTTCAACATGAATTGAATGTTTGCATCTCTACAGGGAGAGAGAGAGAGGTTAGCTGCCGAAGACTACAAAGGAAGGCACATCAACACATGTTAATCATGCTTGATAAAAAAATGTCTATTCCTTTTCATAATAAAAAGAGGTTTTCACTAAATAATTAAAGGCTGGCTGGGATTGGTGAAGTCAGTATAATGTCAGCGCATCTTTAATAAACTCTTTCATAACTAAGTGGCTCAGCAGCACAGGAGGGAGGCATGATTGGTATTGCATTGACACGTTTTAATACCAAGCTGTCAGTGTGTTTCATGTCATCTTTCTATCCATCCATCCATCGGGCCATCCATCCATCCCTACATCCCTACATCCATCCAACCGTACATTCATCGACCCATTAAGTCATCCACACATCATCCATCCATCGGGCCATCCATCTATCCCTACATCCATCCATTCATCCAACCGTACATTCATCCACCCATTGAGCCATTCACATATCATTCATCTATCCGTACATCCATCCATCCTTCGGGCCATCCATACATCATCCATCCATCGAGCCATCCATACATCATCCATCCATCCATCCGTACATCCATCCACCCATCCATCCATTCATCCATCCATCCAACATCCATCTATCCATCCATCCAGTAATTATTAATATTTGTCAGTGTAGGTATGGATGACTCAACTCTGAGTCATCTTTCAGCTCATTGTTTCATTTGTTTTACGCCGCTTGTTTGGTTGACTCTCCTCAGTGGAGTTGTCAGTGAAAAGAAGAGGTGTCAACATTATTGCCTCACAAACAACACCAGCGTCATGACTACACATCTGCACCACAAAGTGAGGAGTGCCTGAGTGATCGAGCCACATGGAGGTGTTCACATATTTAGAAGCTGTCCATTCAGCACCACAAAACCACATCACAACATTCTGTCTTCTTGATAATGTGGCGAGGCTTGTGGCTGTTTTGGTTTGACGGTGAAAATTCAACACCACTACTTAAAAACTCATTGCTTTCACTCTGCTTTTAAGGCAGTTTAATGATGTGACAGCTGCATTAAGACTTTATAATACCTGTAGTGAACTGTTAAACCGCATTGTGCTTTCCAGCGCTTGGGCAAAAATTGTAATGTTTATGACTATTGTATTAGAGCAATGGGCATAGAGAATATTAAGAGAAAAATGTTGAATCTTTATGAGCTCATTTCATTGCAACAAATTATTATTTTGATTAATTAATATGATAATTTATTTCTTGTTTAATTTTTTTAGTTTATTACATGTCCAAAAAGGAAGAAAAAATGTTTTTCCCAGATCCCAAGGTGACATCTTAGAATAACTAACAGTCCATAACCACAAAATATTTTATTTACAATGATAAAAAAAACAGAAACTCTCTGAGGGTCCCGCCCACCATTCGGCGCTCTCGTGACTTAATCACTAACGTGACCACCTGCACCATCTTGCCCTCTTGCTCCTCCCCTTAACCCCTTCTCATTTATACATGCACGCACGCACACACACACACACACACACACACACACAGTCATAGAATATTTGTTTGATTGCGGTGTTATTAATCATAGATTATCAGTGCGACTAATGTAAAAATTTAGTCTGGAGCCCTGTATTAATTGCTAAATGAACGGTATTCTTTCCTTTAAAAGGCTGCTGTCTGTGGTTAGTGCTGTGTGAACACTGTGATAACATCTAGTTGAGCGGGCCAGCACTCGGACTCCGTCCTTCACTGTTCATCCCATGAGTGTAAAGGTTATCGATCCCTGTTCCCACGGTGAAGCCCCGTTATTATCGCTGGATTATTAATCATTCTATGAATATTTATAATCCTGTTGATACTATCTCTGATAGTTAGGAATAACAGAACTGAATCCCAACGTAGAGAACTGTAAATCCTCACCTTTGAGAGAGAGAGAGTGTAGATTTGAATGATTTAATCAGTTGTCAAAATAGTTTCCAAATGATTTTCTGTCAATCAACAAATTGTTTCAACACAGAACAAGCAACCAGTCAGTTTTTATATATTTTGATATTACTAGTGCCCTAGTGGAAATGTCATAATGATGGCGCCTAAAGGCTGAACATATTAAGATCCATCTCCTGGGGATGTGAATGTACACATTGAATTTCGGAGGAAATTCTATCCCCGACTGTGGCACAATGTGACAGGTGAGGAAGTCACCGGAGTCATTAGGAGTCATGCTCTGGGGGCATCATCATCTAGTACTGTGCAGTTAGCAGAGAATAGTAACACATTGGAGAAATGCCTTGGAGACAAACTTAATGCAATTTTTTAAAACAGCATCTGGGCGTTATTTAAAAATGACACATTTGTCATACTGATTTAGAGTAGAACATTTTTTTTTTCTCTTTCAGTAAGTGCCGCACAGAGGATCTCAGCCTGGGCTTGAATATTGCACATATTTCGTCTCTCTCAACACCCAAATAAATAAATAAAACATTTTCAGTGCATCAACAGTCAACAGACCATCGGCAAAAGCTGAACTGTAAAACCTTCTAACAGGCTTGAAAACTACAATCCACACAAATTATAACCTTCTGCAACCTCATAAAACACATGCCTGCAGATATCTGCTGCCTGCTCAGTAGTTTTCTTTTCTTATTCTTTTCCTTGCGGGTGCATCTGAATTCACCATTTAATCAAAGAAATAAGATACACACCAGTGAAATAGAGTTCACTCTACTACTACTGTAATTTCAGTGACTTGAGGTAACCCTGTCTGAAGATAATTTCTATTAAATGCGCTCTATTGTGCAGCAATCCCTGGAGGAGTCCTGGCTCCTGTTTAATGCCATCTTCTCATTTCTTTGGTCATTTTGTCATTTTTTGGTGTCACACTAATTGTTAGGTTAAGTGTGTTTGTGCTGCTTCCCTGCGGTGGTTTTTCAGATAAACCAATTTCAAAAGGCTCTTCTGTTAGAGATCTTTTTGCAAATACAACTGATTGAAATTGATTACTTTGATCATATTCATATTGGAATAGAATGCTTAATTGCCAACAAAATTGCCCACTCCTCCCCTTTATTCTGTGGCAGGTTAAGTGGTATTTTCAGTCAGAGCAAACATTTCCAAAGGGACATCCAATCAGTTAAATGAATAGTTCACGGCAGCGAGGGTCAATGAGGGCCGTGGACACTCTGCTTTGATAACACAGCTTTTAGCTGACTTTCACTGCCTCACACAACAATCTATAAACCTGACCTGCTTACATTACATTACATTACATTACAACAGTCCTTCCGGCCAGACAAAAGCTTTGATTCTAGACAGTGTGGGGAATACGCACCAACAGCCCTTTTATTGTAACATTGCTGTTTCCTCTTACATTGCCATTGAATGTCTAGTTGTTTCTGATGAGGTGTTCTACCATAGGTGGCGCTGTTGCAAATGGACCACAATGTAAATGTTGGATAGTTAAAAAAAAACATGTAAACCTGAAAGGCAGTGGATTTGCTTTCTGTTTCAACATCTAGGTTACAAATTAGGGACACGAACCGGGGCCTTGATCAGATGTGTCAAAAGATACACAACTCACCAATTGGAATGTTATTCGTGTCCTGTGTTGTTTTGGTGTGTTTTTGTTTTATTTCGAATTTCATATTCATTTTACATTTTGACAAGAGGCTACAGCAGGCTGTTTCCATATTTTCAATGTTCCAGAAATAAGAAATTCAAGAAATAAGTAAAAAAAAAAAAATGAAATTCAGCAGTTCAGTTCTTAATCTACTCATCCTTTAAATTTAAATGATGTATTTGTAGTGGGCCCCAAAAGGCCGCATCACAGCGGGACAGGTGTAGCCTCCATAGACCAGATCAGGATCACGGTGGCCACATACCAGACAAGAAAGCACAGCCAGAGAAGCAAGTCTCAATCATACAGGCAGAAAAGGTTTCTTAATAAGGTCTCAAATATTTAGGGCACATTCCTTCCCCACGTAGATGACATTTGAATCAAGTGAATAAAACCCCGCTAATAATAACCTTTACTCATTCTCACTTACATACAGTAGCAGCACTGGCTCTTTTTAAGTGCAAGTTCACCTGCTGTGCTTTATAATTTCTTGCTGTCTTCGTTCACAACCCCTTCTCCCAGAAAGTTATACATTGCTAATTTGTTTCCCCGTTTACGTTGCCTGGGTTTATTTTTACAGTGTGAAATGTTCACATACTGCACCAGAGTTGCATGGAGGTGGATGGTGGGCATACAAAGCTCAGGACTTTAACACTGTAGACCAGGATTCACAGTCTGACTCCTGTGTGTGGTAAAGAAACATGCCGTGTCTTGCTTTTCAAGTCGCTGCTGATGACTTCTGTAGCCCATTAAAACCAATACAACCCCACACAATAAAGTGTCAGTGCTCTAGTCGCTGCCAGCAGATATTGGATTGTAAGAGCAGATACTGTGAAAAAAACGGATGCAATTGTCAGTCAACATTTTTACCATATTTTTGTTTTTTTACTTTATTTAGCAAGATTACCTCATCATGTTGATGGAAAATGCAATCAAGTCATTATGTTCCCTTCCTCATTTCCAAAAAGTATTTACTGTTGCAAATTGGTAGTTTATAAATAAAACTTCGAGGAGATGGGATTGTTGTTTTTTAATTAAAGAAAAGTCAACGCTAATCTGAAAGTGTGAAAGGCGTCCAAGATGCTTCATTGACATTCTGAACCAAATGACAAAGCAGCCCAGACGCAACACAGGTCTCTGTTCTAATTAGTTGCCATCCTTAATCGCCTGTATTCTGAACATGTGGCCATGGAGATGACAGAGCACAGAACAACATTTTGCATTATGATGCATCCTTACAAGCCACCGAGGCCAGTGTAAATGCACAGGGAGCTGTGCTGAAATCTTCAAGATCAATTTATGTTGCATTGCTACAGTAAACTGGATAATGTCTTGCTGATACAAAGACTCACGTTGACAATGCTACAAATGCATTATTCACATTTGATCTTCCAAATTAGCGGCATAGGCAGCACCAGAGTCCACTATTATCAATGACACTGAAATTTATCTGAGCTTCTATCTGCTGTCAAAGTAATTTACCGGGAAAGGCTGTTTGCTTTGACTTGCACATTAAATGACATCTATTTCCCACCTTTTGTGAGCGCTCGGAGAATACACACAGAGGGCTGACATCGTGGCCATGAGTGGTGTTGAAAGGTACATCAAAACACTGTATCCAAATTCCTTAAACAAAACAGTGAGATGGCTGATTTCCAGGTTGCTTTGATGTGAAATTTTCTTGATGTTCCTTCATAGTTTCCTCTTGTAATGCAAAATATCTGCACACAGCGAGCGACTTGAAAGTGATAAGACGTGGCATGACTTTTGTAAACCCGTAGTACTCTCAAACCTTTGCTGTCGGGTAATTTTTGAGTATATGGCACCTGATCATTATCAGTTGCAGGAAAAGAAAACATGCTTCTCTCTGTTCAAGTTCAGACGATCAAGTTTTTTGTCAGTTATTAGAATTTTTAATTAGGCAGGTGATATTAAATCACAAAATAAGGATATAAATATTTATGAACTACTCATCAAACATCTTTAAACATACACAATGGAAATGGAATTTGAATGATTAATCAATCACACCGATTGTGATGCAGAAGAAAAATGGTGTGATGGTGAAGATAATATCATTCAGTCATTATAAGCTCATGAATTGGTAATGGAGGAGACTAGTTTTCAGCTGAAGATTCCCTGACTTCCAATAAACCCGTGCAATGACCTTGGTCACATACTCAAGATAATTATCTCCCCAAAATCAATGGTGAGGTCTTTGACAAATGTGATCATCAAGACATCTCGGCATGCTTGAATGCCACGTCCTGTTTCAATCACATCTTTTCTCACCCGTCTGTAGTCTTAATACAACGCCAAAATAATGTATTGTAATTTCAAGTTTGGACTATTAAAGGGATTCTCCTTCTAAAATCACAAAAAAGATAAAAGTGACACTCATTGAAGCTGCAGAATAAATAGTTACGATTACAGAAAGAGAGATTTGAGGTAATGGGCTAAAACATTCGACTCCATAGTGAGTTAACATAATGTTTACTAGAGGTTATTCATAGCTTTGTTTCCACAAGTTCAACATTTGAAGGCAGTCCTGTCAACACAATTGTATGAGTTCCACAGTCGCTTTGATGCACATGTATTGTAAGCACACATAATATGTATTTCCACATGAGATACCTGCGTTGTCATGCGCAACCATGAGCAGAACGTGAGTGTGTTTCTTTTTTTTGTTTATTTTCCGTACGGATGTAACAGCACAGTAAAAAAGCTTGATGAGCGTAAAGTCGCCGACACTGCAAGGCCCACTTGTTGCCTATAGTGCTGCTCTTCATTCACGCTAATGAGCTTTTTTGAAAAGTATGTATATGCAAAAACACAAGGAAGGAGAAATAGAAATAACTGAACAAAGCTGTCGATACATAAGTCAAGTGTTCTGTATGCTATAAACAATATGAATAGTATAAGTATATTAATACTGAATGTATTTACATGCTGGATGATTATGTATAGTATGTGCATATAAAAATAAATATATATTGTATGTATTTGATCAAACCTTTATGGCCAAAAGAGCCTTAAGGCAACAGATAAGATACATGAACGTCATGACAAGAATGTAAGAGTAAAGTTCGCATGCATGGTGCAATGTGAACGATGACTTATGAATGAGGCAAACGACACATTTATTCACGCCTGCTGACATCTATAAAATGAAAATGTTGCCCCTGTGCGTGAAAGCCAACAGCATTGAGATTCTCATCAGTGAATCAGAAATGGTGACAAAACACTATTGTAGTGGTCTGTGGTCACCCAGAGCTCTACGATAGAACCTCACATGATTATATAGACCGAACAAAACTATGTGTGTAAACCACAGACCAGGCCTATTCAACCTGCGGCCAATTGGTTCTATTTACAAATATATAAAATGTAAAACCAGAAGGAAAAAAAATCCTGAAAATAATTTTGTCGGAATGAACCTTATATGAACTCCATTCAGAAATAGAGCATTTTAAAAATGATTTGCGCGTTGAAAAGGAAATAACATTCTAACAGCTAAACCCAAAATATATGCAACATTTGTAAAGCAACAAACAGTGCAATTACCAGGTATTGCTTTATTTACCAGCTGCCACACACCACGTTAGCTTGGAGAGCATATACTGTAAAGGTTCTTGTTCTTCCCGTGTCTGTTTTTGTATTCTTAATGGTGGTAAACATACAGTGCACTGAGTCGCAGCTATAGCACCCAGGAGGAATCTTTTTTCACTGCAGCTGTGCCTTTTACAGTCACTTCTTAGGTGGAATGGCAGCAAAGGCTACACTCATAGATACAGTATTGTTGCTGTAATCTGCAATACTCAGCATGTGATAGAGCCCGCACACAATAAAGGGCACACTCTGGACTTAATTTCCAATAGTCTTAACATTTCTTTCTCCTTCTATTCTGTGTTATTTGACACTAACTCAGAGCACACAAATGTTCAGACATGACAAAAGAGTTATGAGTTCAGGCTTTTTCTTCCACGCCTGAATCCAAATGACTTGTTATCATTTCAAATGTTTTAATTTAGAACTGAGAAGTGCGAGGCAGTGTGATGTCAGTGTATCAGGGTCGTTGTAAGAGAGAGCTCGAGGTCTGCTCCATCCCGAAGTCATTAAAGTAGCCACATGCAGTTTCAGTCAAATTATTAGTGTCCTCAGAGAGTTGGTGGGAACTGAAGCACATTTAGAAGGGGCGTCCACTCAAACTCATTTATTTTAGGTTGCATTGGCAGGATGAAATGGTAGTTATGTCATAAAAATAAATGAATAAAATTCCCCTACGTGTCATTTTTAAAACAAAACAAGAAAGAAAATAGAATGAACAAATAATTTATTTTCCTCTCCCTCCTTTCACAAACCCTGGGTTTACATGTTTCCTGTTCCTACCTCTTAATTACCTTCAGTGAGTGTTTGGATGGAAGTGGCACTCACTGCAAAACTTTCTGGAAATGTTTACGCTTTAACATCATTAGCGCTATAGCTTTTGTGAATCAGACCTTGAGACTGGGAGGATAGTGGTTGCAAATGATACACGATGCACGGTGCTATCAGCGGTTGGCATCCATTCTTTGTGAATTCGTCCCTCAGTTGCTTTAAATCAGAGCAGAGAACTGTTCTGTTCGTCACTGCCTTTTATTCAATTAAACTTGGGACTACTCAGTCATATCCTGCACTGCACTGTGACTTTAATCTTCCTGTTTTGTCTGTTATATTCTTATTTTTAGCCTTGACTCTATATGATCGCTGCACGGTGGTGTAGTGGGTAGCACTGTCGCCTCGCAGCGAGAGGGTCCGGGTTTGATTCCCGGGTCGGGTTCAGGTTCCTTCTGTGTGGAGTTTGCATGTTCTCCCCATGTAAGCGTGGGTTCTCTCCGGGTTCCAAAGACATGCAGGATGGGGATAGGTTAATGACTCTAAAATTGCCCGTAGGTGTGAATGTGAATGGTTGTCTGTCTCTACATGTCAGCCCTGTGATAGACTGGCCTCCTGTCAAATGACAGCTGGGATCGGCTCCAGCTCCCCCGCGACCCTGAATCCAGGATAAGTGGTAGACGATGGATGTTTGGATTTTATTTTATCCTACATAAAACGCCTATAAAGGGGGGAAATGGAAGATACCTCACGAAGAGCAAGAGTGAATTAATGCCTTGTATATCTTACGTCGGTAAATTTGAACTGCCTTCTTGTTTTAAAAGCGGTGTACAAATAAATGGACCTTGCATTGGATCACCGTCATTTTGAGCCGTCAACATTAACCAACTATAGTCATTAGGTTTCTGTTGGTGGTTTACTCACAAAGGAGGAAGTGCAGCTCATCTGTGAGGTTTTGAGGTCTGTTTTTCAGATTAAAGTCTCCCCCCGAACCACTGGACTAAAAAGAATGAATTTTATAACTCCTTTTATTGGTTGCGCTTTTATTTTTATTGTTTTGTTACTGAAGTATCTCAGCAGCTTGAGAAAATGCAATCAACCGTCCAATCCAATTACTGTCATCATTATGATATATTAAAGGCAATTCTGTAGTGCTTGGCTTATTACAGTGGATTCTAGGGGTCATTTGCTGCTTAATTGACTTGCCAGAGCGCAGAAAACCACATAGCTGAAGGGTTTTCTCGCTGTTTGCATTTCCCCCCGCGGTGGTCTTGCTGTTGATCATGGCAGCAGGTGCATAGTGCTGGATTACTTTCAGGTGATATGGATAGCCTTGGGTAAGTGTGTGTGTGTGTGTGTGTGTGTGTTTGTTGGGGGGGTGAGCTTCAGGAGAACAAGGAGTAGCTGTGCAGTTAAGTCGACACAGGAGTGAGAGAGCGGCGAGAAGTGCTTTGCTTTGCTTCGCAGGGTCAAGTAGAAAATGCTGAAATAGCTCAGTGACAGTCGGAAATAATTTACTGCGAGCGGCAAAGTTGTTGTACGTGATGGGATTCCCAGATAGTTCAATTGGTCTGCAGGAAATTACAAAGGTTGGTATAGCTAGTCTTGCAAGAATTGAGGACAATTTAAATTAACCATGATTCAACCTTAGGGTAATGAATTCTGGCCTGTAATAGTGTTTGTGGGAATAAAGAGATTCCGAAAGTTATATATTGAATAGTGACGGTGTCGGCTGCATTTGGTGGATATCTGGCACAGAAGCAACGGTTTATACTAAGGAAAAATCTCCAAATTACCTGGTGCGGCTGATGCAATGCATAAAGAAGGACCCCCTATTTTCCCAAGCCTGGAAATATTGACAATGTATCATGTTAATAATTCAATCCTCAGTGTAATTTTGCATACTAGTATATCTGAACAGTGGCTGATGCTGTTTTTCCTGGTAAGGAAATTAATTATGAAAAGGATATCAACCAGTGGGACACTTCACACAAACTCTGGGGTCCTCCAGAAACCTAATCACATCACTTAAACAACTTCAGATAAGATTTTTAATGAACTTCCAAGAATCACTTGAGAAAAGCCCTGTTGGCTCCATGTTATGATGTGCAGTCGAGTAGCACTGATGGCTTGATGAGGTGAAGGGAATCCTGTCAAGGGCATGTGTCAGAATCATCCGACAAGAAAACAGGACCACGCAATGTAAACAAACGTGTACTACCTTTTCCAATTAGCATCCGACTGTGTTGCTTCATTACGCTTCTACTGGCGCTGTGATGTGTTTCTTCTGGCTCATTGTGCTGTGTGGGCACTTGATGATTTGTTTTAATAAAGTAGTTTAAAGGGGAAACAAATTCAGTTGAGTATAAAAGATAAAAAAGAAAAGATGGGGAATCTAGCGGATGCGATGCAGCGTGGATGAAGTTGGCTGTGTGCATTTGTTTTCCCTCTGGGAGTAGCTCTCACATCCTTAGACAGACCAAGATCCACTCATCACTGAGCATACTGAGCTGCGCTGACTGATCTTATCTAAGACTATAAGCCCTATAAGAAGAGCTGAATTGGGATACTGTCCTGCCAAATGATGAGACAAAATAAGTTCCACCTTTAATCCTATTTAATGTTACTCAAATATTTGGATATGGCTTTGAAAAAAAGAGAAAAAAAAACAAGTGCTGCATTGCTAATCCTTATGCAAAACACGGAAGAGGGAGAATTCAAAAGGAATGGTTTGAATAATAAATGCCCACAGCTGGAGAAAAAAAAAAAGAGGGAGAGGACTGCATCAGCAGATCTGGGACAAGCAAGTAGGACAAGGGGGCTTGGCACAGGCTGCAAATTTTGACTAGTCACCCTGTTTTCCTACAGGCTATGTGAGCAACCAGAAAACAAAGAACTCAGCATCGGATTTGTACTGTTAAAGCCCCCCCCTGTCGCCATGGACTAATTTGCACTCTGCTTACTGCATCATATTCATGCGCTCTCCCCCACCCCCCTTACCTCCATATCACTTTCTGTGTATTTACCTCTTTCTCCGCCGTTGTCCTTAAGTGCCAGTTGAGAGACGCCGACACCAGCTCTGTCCCAGTTGTTGCAGATAAATGATTGGACCCCCTGAATCTTTGTTCTCAAGACGTAGAAGTGATGTTGTTAACTGCCGCTCCTCCCTTCTGCAAGACGCAGCAGGACGCGGTAAATATGGACAAATCCAAAGCTATGGACGTTGGACATCTAACAAGAGGGAGGCTTGCAAAACCACGATGAAGAGCAGAACGGCCATGATCTATGAGTGCTCTTTGTTACTTTTAAAAACACTATTTTATTTGTTTTAGACAAAGACTGAAAAGAGAAGTGCCATTCGGGGTCCAATGGTGTTCAGTGCAAATTTTTAATTGCCTTACCTGTGCAACTGTGATTGTTTTGTCTCCAAATGAAGGTCTATCACACAATACGAGGGATTCCAACTCTATCTGCTTGACATTCATTTTTGTATTAAAGAGTTATCAGCGTGTCACAAACCTGCCAATGCCGTTGTAGAATGTCCTGCGGGGACATGAATGTCGGCAAAACCACCCAGTAGTTGTCAGGATGTTTCACTCAAAACCACCGCCATCAAGGCCCATGGTGTCACGAGAAAAAAAGTCAGCGGATCATTGAATGTGTTTGAATTCACTGTCTGAACATGATGACGGCAATCCATCCAGTGTTGTTTGAGACGGTTCAGTCTAGACCACAGAGGTGGGCCGACTGACATGGCCGTCTGTGGAGCCGCCTTGCTAGCACGGCTAAACACAAACTAGACAAACAGGATTTGTAGCTGAGATGTGCCGTGCAGATGGATAAAACGACAGCTTCTACAATATGTTAGATGTTTGTGGAAAGTGAACATCTTAACTGCATGGTGCACTCTGAATTGACATGTTTGTCAGAGACAGAGGAGAAGCAAGTAGGCAATAACAGAAACGCTGTCAAACGATACCAAACAGCCATTTAGAGTGACAGGACACTTGGAATGCTGTGGAAATGATCACGATAGACTTAGAAAATAAATATGATCTAAAAACTTAAATAATTAACTATCGCACCTCACATGGCCATTACTTTAAATACAAAGGTACAATTTATTGGAACAATGACTTCAGTACTCACATTAAACTTTCTTCACTTAATCTTTACAAGAACAGAGTTTGGTCTCATCTGACTAACAAAGTCACATTTTGCTCTCATGCCCGTATATTCAGATAAAATAACAAACACACACACCGTATAGTTTATTCTATCTTATTACTTTATATATTATCTTATTTTCCTTTTATATTTCTATGCCCTATTTTTTAATTGTTTTGTAACTGATAGGTCAGGCTAAGCCCCTATGGGTTTCATGCCTCTCCCTGCACTGTTTCACAGTTTTGTGTCTTCCGTTTCTGTTTTGCATTTTAATTGTGCTAAATAAATCAAGTCAAGCGTAACTAAATAACAATATAGAGAAATTAATTCCCTTGAAATGCCCCTGCTTACACTCTTTGACACTGTTGAAAGCCACATGTTTATATTCACACTGACCATTGAATTGAGTGTGAATTTGTGCCCTCAGAGTGCTTCAACAGACAAAGGTCCTGAGCTTCACCGCTCTCTACTTATTCCTAAGCTAACCAATATCTGGCTCTACTAGCACTCAATCAAATACTTTAAACTAAATTTACAGATAATTGTCCAATGAATGGTTCAATTTAACGATTTTCATTAAAATCATCATTTTGCCCCTCTGCTCTGGGCCACACTTAGCTAATAGTCATTAGATGGGCATCATTAATTATGTCTTTCCTGCTAGACTGAAAACCATTTGCAGCTGGAGGGTTTTCATGTCAATGGACCATGATTTTAAAGAGCTGCTAAAGTCTTCCTTCAAACAAAATTGTTTGAATAATGGAAAAGGTTCATGATAGTCCAAAGTCCAATTTGGACCAATGCAATCCCTTCTTTGTCTTCTAATCACATTGGTATGTTCCGTTCTCCGTCTGGAAAGGCCAATGGGTTTTGTGGGTTTAAGACAAGGCCACCAAGCCACCAGTTGAATCTGCAAAAAAAAAAAAAAAAATGTTATAGGCCTATCTACTGTTTCCCTGTGGGATTTTAGAAAATCCTACACTACTAATTTGAATGCGTCTTGAGTTTGATCCTCCTCCAGAGATTTCCATAATGACGGTAAATGAGATGAGAGAGCAACCATGAATCTGCAGCCCTGTGCAGCTTGGATATGCAATACATGCAAGTTACGAGCATATAATTGTGTGCACACTTAAGCAAGCAGCTGTTTATTATGCCAGTCTCTCCTCTTATTAAATGTATACAATGAATGCAACAACTATGAGCTACTAATTACAGGCTGTGAAAACAAGGAAATTAAACGAAGTTTGAAGATATATTTATGATGTATGAGGCTTCTACCATCAGTGTGTTAACATCAATGGATGTAGATCATGTGGTAATACAAATACATAAAAATAAAAAAAAACGTAATTAACAGGCAGGCAAGCTGTGAGTATGGACTCACACAGCTTCCAACTGTGTGAAGTTTCACGCTACCTGCAGTAAAGCAACACCATATTCCCATGGCAACATCACACATGGGTGGAATAGTTCTGACTATACTGGGTATAACAGGAGGTATACATGTAGCATACAGTACACATTCTGAACTCGTATTAAACCTGACAATAACAATCATTGTAGTTGTAATGGGAATTTTGGATGTTTGTAATTTATTATCAGAATATTTGTCAGGTCAGGCGTCGATCCGCATCTCCTTTCTGACTGTTATGCTATGACGAAAATTAATGCCTGTTTGTAGATGATATGAACATGAGTGCCACATTGACATAAGATAATTTCAGGACTATGACGCCTGTGTTCTGTAAATCTTGACCTTGCCTGTACATCTTGTCTTTGTAAGATAAGACATGATCCGTCCTCTGTCCATGGTTCCTCCTCCTTAAAAGGGAGATTGTTGTTGGACTCAGGGTCGTTCCTGCTGATTCTGAACCTTTGCATCAGAAGGCAGGGGTGAACAGTACTTTCTTCTGCAGATGAGAATACTTAGTGGAATAAACCTCGGAGAAAAAGCTGATCCTGGTTGTTGATCTTTATTGGGCAGATTCATTTTTCCACAACATAGTTTACCAGGCAGATGATGATATGTTTTTGACATCTTTAAGCAATGACACCTACTGCAACTCTAGAATCTTATTTTCAAAACTTTTCAGTCGATGACATTAAGTCATTGTTCCTTCATACACTGCTTGGACGTTTGAACTCCTATCATCATGTTTCTTACTTCTGTGAAACGGGTTGGCGACGGGATATATGAATCCCTGTTTGAACCATTTTTTCCCATTTAATTTCCCCCTTAATAGTGTTTAAGGGTGAAAAATCTATTTGATCTATTATATCTGCGTCATTATGTTCCCGCTCGAGAGGCAGTATGACATTTACAAAACCAAGAGTCTGTATTTGTCATGACTGGATATGGAAATAGTATGGATAAAAATCTGACATGTGCTATATCATGGAGACTTTGGCATGTCAAATGAAACTTAAGGTTAAAGAGCGATCATGCTCTCTATCTGTGACTGGGGTGTTGTTTTATTAATGATTCAAAATTACTGTGAGACTCCACTTTGTTTTGATTAGTATTTGATTTGTATTTGTATCACACTGAACAACTGCACTCCACGAACAGCCGTGTCGTTAAATTCTTCATGATTCTGATCTGACATGATTTGTCTTGGAGATGGAGGACTCTGTACACAGCGGATTGTGTGGACAGTATTTCCCCGCAGTGACGGCGCATTTTTCAGATCTGGTAAATATCAAATGGCAACTCACCACTTGCACAGCACAGCATGTTTCTCTCTATATAGCGACCCATTAGTGAGAGGGAACACTTGGCTTCGCAGAATAATCGATGGAAAGTTTTTTTGTTTTTTATTTTACTGGGCTTGTGGTGACCCTTGACTTTACCCAAGGGCCTCACATTGTTTTGATTCCTCACTTTTATAAGACAGGGAGAAGGAAAAATAAAACAAACAAAACTTCATTTATGGAACAGCAGATTGATCTGTTAAATAAATTGATCTTTTTCTGTAAGGTGACTGGTTCAAATCCTGAGGCCTGAATGTAAAACTTGGGCTAGTGCAAGAGAAAGAATAGTTTCCTCTGGTAATCAACTGTCGCTGTCCTTGAACATGGCCCCCGAAGCCAGTGTTGCTAAGGGCTCCCCCTTTACAGTGACAGTGAGAGCAGCTCCCTTTATATAGTTGTTTGACTGGACATTATAAAAGGTTTAGAAATTTTTCATCTGCAATTGTAATGGTTAAAAGAGCACAATAATTGAATACTAGAACAATTAGTTATTGCAGAAAAAATACAATAAAATAAAGTAGCAAATCTGTGTGTGTGTGTGTGTGGTGTGTGTATACACGCAGGCATTTCTCATGTACACTTTGTCCATGTACTTCTCATCATTATTTTATAATAAATCTGAAGTCTAAGGCCCGAGACATTCTATCATGTAACGTCATTCTAACTTAGATTCATGAACGAAGAACATACCTCGCTTTCCACCAACTTCCTGTCCCCTTCTACTATATCGATGAGTCTCATCGCCCTTTTCCTTTAGACCACTTGTATGCGTCCTGTTCTCCTTATGTTTCATCACGGGAGCTACAAGGGGGGCGATGAAGCTCTGAAGCCTCACCGAAGTGTCCCCTCCCCCCCATAGTATGTCTCGGCCCCCTGGGTTCCTCACTACTACACCTCCAGGCATCATCATCGATCTGCATTTCGACCCTGTTCATCTCTTTGTGCTGTTTGTTCAGTCGTGGTCATCGTTACCAGTGTCGACAGTCGGTTGGAAACCGGAAGCGGTCTCCCGTGTCAAAGCCTGATGTTAGGATGACCCATCCATCCACCCTGAGTTGCTCCCTTCGCAGACTTTACAGCATTATAGCATTGCACCATGCAATTTGCTGAAACAACTGATGATGTTGTTTTTCTTGAGAGGACAGTGTAGCCAAATGGAGGTTAAATGTCTCATGTGGTGATCTATTTATTTCAAAAGCACAACTTAATTTTCTAAAACATGAATAGTGCTGAGACACAAGTGATTTAACTGCAGGCTCAGGACGGAAAATATTTTTTGTACTCTCTCTCTCTCGACATACTTTTAAGCAAAGGTATATTCATGTTCATTTTGTTTAAGCAGAGTGCAACCCCCTCTTGAAACTAAGGAATCTTAAAAGAAAACTTAGAGGGAGGTGTTTGTTTTTTTAAATGTGTTACTGTCATTACCCGAGCAGCAGCACGCTACGATAACGCTTGATTGAGTGACCGAGAAATGCTGATAACAGGAGAATTAGGTGGCTTCATTCTTCTATCTCTTGCTATGCAAATCAATGAGGCCCAGCTGTGAGACACAACAGCCCTGTAACAAAGAGAAGCTGCGAAATAAAAGACATCACCTAGTATTTCACCAGGAGCACCGCAAACGAGCAACGGCACCACTGCTCTCGCTTTGCATTGCAGATGTAATTGCATCCTTTAAAACATAATGATTGAAGCAGGCTATTGTTGGAGGTCTGAGGATAAGTGGAGTAAAATGAGGCAGACATTTGATGAGAGTGGCACAATGAAGAACATCCGTTGCCTTATGTATAACAACATGTAGAAATGCCTTGGTAAATAGGAGTTATGTGAACACACTGCTATACCTATTCAGAAGTGATGTAACCGTGAAGTGGCGAAAACCACTATACCTACACTATACCTATAAAGGGTAAGGACACAATTTGAAACGTGTTGCACAGAAGATAAGACTGAGGTTGTTGTATTTTTATCTGATGGGTCAGCCGCCATGCATGAAAATCTTTCCAAGATGATATCCTGTCATGCCAGCAGCCAGCAATCTGTCACTCACTTAACTGTTCTTTATTCCAACAGCTTCTACCTAACCCTAACAACAGTCCTACCTACTAAAGATTATGTTCACATGAGCCAATCTGTTTGGTTCAACAAGAAATGATTCCTGCATATTTTTTTTTCTGATTTGGTAAAGATGTAATTGGATGTCCTATGTCATTCTCAGAACTAACCTAATATGCACCTAACATGCAGCTGTTCAGCACTATTAACGATATTGTCTTTCTATTCAGGCAACTCAAAGTACATCGTCGGGGTCTTGGATAAAAATGAAGGCAAAACTGACATGCAACATGAGAAGGGATGTGATAAACCAAAAGCATAATTTCTTAGCTTAAACACCCTTACTCACCTTGATAATAACCGGAAAGGAGTGATTTTGTAGACCATCCACCCTGATCTCCTCCGTATTACTTTTTTTACCCCTAGAATGTATTTTGAAAAGCATATACTTAACACAAACAATTTGTGTCCGGATTTCATCGCTGTCAGCGGCCCTCCAGGACACGGTACCCTGGGATCCCACCTGTCCCCGGCCATCCTTCTGCTCCACTCCCCACCTCCAGCGATCATGGGCTCAGGTTTCTCATGGCCGAAAGAGGACCCCACCTGGAGCTGTTTCGCCTCCAATCCCACTCTCCAATCGCTATGAGGCCCTGTCGCAGCTGGCAGGCCCCCCGGGCGATGATCGGGGTCCAGGCTCGACTCCTCCGACCGGCGCGGTGTCCACAGCTCCACTCCCCGGTGGCGCACCGCCACCCAGGCCCGCGGGTCCCTCGCCATCGGGGGGAAGCAAGGCAGCTGCCCTGCACCACCAGGTCGGTCTAACATCCCCCCCGCTGTCTTCTGGAGGTCCCAAAAGCCGCTCTGCTGGGGCCTGTGTTGTTCCCCTGCTGACAGACACCACAGCCTTCCCTCCACTCACGGCTAGCTGCCTTCCAGCAGGTGGGTGTCCAACTCGGGGCTGTCCGCCTCCCCCGTCCTGCTCCTCATCCCAGCGCAGGCGGCTCGTCAAGGACGCGGTGCGCTGGCACTCATCCAGTTCCCGTTCTCCCCACCTGGCGAGGGATCACACCCGGCGTCCTGGCGCGGGTGGCGGGGTGGCTGAGCTGGCTTGCCCCCTGAAGACTGAGCGGTCGCTCCCACAACCCTGGTCATCCGGGACTCGATTTTGAGGCACGTCCCCGCCGAGGGGGGCGTTCACCATGGCGTTTCCCAGAGCCACCGTTGCGGACATAACCGGGAAAATACCTGACATCCTGAGCGCACATCCGCAGGCAAGAAGGATTATCATCCACACAGGTACGAATGACATCGCCAGGCAACAGTCCGAACTTTTAAAACATGATTTTATCCATCTTTTTAATTCCGTCTCACAGTCCCAGGTGACTGTTTTTATCTCCGGCCCCACCCCCACCTGCGGCAGAGGGATCGGCAGCTTCAGCAGGCTGCTCAGTCTCAACACCTGGCTCTCCTCTGCCTGCAGCTCACATCAGGTAGGCTTCGTCAACAACTTTGACGTGTTCTGGGCGAGACGACACCTTTTTGGGTCAGACGGGCTCCACCTGAACAGAGCAGGTGCCCGCATGCTAGCTGCCAACCTGGCATACGGGGTTCAGCATGCCAATCACCCGAAACCCGCACCAGCTGCTTTGTCCGCCACAAATTGATGTCCCCCAGGTCCATGCTCCTACGATTTCAGTTCCACCTCTGACCACTATACATACAACACCGGACTTGGACCTTATATTCACACCAACACTTCACCCATTCCCGTAATTATTACACACCACCACCAAATCAGACACCTACCACACCCACTCTGCGAACTTTCATAATCTCAGACCACTCACAGAACAATCCACCACTCCAGTCAACAAACCACCTGTCACCATAAACTTGGCACTTTTTAATGTTCGCTCTCTTTTAAATAGAACTTTTTTAATGAATGATGTGATTTTAGATAACAAGTTAGACTGTCTTCTTTTAACTGAGACATGGCTTGGCACTGACGCACCTGCTGTTCTCACAGAGGCTTCCCCACCAAATTTTAATTTTTTATTTTCTACTAGAGAGGGTAGAAGAGGAGGAGGGACGGCATCGATTTTAGATAATTCATTGACCTCAAATGGAGTATTTTTTAACAGTTACTCATCATTTGAGCACCATGCCTTTACTTTTAGCAGTCCTCCAATTCTTTGCCTTACTGTTTATAGACCACCCCATCACTCTAGCTCTTTTATCAGTGAATTTTCTGAACTTTTATCAATTATCCACACTTCTTTTAGCAGGATTTTAATAACTGGTGATTTTAATCTACACGTTGACGATATCTCGGATCCGATATCCAGAGAGTTTTTAAATCTTTTAAGTTGTCTTCGATTTTAAGCAGCACGTCGCACAGCCAACTCACAACAGAGGACACACCCTGGACCTGGTCATAACCCATGGCCTGTCCATCGGTGTGTCCTCTGTTGTCGACCTGGCTGTGTCTGACCACTACTGTGTATTTTTTAACATCACCAGTTTTAACCAAGAGGAGGCCCCAGTGAGAACGGTGAGGAGGCGCTACCTTACTTCTGAAGTGGCTGCAAATTTTATGGAGATTTTACAGAGCACTCCTGCTGAAATTCTACCTGCACCTTGTGATTTTATCGTTGATAATTTTAACAGCAGACTGAAGTCAACCTTGGACTCGGTAGCTCCACTTTTAACTAAAACAATAAAAAGAAAACCTATACCCCCATGGAGAAAAAACATTGAAATCAATGAACTGAAAAGAAAATGCAGGAGTGCAGAGAGAAGATGGAGGAAAATAAACTGACAATTCATTACGAGATTTTACGTCAACAACTCAAAACCTACAATAATACAGTCAAAAAGGCACGAATTTCACATTTCTCACAACTCATCACCATCAATAAAAACAACCCCCGGTTCCTCTTCTCCACTTTTGATATTTTAACAGGCACTAATTCTAATAAAGTTTTTAAGACACCCACAGATGATCTTTGCGAGAACTTGCAGAACCAGAACTGCAGACCACTTCAGAAATAAAATCAAGGACATCAGATCCTGCATTTTATCCCATCAAGTTTTAACTGTTAACACAGAACTGATGTCCTTACCTGAGGTAACACTGGAGAGTTTTGCCCTGGTTGATGCAAGGACACTTGGTCGAGTTTTCTCCCAAGTAAACCCAACAACCTGTCTTTTAGATCCCATTCCCACATCACTTTTAAAATCGTTTTATGGATTCTTCGAGGAACAGTTTTTAAACATCATGAATTGCTCTCTTCAGATGGGTGTCTTCCCCACCGCCTTTAAAACGGCGGTGGTGAAGCCCCTTCTGAAGAAGAGCAATTTAGATCCAAGTGTTTTTAATAACTACCGACCTGTATCCAACTTACCATTTTTAAGTAAAATTTTAGAAAAACTGGTTTTTAACCAAGTTAACAACTTTTTAAACAGAATTAACATTTTAGAGAAACATCAGTGTGGTTTTAGGAAAAACCACAGTACCGAGTCAGCACTTTTAAAGATTCTAAACGACATCAGGTGGAATTTTGATAATAAAAAGCTCACAGTGTTGGTTCTACTGGATCTAAGCGCAGCTTTTGATACAGTAGACCATCACATTTTATTAAATAGGCTCAGACACCTGGTGGGCATCTCTGGTACTGTTCTTAACTGGTTTTGTTCTTATCTCACAGACCAATGCTTTTATGTAAGTATGGATACATGTTCCTCAAGAACCCATGAAATTGGATGTGGGGTTCCCCAAGGGTCAATTTTAGGTCCACTTCTTTTTAATCTTTACATGCTGCCCTTTGGGGACGTCATCAGGAGGCACGGCATCAGCTTCCATAGTTATGCTGACGATACGCAACTGTACATTGCCGTGTCTCCTGATGACACAGGGCCAATTGACGCCCTTTTTAACTGTATTTTAGACATTAAGTCATGGATGGCAGAGAATTTCCTACAGCTCAACCAGGACAAGACTGAGGTTTTAGTTATAGGTCCTGAAGGCCAGAGAGAGAAACTTTTACCAAAACTACAAGATCTTAAACCAGCACAGTCAGTAAAAAATCTGGGCGTGATTTTTGACTCTGAGCTGAATTTGATTTCACATATCAAAAATATGACGAAAATAGGTTTTTATCATCTTAAGAACATAGCCAGAGTCCGCCCGTTTCTCTCTCAGGCCAGTACGGAGGTGCTGATGCATGCTTTTATCTCCTGTCGTTTAGATAATTGTAATGCCCTGCTCTCTGGTCTTCCCAAAAAGAGTATTTTAAATCTCCAACTATTACAGAACTCAGCCGCACGCGTGCTGACGAGGACCAGAGGGCGGGAGCACATTACACCAGTTTTAGCGTCGCTGCATTGGCTCCCTGTACGCTTCAGGATCGATTTTAAGGTTCTTTTACTCGTTTTTAAATGTCTTAACGGCCTTGCGCCCTCTTATTTAGCTGACCTGCTTTTACCATATCAACCCTCGCGGACCCTGAGGTCCTCCGGCACTGGCCTTTTATCCATACCAAAACCCAGAACTAAAACCCATGGTGAGGCGGCATTTAGCTACTATGGCCCCCACCTGTGGAACAGCCTGCCAGAGAGCCTCAGGACCGCAGAGACAGTTGATATTTTTAAAGGAAGGTTAAAGACACACCTTTTTAATCAGGCTTTTAACTAGTATTTTAAATTCTTCTTAACGTTCTTATGTGATTTTATCTTATTTTATATTTTTGCTTTTATCTTGTTTTTAGATGATATTGATCTTAAATAATTTTAGTTGTTTTACTTATCATTGGTATTGTTTTATGTTATTATCTTTATTATCTTTTATTAAGCTGGTCACTTATTTTTTCATGTGTTTTAGTTTTTAGCTTTAACTCCAGTGTTTCCTCAGGGGGGTCTTCCACACTGGGAGCTGTGTCTGGGCTGCTGCTGGGGGTGCTGTCCCTGGGTCCCTTCGGCTCGGCTGACTGTTGTCTGTCGGTGTCGGGGGGCCTGGGCACTGGTGCCCCCTGTGGCACAGCCTGCGACTCCTCCCAGTGTGGATGGCCCCAAAGATAGCGTTTCCTCAATCATCAGTGTCATGCCATGTCTCCCTATTGTCAGTAGTGAGAGTGTGTAGGTGTGTGTGTTTGTGTGTGTGTGCGTGTGTAGTATGGAGGGTGGGAAGGAGGGGCTTTATTTGTAATTGTTTTTTCTTTTCTTTTTTGATGTGTAAAGCACTTTGTGTTACATGTTCATGTATGAAAGGTGCTCTATAAATAAAGTGAAGTTGAAGTTGAAGTTGTAGGAGATGCAGTTAAATGAAGAAGCCCATTGTGGAAGCCCAAACTAAATCCTAGGGTTCATGGCATCTTGATACCGACGCACAAGGTACCCTTCAGCAATCTGTATCTGCCGGGCTTTCGGGGGAACTGGAATGTAAACCCATTAGGCTCTTGGATATAGTATTAAGAGAGAAAGTTTGCAAAGGGGCGAGGGGGAGAGGTGGTGGAGGGTCAAACACACAGAACGTTTAATCAGGCATCCATGTCCCCGTAAAACCAAAAGCTGTGTGATTTCGTGTGCTCTGAAAGATGACACCACTGAGTCACATGATGTTACATCTAAGGTTATGATTACATCACAAACATCCTTACTTTAAAGATGCATAAAGTGAGATTGGGAGGATTTCAAGTGTCTCTTTGTGGCTCTCAACATGTCGACGCTATTAGTACAGTTAGCTATGAAGGGTAGCTAACAGTAATAATAGCACCAACAGTACAAAATCATCTGTATCTTTACATAGCTAGTTGTTTGATGCTATATTAATGCTCTGAATGTCGTATATTGGCTAAAATTTCAGCATCAAGATACTTCACGAAAGGCTGCCAGGGTCTTCTGTCCAAGCAGCAAAATATGAAAAGTAGGATATTGCGTTCATATAGTGGAGACACAATATTGTTTAGAAAAACTACAGCTCAATGGATTTCTTTAAAACCAAAAACAAGGTTACAGTAAATTCATCTGTGACATGAAGTAACCAGTGTTTTTGTCTTTCTTTTCCCTTCACGGTTTAATGTCACCTCCTGGATTGTTCTGCAAATGGATCTTTCAAGGCTTTACCGTCCCTCACAGACATAATTGACTGTCAATTCAGCAGCTTCAACAGTCTCTTGCAGCTTGACCTGTTTAGTGCCTCCTTTGCCAGACCTCGCAGGGTCGGGCGTGTTAGTCAGGGTTAGGGTTGTGGAGATTACTCAGTGATGTGTGGAAACTGACATTTTGCGGAGCCCTTTTTAAAGCCATTTGCACCTGCTTGTTGGTGCGGCCACCTGCTGGTTGCTGTGGCCCGAGTGATTTGCTTTCTTGTCAGCAGTCGCTCTATTTGTAATGGCAGACTGATTTCCTGCAAAGAGATGAAGCATGAAAAGCCAGCTGCCAGTGTATTGAGTATTAATGAAAATGCTAGTTTGGAGTCCCATTAATCTAGGTCAATTTAAAAAAAGTATAGAGGATGACATCATCCAGAGATTAGAGCACCTGCAACTTCACATAAACATATCTAGAATCCAAGAAAAGTCTTTCGAGGCAAGTCAATACTCACATTCCTGAATGACAATTATTTTTCATTGGTTCTCTGAAATATATAAATCGTTTTTTTACTATAGTTGTTCCTTTAATGTGGTGTAAGACTGCAGTACTTGCTTTATTGTTTTTTCTTTGACCTATTGTGCACACTGAACACCAATTATTATACATTCCTTGTATGTGTAAACATACTTGGTAATAACTCCTTTCTGATTCTGATTTCATCTTATGGTGCTGAGAAAATTCCTAAAATACCTCTAGAATTTACCATTATTTCATCCTGCACTCCGGACAGGCACTAGTTTATAAGAAAGAAAATAACAAAAGGAAATTCAAAGCACAACTGTCATGTTTTTTTGGGGTTAATAGATCTTGGCAGAACATGCCAGCCAGGTTTTAGGATGATGAGCCAAACTTATCTTCAATTCTTCCCTCCAGTAACCTTTTTTTCTCTCTTTGGAAACTGTTTTACCAAAAACATAAATTGCAATTTCAACTATGAAAAGCCATTCTAGTCTCATTTTGACAGTGACAGACAATTCCAGCAGCATAGTTTCTATAATAACTATAATTATCAACTATTTGAAGACTAAATAAGGAGCACCCATATAACTTGAGTTTGGATGTACCTTTATAACTTTATTCAAATTTTTTTTTTTATTCCTGTAAATATTTATATTGTGACAGAAATAATAAACCGCAAAACTAAGAACACTTTCAGTCAGCATGCTAACATGCTCAGGACATTGTTAAAACGATGATGTTTCCAGTAGTTAAGAAGACATGTCGCCCAAAACCACAAATGTCAACCGCATGGTGGCGCTAGAGGAAAAGTGTAGGGATTATCAAGTTTTGAGGATACATTCCCTTGGGACCATGAACACCTCTGCAAGGTTTTGTGCCAATCGATCAAGTAGATGTAGTGATATTTCTGCATAAATTATTATTTTTCCCCTGCTGGTGCAGCTACAAGAAACTTCAGGGGATCACTAGTCAGTAGGATTCATCCTCTGCAGACCATGAAGGTATGTACAATATTTCATCACAATTGATCCAATATTTGCTGAGATATTTGGGCATGAGATACCCAAAACAAGTTGTTTTTTCTTTTTTTCTTTTGATATCACCACTTTTTTTATTGTTATTATTCTGGAGCCTAAAAGGTTCCAACGGGCATTATTAAAAAACAACAACAAAAAATAGCACTATAAAAGTGAAGCTTTGGAAGAATAACCATCATGGCTCACCTATTTGGGGCAGGTAGGTAAATAGATAGGTCTGCTCCATGTATCTGGAGTCCTACCGTACTTGATCAGTTGCCGACAGAAACCATTACGTTCAGCGGCTGTTAATGTGTCATTATGAAAATCTCCATTGGCAGACAGCCTCTGCTGCAGGGCATGTGGAGTGTGGGTTTTCATGAAGAGTGGCTATTTAAAGGAGTTTTATAAAACATGTACTGTAGTAGCTCTCCCAAGGGACTATGCAAATGAGATTACAGAGTTTTACTCATCCAATAACAAGATTTTTTTTTCCTTCATCTAAATATTTACTGCCTTTCCCTGAAGGTTGTTGCATGTGTTTGAGCTAATGTGCTCATTTGGGCCCGATTCCTGCATTGCTGAGTATACATTTTCAAGCCACTGAGGCAACCTGTCACATGAGCTAGGGGTGGAGGTGGATGGTGATCTGAGATTGTATGTGTAAAAAATCTGTCACACATAAAGCTCACGATATTGGTGTGAATACAGTTGAAAAGTTATGTTTTATCTTGCATAGGTTGGGTATCACAATGATATCACAATATCATTGTGACAAATTATAAAGTACCATTCCTTGCAAGGCTTGCACTCAAAAGTCATGTGACCTCTTAAATAGCTCATGTATTGATCAGAGATTTGGTAACACAATCTCCCATGAGGTAAGAGATGTGTGTCCTGGGGTCAAACTAATCGGAGGCCAGTGACTGCAGTTTGCTTGGAGGGCGACTGAGACTTGCAGTTTCAGACATCCTGGTGCCGTAATTTGGTGAGCTCTCCGGATTAAAGGCCACTTTTCTCTTTTCCTCGTAACTGTCCTCTAAAGTTTGAATATACAGTGCCAAACAAGCTTGGTGGGACACGTCCTTGTCACAATGGCATACATGGTTCAAGATATGCTTTGACCAGTAAGTGAGACCAAGGGGGTTGGGTTACATATCTTACACTTGGACACAGGATTGAATACCATTTCAAAGACTTAGATGTATTTTAGGCTGGTTTCAACACCTAAACAAGCATCACATGTTCACATTCACGTGAACTGTTCAGCTCTCTCACGTTGTTGCCATTATTTACTCTTGGCGCTGTTAGCACTGTTAGCTGCGAGCTTCCGGATCAGCCTTCGCTATGTTGAGAGCCGTGTCAAGGCACCAGATAAGCCCTGAATTTCGTAATGAGCACCTGTAAAAACCAAGCAAAACAGATGTATCACATCAAATAATATCTGTCACACAAAGCTTACCACCCGTAGTAAAAAAAATATGTTACTCAACTGTTGTCCACTGTGATCTTGGGACCAACTGGAGCTTCTCCTCTTTGAATAATTTTGTGATAATCTGAGTCTGAGTTACTTCTCCTAAGGGAGCAATAAAGGGATGAAAAAGAGATGAAGACTTATTACCAGTAGGACAAATGAAGATCGCACCACTGATCTCATTTGTGTCTTTGTAATAGTAAGGAGAAGAGAATGGGATGTTTCTGAAAATGTCATGAAACAGATATGAGAAGTATATCCCTATCAGGGATCTTAGCTAACTAGTTTGATGTCTCCAAATACTGATCAGTTAGATGCATTTGCCTGTATATTTTTTTGGGCCACTTGGTGATGGTATAACTGCTAACACATTCGCCTTAATACTTAATAATGTTAAGTTTACAAATAGTTGACTATTTACACATCCAGCAGCAGACAGGTTAATCACATTATTTTTTATCATGAGTTGTTTTTGTGTCCAATATTCACCCATCTTTTAAGTCTGCTTTAGTCTCCACTAACTCCTGGAAAAACAAGTTCTGGTCAGTTGATTAAAATTCCCTTTTCTTCCCCAGCTAAATGCTAACTTTATCTATCGGTGTTGTGGTGATCAACAGGGAACATAACGTGGACCCCTTTAGAAGGGTGAGTGGACCAAAACCATAAAGTTACAAGATTAAAACGTAAACAATTCATGAATGAAGAGCTTATTTCTCATTCTTATAGTTCATCACTAAGTGACCCCTTTCACATTCCATAGTCATTAATTCCATAGTTAATATAAAATTAAAATGTAAATTAAAGCAAATTTGAATACATTTAAACATCTATAAAAAGCTAGAGATTTTATAAAATACTATTCAAGAATTCTTCCAGCTTTTTAAGGTCCTTTCATCTGTCAGTAGCAGTGAGCCACAGTGTCACTTGTTTGTCAAACACACTGTCGACTGATGCCTTTTCATTTCCATTAGATGGCAAGCGAGAGGACTAAGCAGAGTGAACAAGTCACAGGACACTGGGATGTGAAAAAGTAAATACAAAGCCAGCGCTGCACCGGCAGCATTATAATTTGAAGCTGGTTTGATAAATGATTTATTGACCCACTCACAATTACCTCTGTTCTGTACTCCATACTGCCCATGTGTAATATAGAGAGCTCTACCAACTAAATGTGAAAAGACACAAAAATAAAGTGCTGAAAGGGCATCTGACATCAATGGTGTCTATTTGTCCAAGCTTTTAGAAGTAATTCTGCACCATTTTCAGCATGTGAAAAATGTGAAGATTCACTGGGAATCATTTCAACCCACAAAAAAGGCACATTCAGTGAGTCCCACGTTGAATTTTACAAGTCACGAAAGCTTCTACTCTGTGTCATTGCTAGTCAAAGAACATGTGCAACACGTGTCACCACATGCCAAATCATATGACCAATACATTTTTTGAAGCAGAGCAAAAGGCAGATGGCATTTTGTGTACTTCTTATAATTCATGATTTCTGGCACTCAAGAAACATCCAATTCACATCCCCTACTGAGCATTGTATCCATTGTGCACCACAGTAAATCTCTGCCCCACTCATCTGGAAGTGATTCAGCTTACAAAGACTTCTCAAGGCATAGGGGTTTTCCTGGGGGTAGTGCTCCTTACATGTGGATAGCGCTGAATCGGAGTACAGCCAGAGATTTTTATTCATTTTTTTTGTCTGTGAAAGCATTTAGAGTGTCTGTGTGGTAGCCAGAACACAGACGCTCTGCAAATATAATACAACTTAAAAGATGGTGGAGACCTTACAATTAAGCCAGAAATTGTTCTGGATAATTCAATGACCCACCAAACATTAGACGTCTGATAGACGTCCAGATCATGTCTATATTGCGTCCGTCGGTCCAAGACCAATTCTGGACCACTACACGACGTGCAAACTAGGTCTGCTATTTGGACGTCTAATCATGACCCCACTTGGACGTCAATATGCAGTTGAACATTTGAACGTCGGGCTAGGTCACTTATTTCAACGTCTAAGACAGGTGCAGGTAATTGACATGATGTAATTTATTTATTTATTTATATTATTATTATTATTATTATTATTATTATTATTATTATCATAGTAGTAGTAGTAGTAGTAGTAGTATGGGCATGATGACATATTTTGTGATTAAACATTATTTTTGAATATAAGTCATATTTTTGTTTGTTTACATTTTTGTTTTTCTCTTTTAAAATAGTGTTATTCTGTTTATTACAACAATAAAGGTGTAGCCTTTGGGGAAGGGGGGGGGGGGGTGTTACAGTCAACGCCATTGTGATTGGCTGAGGCATTGCGTCATCAACGTACATCATAAGAGCCACTCCCATTGGGCCAGGTGTTTCTCTACGGTGAAAGCGAATGGCCTCTCGGCTGTTCTCGACCACTACAACAGCAATCCGAAGCGTCGTCCACTAAATTGCAGGTAAGTTCGGTCAGCACATAGACCCATAAGTTAATTTTATGTTCATTTATGCATTTATAGCGTTTGCCGTTTTAGCTTTATGCCTCAAACCTGTTGTTGCTACAATTAGCATTACATCTGCTAACGTTAGCTTTTGAACACGACCAATTTAGTTTAACGTACAACGAAACCGGCGAAAAATAAATACATGGAGTGAAGCGCTGGAGCCGTGGGCCATTACACGACCGTTATCGGCAACAGGCCTCCAGTGTTAACGAGCAGGAGGGCCATTGTGTTGAGCTGGGGAGCGGCCGGGTGTTAGCAGCGGATGCTAACCGCTAACGCTAGTCGAAGTTGGCATCGAGCTACCTCACAACACAGCCATCTTTCTTGTTACCGGTCGAGGCTTTATTTGTCGGTGACAGCCGGTTATGGGTCCGCGGCTCCAGCGCTTATTTCTTTTTCTTTGACGTGCTGCTGCTGAGATAGAGAGAGATTAGCACTTGCTAACACCCGGGACAGCTAATGGGGCTAGCAGCACAGACCAATATACAGGCGGGGGGAGGGGGCGCTTCAGACACAGCCACGTGGGGGTTTGCAGCCAAACAATTTAGTGCAGTGGAGTACTGTATTGTAAAGTTTTAGTAAGATGTTTGGAACATATTTTTTGCTTACAGATATGCAGACTTGGTGTATGACCGCCGTTTGCCTTTACATATTTCTTATCATTTGTCTTTATCTACTTGCAGATGGAGTCATGCAGTTCGACAGTCAGGCCACAAAGGACAAAATAAGGAGCCATGCCCGCAGGAACTGGATAGGAAAGGGATTCAAGCCAGCCTGCACCGGCAGCATTATAATTTGAAGCTGGTTTGATAAATGATTTATTGACCCACTCACAATTACCTCTGTTCTGTACTCCATACTGCCCATGTGTAATATAGAGAGCTCTACCAACTAAATGTGAAAAGACACAAAAATAAAGTGCTGAAAGGGCATTCTGACATCAATGGTGTCTATTTGTCCAAGCTTTTAGAAGTAATTCTGCACCATTTTCAGCATGTGAAAAATGTGAAGATTCACTGGGAATCATTTCACCCACAAAAAAGGACTTCAGTAGTCCCACGTTGAACTTTCTAAGAGTCACCTTCTACTCTGTCATTGCTAGTCAAAGAACATGTGCAACACGTGTCACCACATGCCAAATCATATGACCAATACATTTTTTGAAGCAGAGCAAAAGGCAGATGGCATTTTGTGTACTTCTTATAATTCATTTTCTGGCACTCAAGAAACATCCAATTCACATCCCCTACTGAGCATTGTATCCATTGTGCACCACAGTAAATCTCTGCCCCACTCATCTGGAAGTGATTCAGCTTACAAAGACTTCTCAAGGCATAGGGGTTTTCCTGGGGGTAGTGCTCCTTACATGTGGATAGCGCTGAATCGGAGTACAGCCAGAGATTTTTATTCATTTTTTTTGTCTGTGAAAGCATTTAGAGTGTCTGTGTGGTAGCCAGAACACAGACGCTCTGCAAATATAATACAACTTAAAAGATGGTGGAGACCTTACAATTAAGCCAGAAATTGTTCTGGATAATTCAATGAGGAAGTACTTTGCCAGTCCTTCATCCAACGCAATATTCTACAGAACATCTAATACAAGCAAAGCAAGCAGAGCTTTAGTACATTTCATTCAAGAAAAAATACATTCTGCTTCACAGAAAAGCTATTACTGGTACCATCAGTACTAGGTGTGGGAAATCAAATACGTACATATAACAGCTAAGACATGGAGTGATAGTAGATGTGAAAACAAGGACAGAAAAGAGGCTATCTCTTACACACAGACAGACAACACAGTCTCCGGGCTGCATAACCTGTTTCCAAAACCTTGAGGGACGAGTGTCCCATCTTGCAGCGTTGACAGCAGACACACTCAGGGATCCAGCAGAGCGAGGTTCTTCACTGTATTATGAGCAGACAATAGTTTTAGAAACGCTATTGTGTGTGGCTTTAGCCTTGGATCAAAGCTACCAAAGGGAAAATAAGACTGGGATGGGTTATTATACTGCTGTCAAGAGAAAAAAGAATACAAATTCTGATATCTGATGGCTTTGATGTTTTCTATCTATCTATCTATCTATCTATCTATCTATCTATCTATCTATCTATCTATCTATCTATCTATCTATCTAGAAATCTAGAAATCTATCTATCTATCTATCTATCTATCTATCTATCTATCTAGAAATCTAGAAATCTAGAAATCTAGAAATCTAGAAATATATCTATCTAGAAATCTAGAAATATATCTATCTAGAAATCTATCTAGAAATCTATCTATCTAGAAAAATTATGTGAATGTCCCTAAAGTACTTTAATTAGCAGTCATTTGCCTCGAACTCCACGTCCAGACTGTTGATGGCAACCGCATCCCCAGGTGTTTGGGGTTTCCCGCTGTAAGGATGGAATGCTGGGCGGAAAGAGGCGGCGGCCGCACGGCGATACTAAAACTGATTAAGAGTTGGATGTGTAGACTTGAACAGGTATTCACTTTAAAGCAGGTATTCACAGCTTTATTTTCTCTTTTCTCCTTCCTATGCCATCACAGTATTTGATGCTCCATTACAAGTCAATTCACATTTGATATTGCTCTTGTAGGTATGATTTTATTCATGTTTGGATATGACAAAAGCAAACTACTGGTATAGAGTGTACAGGGCATGCATACAGCAACATAAACACCTGTAAAATATAATGACATTTTTTTACCTCATCCAGGGAATTCATGATTCCTCCTCAAAAATTAAACAAACGTAACAGAAACAGACCCAACGGGTTGCATGTTACCCTTTGCATCAACAATTTATATGACCCATTTGACCTATGTTCAGTAGGAGACATATAAGGGGGGAATGTCATTTTGAGTTTATCCACACTTTATAATAGTATCTGATTCATTGCTCAACAATTTATTCAACAAATTGTTTGACACGGCCAGGTCATAAAATCACTGATGTGAAAAGTCTATATTGTGATGAATACCGTGAAGTCCACAGAGACGGGGAGGTTCTATATCAAGGGAGGAATTCATTTACAGTTTTTCTCAGTCGCTTTGGTGCTTTTCTCACATCAATATTAGCATTTGCACAGCAGTTTTCTCAAAACAATTAGTGCAAACTGTAAAACCTAGCAACAGCACGTCACTTGCTCAAAATGGATAGTCCTAACTAATACTTCACACACCTCCTCCTGAGTGAAAGCTTAAGTTCACCTGAGAGTAATTGTTCAATTTAGGATACATTTCCAGGAAAAAAAATGATAAATAAAGGTATAAAATTAGCTTGACAGAATTTGATAACTAGTTCAACAATTTTGTATGTAATGACTCAAGCAATGAAATGAAGACTATAATTATTGGGAACGGCTATTTAGCATCCATAAGTAAAGTTAATTTTGACTGACGTGACATAAGCAAATGATAATGTTTTAAGACAGCAGAGAATTGTATGAAAGCAACTGATACATGTCCAAAAGCATTTGCAATTTGTTCAGAGGAAGGAGAAATTGCTATGATGTGGACAAATGACTAAATGTGGAGGTTGAACTATTAGTGATGAGAATTTTCATTCTGATCTGAGAAAAGCACCAAAGCGACTGAGAAAAACGTTAATTGCCTCCCTACATCTACACATGAGCATTATTACAATCTTAATATTTTCTATGATAACATAACTGTCAGAAAACGCTGCGGGGGAGTCTGTGGTCTGTGTGCTCTGTGTTTTCTTCTTTTTCAAGATGACCATCGACCTGAGCTGAATTAATGAGAAGAGGTTGCAGGAAAACTTGGCACACCAGCTGTCAGCATCAGGGTGCAGCACTGCTGCGTTTATCCCTGTCAGAGCAGGTCGCTGTTTCAGACACGTGTGTGTCAAAAAAAATCATCAAAACATCTGAAAAAACCAGACCAGGTTGTACAGGGGCATATATAGCATGGAAAAGTTTCTTTGTTAGATAGTATAGTTACTTAATGAAAAATGGATTCATTACATCCATACATTCATTGTTTTAAACAGATCCAAGCACAAGACCATGACATGGAATAACTAGGTGCTTGGGAGCAGTTTCCTTATCCGTCAGTCTAGGCTCATCCTCATTCAAAACACATTCTGTGTGTGTGTGTGTGTGTGTGTGTGTGTGTGTGTGTGTGTGTGTCTATGTGTGGGTGTAGGCGGGTGTTTCTTCCCAGATGAAACATGATGTGAGGCCTGTATGTGCATCTCTGCCACGTGTCTAGTTAACCTCCTCTGTGGATGTCAGCAATAATGCGTGGTAAAAGACAGGAACTAGGACAGTGTGAGGCACAACATCATTGCACCTGTACGAACTGTATCCCAGTTCCGGTTTGAACAGCCAATATGATGGTACCATTTGTTCACGCACCGTGTTGAAATCAACATTCAAAATAAGAAATGCGAAATGCACGGTCGATTTGTGGAAGACTTCCAATGATTGCCTCCGTAGCTTACTCCTACTTATGAAACGCAAGGTCATAGATGAGACACATTGACTACTGTACACAAAGACATGGAATAAAATAAAATAAAGATCCATACATGTTGGGATTTTAGTTTGCAGAGAATTAAGTCATTCATCCCAATTGCTATGCCTATTTATCCACAGGGTTGCACTGTCCTAATTAGACGAGCAGGCTATATGCTGATACTCTATTTTACCATGTGCTTACATACATTTGGGCTACGTGACACCACACTGTCAAGCACAGTTTATGCTACTGTTCGTGGAGGAGCCGGCGGTGGAAAATGTCTTTGTCAAAAAGTAGAAAGTGGACACAGTGTCGGATTTTCTATGAAAGATGGACCAGTTTCTATTTCTTCCCCGGAGATAAATGGGAAGCCAGTGTTCTCGGTGTGTTGCAGCAACTTTCAGCGCTCAAAGAATATAATCACACTCATCATAGCAGAAAATACAAGAACTCGCAGGACAACCGGGAACAGAGGAGATGAATGAATTGTTGAACAGTTTGAGGAAACGGCAGTCTGTTTTTAATTGTGGAGGAGAGATCAGTGAGACATGTCAGGCTGTTCATCATCTGCATTATAAATGGATTGTTCATTAACTGTGAAAGTTTCCAGAATGTAGTTGTACTTCTTGACACTAAAAGGACGGGGAAAATGTGGAGGCGTTGTTATTCATAGGTTATTTATACAATGGTTTTACTGGTGAGGCCACCTTGAGAGCAAATGGGGTTGTATGTCCCCAATTCAATCTATGACAATGTTTAATATATAAGAAGCTTGAAAAGTTATCAGTAGCTACTGTAGATCTGTCAGATATCAAGAGTACAGTATTTTTGATTAGCAATATAAAAGGTTGCGTACAATGGAAATATTTATCACCATTTGATCTATCAACACTGATAAGACTTTAATGAACATAATCCAGTGAAGTGAGAGAATTACATTTCTTCAATTACATTTTTCTTTTTGCATCAGGGTTTATGTTGAAATGACATGTAAGGAGAATTAGTCCGTTTGGGTTTTTTAAAAGAAATCTTTTATCCAAATTTCAGTAGCATGCATGATTGATGGCTAATCTTGAATATATGTCTGCTTTAATTTTGGGTTAGCTGCCTGACTGCCTATGCTATTATGATGCAAATGGTGTCGGCCTCCACTATGGTCTGTAGGGGAGTGAACAGCTTTACATCCTCTAAGAGAACAATTGTGAGACCAGTGTGCATTGTCATTATGTCTTGTTGGCCAGCATTCGAAAATAAACAAAAAGGAAATAAAATGTGTGTAAAAAAATACATTAACATATATACAGTAAACAAGGTATAGTTCATGTTTGTGATGCTTATATACACTTGCTTGGATAAATATTTACTTTCCCTCGGCTGCAACAGTTTGCAAATAGAAAGTGGGCTGAGAAACCTCCATCGTTAAAAGTTAGCGCACCATTAGTCAACTACACGTGGTGCCTTTCTCCATTCTGTCAAAGAGAAGGTGACCTTTTAGCGGGCAGATACTGAAAGACAGCCAACAAATGAAGATGCCCCACACAAAGGTCATGTGCTTCTTTAAAAAGGACATCAGAGAAACACATCTAACTGCAGTCGTGGAGAAAGCGTTTTGGGGACTGACTAAAAACAGTTTTTCTTATGCAAACTGGGTTGCACAGGCGCGATAAGTATTATTTAAGGCCGAATGCCAGACAGATGCTGACAATACATTTGTGGCGATGCCTTAGAATTGTAAGAAGGGCCCATGTGGCTGTGTTTGAATGTGTGTGTGCGGATGTGCAATCTTGATGTATTTTAATCTGACAAGTGACAGTGATGCTTTACTCTTTGTAGAAACCACAACAGTGCTCGCATGTATGGGGATTTCTGGAGCTGTAACAGCACCAGTCTCCCGACCATGTCACCCTGCCATCTGGCTCTTGAAATGACTTAACTGAGGGATGGTTTGGGAAGTATCCTACTGTCTTTAGTCAAAAATCGACTGTTTTCTGAAGTGATGAGAGAGCACACAGCCTGGACGGGGAGGGGGGGGGGAAGAGTGTTCTCATGAGGAGCCATCGTGTTGATCTGCTGAATTGGAGAGACTGTGAGTGACAGGGTTGTAGCTTCTTAGCGTAGACGGGAAGAGAAGGTCTCCACACCAAACTTAGCTTTCGACGGAGGGCGCCACAGGGATCAGGGACTGTCATGTTTGATTTAGATTTGACACCCAGGTGTTTGAGTTTGTCTTGAGTCAAATGCATAGACGACCGCTTTCCCACTGTCAAGCTTGTTGTTGAAGAAAGAGGGCCAAAAAGTATTTTGCATTAAGCATGAGTCAACATCCAACACAAGTGAATTGTATATCCTGAGAGACTCACATGAAGGGGTACAAATGAGTGAAGCATAATCACTGTTCACTCACTGTCATAAACTCTACACAAACCTGTCTTGTCCTTAGCGAAGATTTACATGCATCGAGATTGACAAACACAGTCAAGGATTAACCATTAAATTAGTATGCCATAAATGCTGAAAAACAGCTGTTATTTTCAATGTAAGCAGTAGTTTGGGAGTGTTGCCAATTCTAATTTACTTTGAGCTGGGAAATGATTATGCAAATGCCATTTGGAAATGTTGAACAAAATGCTATACTGTCTAAACATCATAATAAGTCTATGGCTGTCTTTTCAGGCCTAGGTTGCCTACCTTCATGCCCTCTGAGGGCCCAGCAGCCACCCCCCCCCCCCCCCCCCCCCCCCCCCCGAAGGGCCATGCCCCGAACACACACTGGGCTAGCATGAATAAATGGATACTCTAATTTCATCAATTTAGGTTTTTACAGATATACCGAAGAAAAAATTGAAAACAGACTAATTTCGGTTGTTCAAAAAGACAACAAATAAAGTTTTCCAGATTTCATTTGGCTCCATTTCAACAGAGAAACTGCCCGGTGCATTTTGCATTCTATCCGAGATCATCCTGAACAGGTCTGCCTTTCATCAGATTTTTAAGTATCGTGCTCAGCATCTGCAGTAAGCACTGAGCTTCTCTGCTGACCTTGGCCTATAGTTTTGCATGAAATCTGTGATCTCTCCTTGCACCTCTCACAACATCAGACTGACCTCTTTCAGACTGTCAGTCCAATGAGGCCTCATTAAAATGGGCTGAGTGGAGAGGTTAGATGCAAAGCCCTCACTTCTCTGTCCTGCTGCCTGAACTTCAATATATGTAACAGCATGAAGACTATATAGGATAACATCTTAATAAGGTGGCTTACAAATGCATGGAAAGTATGTCCTTTGATCGAAGATCTTCCAACACGTGGAGTATTATATGCTCAACTGTATTGTAATGATTGTATGATTCTGTGGCACAAAAGCATTTTAGCATAGGCTTTAAAGCACTTTGGATCATCAGAATACGTGATGTAGTAGATTTTTGGTTCCATGAAGCAGAACTGTCTTTACAATGGCATGAGTCATTTAGTCTGTTGGTACATAACTTTAATAGCCTACCATATATTGTGTTTAAACAGCATAGCCAGCATAGTTTGTGTATAATTATTGACACAACAAAGACGTAGGGCCCTAGTTTCGTAGACCAGGCGCAGTCAGCTTTCAGCGCACCTGCGCCACACCGACGGGGCGGTGTGGCTCGCGCAGGCTCGCGCAGGCACACCTCCCGTCTCGCTCACCGGCGCAAGTGGGAGAGAGGGAGGAGAAGAAGGCGTGAGTGGGAGACGAGGCGTGGACTGGGATTAATACAGCCGATTCAGATCTTCACCAATCAAATGAGCTTCTCCCCTCTCCTTTAATGTGTTAGGGGAGGTTCAGTGCAAGATCCGTCACTTGACAACCCGATGACAGAAGCAGCGCCGCCGCTCCCACCATGCGCATCACGCGCTGTGCGCGCGTATCATAATAATATCAATGCCGATATTATAAGAAACAGGAGAGAGAGAGGGAGATGTTTTGGTCCGAGAGGCTGAGTTTCCGTTACGCGTGCCATCCGCCTTTGATCTGACATCAGATGTGACGGGACAATCTATATAGATATAAATTCACGTGTTGATTCATTAGTTGCATTAAATAGTGTTTGTTGTGATTATTTATTGCATTTAAATGTGCCTGGAACTGTGGAAACCTGCCTGTGAGATCTCGGTGACGTGTACGCACTGCGCGCCGGTCCGCCAAACTTCCGATCCGCCAGCTGTGATTCGCATTGAATCAATGGACTTTATTTACGCCTTGCGCCGAAAGTAGACCAGAGCTGTGTTCGAAATCATTCACTCATTCACTCACTCCCTATCCCCTACATCGTGTATATGATATAGTGCACTACATCATGTACACGATGTAGGGTACGACGGGAGGAGAATTCGGACACTACACGGGTCATTTTCTGAACGTGGTTACGTCAGCAGATGCGCCAGATACTCATGTGACGTGAGTGGGCGCGCCGAGCATCATGTAAACATACCTGACGGTATAAAGATGTGATTCTTCATGGCGGTTGTGTTTCTTGGTCAATAAAACTGTTGAAATATCAATGGTGTGTGAGTTTGGTTTTGTCAGCTACTGTTTTGTGTCCTCGTCATGAGCTGTAAATGCTCAGGGTTGCGCACAAGCTGTAAGATACGTAGCGCGTGCGAACTAACGCTAGTTGTCAGTAGCTATTTAGCTCGTAGCTATCGGCTACTTGTGTATCGGCACGGCAGCATTGCATTGTGGGATACGGGAGCACAATGTAGTGTACATCGCTTGTTCACTCAATGTTGCGGTGCATTGTGGGTATTTTGTCGTCCACTACATAGTGGATGAAATCAGCCACGGAGAATTCGAACAACACTACAAAATGGCGAACACACTATATAGTGCACTACATCCGTGATAGGGGGCGATTTCGAACACAGCTCAGGTCGGAGCTGGCAAGCTTTCAGCGCAGTCTCGGCGAGGCTTTTTGCCACGAAACTTCCGCTACGCCAAGCTGAATCTGTGACGCCTCCCCCAGCTGCGCCGCCACACCCATCTTGGCGCAGGCGATCCACCAAACTGCCAAACTGACGGTGCGCAAGGCTGCGCGGGTCGAAACTTGCACTGCGCCGGCTGCGCCACCCTGCGCCACTCTGCGCCGCCCTGCGCTGGTCTACGAAACTAGGGCCCATTATGTTAATGTTAATATACAGCAAATTGGCCCTTTGCTAAGTTCAACCGCTTGAACTCAAACTGGCCAATCATATCGAGCAGCTCTGACCAGGAACTGAGCTCTGCTCCCTATCCTCTCTAATTTTCAGATTGGTTTCATCTGTCATGGTTAAATGCTGTACAATAGTGGTGCTTTTGGAAGGAACGTTGCGTTTCTGCACAAAAACCTGTGTAGCTAACATTAGAAGAGTACGTTAGTCACTCATTAAATATGCTACACTAGCTATTAAAGGCATACAGACATCCTGGATATATATCCTCCATATTGTAGAACCTTCTGTCTGCTTCTCTCTGATATCATGTTTGCCGTTTGTTTTCTCAAAAATTGGATTGTTTTTCAGTGGTAGCTCTCACATTTGGGGGGGGGGGGGGGGGGGGGGGGTACTTAGCCAAGGGTTTGAACTCCCTAATCTTGTTGTAATAATGTGCATCAAAGCATATTAAGTTATTTCACACTATGTTTAGCCCTTCATCACCAAGCTTTTTTCAAAGGACTTTGTCAGTAAATAAACAGCAGTCACAAAACAAAATGATGAAATGCAGGATGGGAAAACAAAGCAGTGGACATAAAACGGCGACGTCTGAGCCAATAAAGGCAGCGTGTGGTTGAAACCCCCCGGACACTGATGTCGAACAGATAAATTCATTGATTCCTCATTAATTGTTGGCCACGGCCTTCCTCAAATATGAAGATAATTTCTGTACAGAGGCTGTTTAGGACACATAAAGCCAAATGTACTTTGCCTATTTATCATCAAAGTATATAAATGGTCACTAAAGTTAAATAAATAAATAAATATAACTTAAACTCTTGAATTTAGGAACACTTGCAACCTTGTCTGTCCACACTGTGGGGACAGTTCGATCTGAATGTGCCTTTTGAAAAATCACAGTCCTTAAGCTATTACTGAGAACAGAGGGATGTGTTTAAAATTCATGCGGCGTCAACAGCACCAAACCAAACTTGGTATCAGTATCAAAACTTTGTGGTATCACAAGGTGTGCAGTGTAATCCCTGCTTTCATGTCCCACCATACGAGTCTGTTCCAATTCATTCCCCCAACTTTGGAAATAAGCTCCTCATTGGAGCGGGAGGGCCACTGATTGGCTGCTTCATATGTTTGTTTGTTATTTGCTTTGACCAGAGAGACAGCAGTCGAGTACCTTTGATGTGAGGACCGTCTCTGATTTAAAATGGGAGCGTAGGCACTGGTGGATGTCCCAGCTGACTTATCCCTGTTTCTGTGTTATTGGAGGCTCATCCTATCAAACAGTAGGAAACAAAATCATAATTAAGGACATTTGTAGTGGGGATTCAACTTTCATTATAGCACAAGCCAGCATAAAACCCCCAAGCTTGGTACATGCTCGGCCAACAATGTCATAAAGGACAATATGGCTGCTGTAAGGTCCACAGTGATGCGGCCAAATGACTCTCTAGCCAGAGATAATCAGCTTTGTATGTCATGTTGACATGAACAGAGTGTTAAGGCATATTGCACTTTGATGCCTGCAACGCTGGCACAAAGCTGATTTCGAAAAAGTCAATAGGCGAACACAAAGGGAGACATTCCCACTGTGCCTAACTGGCATCTGTATTGAACAACAATCAGGGAGTGTAAACCGGTTAGGAGAGGCTTAGTGCATTAAGACTTAAATGAGTGAGGGCGCTTCATGTCCGTCCTGCAAAGCCCCGGGCTGATACTGGATCTGTACAAGGAGTTCCGCCTTATGGCTCATCCCTCTAGAAGTTAGACAAACGGCTGGCATGAACACCAAGACATGAGGAGCACTGATGCACTCCTCCGCAACAGCCACCAAATGAACAGCAGTCAATGTTGAGAACAGCCAGTGCCCAGGTACTGGTTGTTCTCAACACGAGTAATCTATGTAAGGAATTTTTCTCCCTGTGAGGAGCAAGTACAGAGTGGAGAGATACAGTCAAAGGCAGAACAAGAAGGAGAAATCAAACGCAGTAAAGGTTTTGAGTTTGATTGTATCCAGCTTGTCATGTACATGATGTAGGAGGCACCTCAGGAACCCCAGCAGGGTGCTAACCATTGTTTTGGTAGCAGCGATAATGAGATAGAAACGTTAACATCTTCAGTAGGGTTTTTTTTTTTTTTTTTAAGAAAACATTTTTTAAAGCCACCTCACATAGCAGTAGTGGCTAATCTATTCTTCCCACAGACTGGTGAGGGATGTATGATACAACCTGTAGTTGATGCTCTGGCTTCAAAGCAGTGTATCAAAAATATTGCCTGAACCACCCTTGACTGCAATCTTTATTTGAGGGTTGTAAGTGAAACCAAGACAACATGCAGTAATATTGAATGTGCACATATATATCCGCACAGAAACCCTCCCATTCAGCTGCACAAATCAATATCTAGACCTCTGTAATTTCTGCAGTCATTTGACAAATGAGGGCGTGGAAATATGAAGTGGGGGATAAAAATCAGAGAGAAGTACACACAGCAGTAAACAGGAATGCTATCTTATCAAGACCTGAACAACGCAATGGGTCATTAAAGTGTCCGTGCACAGAATGGGATTTCCTGCGGGCAGGCTTGTAAATTGTGATAATTATCTTTTGTTTGTGTCAGATACATTTCTCACTTCCACAGTTTATTGAAACATAAGTGTTCATATATTTAATGTATGGAATACATGTATTTTCAGTAACACTTTTATGATGCCCCTCGTCTACAACACATCATAAACATACTTGCATAATGCATTATGATCTACTTATAGTACTGTATAAATATAGATGTAAGCACTCACACATATTCTTAAAATGTTAGAAAAACATAAATAACATCATTTTGTAATTCCTTATAAGGCTTATAAAGTGCGTAATGTTTCATAATTGCTAGTCGCTCTCTGATACTTTTTTGCAAGGATTGCAGCATGTTATATTTCCTATTATTCATTTTATTTTTAATTTAAAAAATGTAACTGTTACAATGCATTGCACTGTGATTAAAGTTAGTGATTTTGCTTTAGGTAAAATACAAATTTATTATGCAACGTGTGCTTGTAAGAATTTCATGATTTGTTCTCACGTATCATATTAACATATGAAGAAGCACATAAAGAATATTTCTGAGTGCTTATTACAATTATTGTACAGTTCTATAAGCAGATTATAAAATACAAGTATTTTGTTTTCAGGCTGAGGGGAAGACAGAGTGGGGTTACTTTGTAGAAAAGTCTCACTCAAAGTTGACAAAACCTGGACATCATTTTAAAATCCACCATGGGTCTCTTTACATAATAATGAGAGACTCCCCATTCCCAAATCCATAATTTAAAACAAACTGGTAATGACATTTGCACAGATAGCAGAGAACTCCACCTCTTCTCCCCTCTTCATAAGACACAGACAGAGGGCCGCTGTAATGCCTGATAGGCGGCGTTTAATTCCCATCCATTATTAAGAGCAGGTATGTATATGATCCTGCAGCGCAGAAGCCCACACTTTGTATTCAAAAGCGTTTTCTGGCCTCATGCAGTTGTATTACTTTCAGTTACAGCTCATGAATAACATCAAACAGACCATGAAGTGCATAGAAATAGAAAATGTGATAACTACGAGGGTGTATCCAGCCACTGTTTGAAGTACCTTTGAGCCTCCGGATCTAGAAATGTGGGTACAAGGAAATGCACTTTGCTGTAGTGCTGTGTAATAAAAATAACTGGGTAAATTGGTTGATTAGAAGATTAAGGACATAGTATGAGAGGAGAAATAGCCAAAGGCACACTAATAATAAAATCAGAGGCTGCAGCTTTCTAATGTTGGCCTCAAACCAATATTTATTCAAAACCCGCATCAAGTTGCCTCTTGGAGGATCTCCGAAAAATGCACTTTATCATTCTGTGTATTTCATTAGCCATCTCCCCCACTTATCGGCACGCATACTTAAAAACATGATTTGGTATTCCTATATTTGGAGCAGATTATCTATGGTACACCTACCACTTAAGCGTGGCAAATGGGTGGAGAAATGCAAATGGCTGTTTTCTAAAGACCGCATTCTGCATGCAGTGAAGGAGCCATCATCCCTGAACACAGAGTGGAAGGCTTGCTCATCAAATTCTTTGAGCTCAGCGAGGTTAAACTCATTACATATTCAAGGATAACAAGGCACTTAGCTATATAGTCTTACTAACTATTCCCTGTCAACATGGATTGTAAAGGCTTACCTTTAATGAAATAAATGAATCATGACTGTGACATTCATATCCTAATTCGTAATCACAGTTATGGTTCTATTGTGTGGAACACTGTTTTGACCGCCTGAATAACAGCAGGGACAGAAACTCAAAGGAGGACAGAGTCTTTTTAAACAAATTAATTCAGAATTTTCTCCTCTGTATTTAAAAGAACACATGCTCATCATGGCGCCAATAGCAACAATTCAGTCATTAATCCGCCCACTTTGCCTTGGGGGACTGCAGCCTCCACTATCTACAGTACATGTAAGTCAATTAAAAGGCTTCTACATATTACAGGGAAACAGCAAAGGAATGCATGTAGGCACTTCCTGCTGCTTTTTGTATCTTCTTGGGTTCCTGCCATTGCAGTTTCAAATGTGTTGTTGATTGATTATGATGCTGTGATAAAGTTGAATGAATCTGAGTCACTGTAATATACTGTGATGACTGCTCATTGAGGCAGATTTTTTATTCCTTAAGAATAAAAGTAAATATCTGGATTACAGTCTTTAACTGTGGTTGAAGAAAGGGTATAAATAGAAATAGTTTAGGGTTTGTATAGATAGGAAACATTTATGAGCTTTGAGGAAATCATAGGAACATTTCATGGAACCATTTCTTTAAATATTTGCAGATGCAGAGCCGTATTCTGCACAAAATAAATCATTGAAAAGGCCCACACTTTCATCTTTGTAAAATAAAAATATCACAAAAAGCTCAAGTGATAGAGGGTGAACATCATGAATCTATAACTGGCTCACATCTAGTCCTTTTGGAATCTTAAGTAAGACATGTCTATTGAAGATTGAAGGGAAGCCTTTGTTCACACATGAACTATTAATACTAAGTTCCAACTGCTTCAGTACAAGTGGTTGATGCAGACTTATGTCTGTTTACACACCCTAGTTTCACTAAATAACTAGAATTAGCATAATGACGTTATTGATATAATCTCGACATGGTGGAAAGTGGATGCGAGCACTGCTCCAAATCTTGCACAGTATCTGGTGAAGAGTAAAGGACAGAAGAAAGGAAGCGCCAGCGACAGCTGTGGAAGGGAGGCATTATGTTTTCAGATTGTCCGTCAGTCCATCTGTCCATATGTCCCTCTCTCCATCTGTCTGTCTGTCCTGTTAATTCTGAACACGCTATATCTCATGAAAAGCCTTGAGCGCATTTCTTTTTACAAATTTAGCACCAAAGTCCACCTGAACTCAAGTTGAACTGATTAGATTTTGGTGCTCAAAAGCCACTGTGACCTCACATCCATCCCGTTTTCATGAACACCATATCTCAGCAACGCCACGAGGCAATTTCTTCAAAGTTGGCACAAATGTCTATTTGCACTCAAGGATGAACTGATTGGATTTTAGCAGTCAAAGGCCACTGTGACCTCACAAAACACGTTTTTGGCCACATCTCAAGGATTGATATGCTAATTATCTTTGAAAGCCTTATCGTCGGGCAACTGGACTTGCGTTAGCTTTTATAGATGCTCCCCTTCTCATCCAAGAGGCTTCTTCAGTTCTTCTGTGAAGAATCTCAGTTATCCAGATCAGCCTCCATGGATGAGAGGCTTCAAAAACCCTAAAGCAAGTCAGGCTGCATATGATAAAGCTGTCATAGACCGTGACCTGGATGACTGCGAATCTTCACAGACATATCGTCACCATCACAAGTTCACAAACGTGTCTAACAGGATAAAATGATGGACAGACATGGACTCAAACTGCAACTTGAGAGGCAGGAATACTAGCTTGTTTATTGTGAGCAGCTAGAATTCATCATCAGCACTTCAATGACCTCAAAAAGCATATTTGTAAATATTCCTTGAGAATCTATGTATCCTTATTTCACTTATATCCCCCGGATCTTATTTTGAGAGGAAAGGATATGTGTATATTACAAGTAATGCTGCTCTGGGAAAAAGTGATATATTAATGTCTGGCTTAAAAGTAAGATGCACTGGGTTAGAAAAGTACATGTGCTTTGAGATACATACTGAATATTTATGGAGAAGTCTGGAAACCATTCAATGTTTAAACAAGATACCGAAAATTAAGTGACGGTTCATGTCTTAATGTAAATGTAATGGTACACCTTGTTTAGTTTTTAATTTTTGGATTTGGTAATCTTATTGACAATCCTTAGAAATGTTTTTTTTTTTTTTGCCTGATTTTGATATGCTGTTTAAATATGTATGATGGAAAAAGTCCGGTATAAAATAAAACATTTGAAAGAGGTCACATCATATAAGGTGGGCATATGAGTGGGAGGATCATTACTCTGTCATGGTTCAGTCTGGTGGCTGGAGATCCTGGAGGTCATTCACACCTGATGCCATTCCCATTCCTGAACTGAGGTAGAAGTCATGATCCCTCCCTTTCATGTGCTGTTTGAGCACCTGTTATCATGTGACACACTCATGTAATGACACCTGAGCCAGGTTCAGCCACTGAAAACGGCAGCAGCTGTGGTAGAAGGCACTCAAAGCTCTGGAAGAATAAAGGTGGATGAAGGAGTTTGAAGGATTTTGCCACAAACTTGTGTGATGTCTTTGATAGAACATTATTGTACCCTGGAAATGAAAGAGCCTGTTTGATTTTAGGATGAACAGAGTTTAAATCCTTGTACAGTATGTGCTATTATACTATCAGTCAAATTCATCCTTATTCGATATGCCATAAACCCTTATTCATCCCAGCACGCATCTGTACATTGTTTAGAAAACCATTTCTCCACTTCCATGTTAAACACCCGCATCTCCCCGAGCAGTTGGAGAGCACAGGCTGAGAGGGGACCGAATCCGTTTTTTCTGCCGCTTCAGCAAATATTTAAGCTATTAAAAATGAGTGCAGAATGGAGCCCGCATGCTGTTCCCCTTATAATTTATCATGTATTAGAATTCAGCTTTTACGCTTATCTCTCCAGAGTCAAAGACTGAAGTTGCGTCGAGCGAACCCCCTCAGCCTTGCAGGTCTTCTCTCCCACGACGCCAAGCTAACCGATCCAAACAAAAGCAGTCTTTGACTAATCACTGTGCCCGGGCACTAATACAGATCAAATATAAGGGCTGAAGGTGAACCCGATTCAAATGCAATTTTTCTTCACTTTCGCAGGCACACTCTGTATTCAACAAACACTGACACATTTAATATGAAGCGCTTTCACAGCCACTTTTTCTTATTGACCGCTTTTCCGTCTTGGCAAGAGCAGTTATTAAGCCATAATAAATAACTGCAGGCATAGCCCGTAGGCTGTCCTAAGTGCAGCGGAAACGCATGTGGGAAATAATGTAGCATCAACATAAAGGAACCCAGTAGATTGTTGACTTTCTGCATATATGTATGCTGTATATGCTCCGGGCTACCAACCAAACAGAAGATACAAAGGTAACAGACGGAATACGCTGCCTCAGATCCACTATACATTGCCGCACGGATAAAATGTCTCATTGTATTATCTCACGCTGACAGATTAACCTCAATGATAGCTGGGAATATTTTGCATAGCGATTGATCATCCAGTGAAGCTGCACTGAGTATGGAAATCTCAATCTATTGGCTCACATGGTTTGAGGGGAGCATTAAATGTGTTGAGGCGTTAATTGGTGATCTAAATCTAGATTATTCACTTGTTTGTACAATCAAAGGCATTTACACCAATGGCAATATAGCTGCTCATTCTATTAGCTGCTCTGACTAAATCAGAGAAATGAGTAATAGAACCCCCTTTGACCACACCACTTTAGCTTCCGTAATTGTGGTCATAACTTATTTCAGGCATTTCATCCCACACAGCAGCCTACCTGATGGCACATTACTTCAACGCTCGGCTTGAGACACACTAACCCTTACGTGTGCACTAGTGTATTCCATGCTACCTGAGTGCCCATACTGGTGGTAGATGCTTAATGTATGCTAAATATATGCAGCAGTCGACGGTACTCTGTCACCTTGTGCTTTACACGATGTGTGGCTCTGCCATCCCTCATCTACACGTGTGTTCTGTAACATATGGACCTGTCTCTGCATACTGTAAATATCAAACGGCTACTACGGTTCAGGTTCTATTCTAGCATCTTAATGCGGCAATGTAACATTTCTACCACTGCAGCGTACATTTCCATGTTTATATGCTTTTTAAATGAATAAATAGTGAAAAATGAAGCATGTACATTTTGCAGAGTATTTGTGTAGTTGAATGTGTTAAAAGCGTCTTTGTGTTTGCAAAAGTGATATACAAATTAAATGTATTATTATTATTATTATTATTATTATTATTATTATTATTATTATTATTAGCATTATTATTAGAATCAGGCAGCAACCTCTGGTTCTGAAAAGTGAAGCCAAAGTTGAAGTGCCAAATTTGCATTTTTCGACAGACAATAAAGCAGGGTATGCTTGAGGATGTGGACAGCTTGTGATTGACGGGTCATTACCAGGACATCGTGTTTTAGTTTTAAACTTTAACAAAATCTTTTTTTTTTAAAAAAACAAGATGGAAATGGCAAAAGCCAAGATGGCGACGACCCGAAATGCCATTCTCGAGGCTTCACAACGAAGAATGTGTGAAAGAGGAAGTGTGTACCTTCCTTTGAACTTGCATTGGAATTCCACAGCATGCCAAGAATTGAAATAGCTGACATACAGATTACTCAGTACACTCCCTGCCAAAGACGTGGATGATGTCCACATTGATGTTTAGGGTAAACCATACATCTGTAAGCTTGTTTATTCGTATACCCTTTTCCCTATGTGTGGCTTTTTTCTTTTGCCATTACTTGTCTTTGGGGGTAATGTGTTCAAGTGACAGATTTTCATATTAGGCCCCTCATGAATCTTTCTGTCACAAAGAGCAATTTTGCATGAGTGCCACTTTGATTATTCGGTGTACTTGTGCAGATTTAAATTAACTACGTGCCAAATCTGCAGGGACTCGCAGGTACAGTATACGCCAGATAGAGGTTCTGCTCACAGAGTTTTGTTGTTATACCAATTCAAACCGGTTAGAGCTTGGGTTATCAGAGTAAGCCTCGGATTACTGTTATTGTTCTAGTAGATGGTGTAGATGTGGTCATGATTATCCATTAAGATCATGTCAGCTGAGGCTGGGGGAAGGCTCTCCAAGAAAACAGACACTCACCTTTCCCTCCTTGAAGAAGAGGTGGTATTTGTAAAACTGCTGGGCATCTCTCCGTCACTGCGGGGGGCATGGAGCTTCTGTGAAAGCTGCATGTTTCCATTGACATCCTTAAAGAACTTTACTGACTGGTACAAGTGTTTGGAGTATGACACTTTAATACCACCTGGAATATATTCTATCTCCGATGAGTGTGCCAAGCAATTGCAGATGCCAAGGAACTGGAGCTTCTTTTTATTTTTTAGTCAAAGATAAAATCACACCTGCTGTCAAATGTATTTGTCTTTTGACAGCAGGTCCTCTGTTGTTTTTCTCCTTCATCCATTTGCCTTTTCTTTTATTGACAACCTTTCAACCGATACACGTTGCCGTGTTCTCGCCTTGTGTTGTTACACTGCCATATGAAGCAGCGCCTTTTTGGTTTTCTATTTTAAAAAAAATGATTAGAATGACTTAGTTAATTTACTTAGGATATGTATACAGAGATCGCTTCTAACATATATATGATTGTGTTAACTACATTTTGAGATTGAGACTGGCCACACAGAACAATAACCCATTAAAATTTAGGAAATAAAGTCGAATAAAAGGCTGTCTGGGTGTGAGATGATAACAATTGCTTGAGTGCATGCCAGCATCAACCTTTTTAAGTTTTTACTGAATTAATGGAATTTTTTGCCCCAATGCGCTCAAAAGGGTTTTTTTCCCTCAGCTACAAGAAGATGCTGATCACCACAGTCTACAGTAAACTAGTTCCTCTTACAATGTTGACAGCTCAGAAAATGCATTTGGTAATAGAAAGTGAGGAGAAAAATGAGGAGAACGCTCAAATGAGCTTCACGTCTTGACACTGGGGAAGAAAAGAATGTTGCCATTAAAGAAACGAGAAACGCAAAAGGAAAAATATATAATAGTGTTCCTGTTTCTGAAGAGGTTTATACCACTTAAATGCATGCTATGGTCAGCATTAACACATATCTGGTTACAGGTTACTGGTGCACTAAAGAATGGGGAACAGCAGAGTCAGTGAAAATATATGTATATAACTTATGCTTCTCAAGTGGTAATACAAGATAATTTTCTGTCTTTTTGGCATGATTTATTAAAGAAAGTGAAATACTATATCATTTGGTTGATAGATGCTTTTGTCGTGATCAATTCTCTATTTCTTCCAGATCAGACACCATTCTTGTAAGTGGTAGTCGATTTACAACAATTAAGCCTGTGTACATGCTAAAAATAATTTAAATAAAAGGAAAAGGCAAGGGAGGGCACCAACACGGTCAAATCTGTAAACTATGTCGAGCCACAAAGAGGATTCTGAGCAGGCTGTGATAACAATATAATACGCATCAGATTGAATCAAGCAGGCAATCTAAAATGGAACGGACAACATGATAACAAGACATATGGTAAATGGCAAAATTGTCAGACAAGAATGTTATTAAATTTGTTTTCATTGGATTCAGATTACATCACCCTAGAAGATGATAATTATATTGTAATATTTTCCTCGCTGGTGGGTAGCTCATTAGAAAATGCAAAATAGACACTTTTTCTTTCACTGTTTTCATTCTTTTCTGGAAAATACTGTGGTCTGTGTGACATTTTTATTTTCCCATTAATCAAATCTATAGTTATGGCAGAAAGGGAGTCGTTGTCCTTCCTTTCACCATTAAACTCTGCCTGTACAGTGCCTCCTATGACTTGTTAAAACGTACCATAACCACCATTTGATTCTAGGGAAGGCACACTATAAAGCTCCTCTATAATATAAATACATATTGATATCATTGCAGTCAGTGAATAAGATTACATCAGCCTTCCTTGTATATCTATTGAATCTTTTCACAGCAGTGCTACACACTGTTGACTGCTGTTGAAATGACCTTGTCCTCATTTACAATTGGTGGTCATGCTTTACACTCTTGTTGATAGCCATTCAGCCTTATTATGTTCAACTTCCCAGGCAACAGCCCAGGCAAATGTTCAATGGCAGTGTTCGATTACTGCCTTCCTTTCCACACCTAGACACTGAATTATTTCAGAAAATTTGTTTAAGATAAATATTCTGGCTAATGCACTACTACAAAATGAATAAAATAACCTGGGCATGATGACATTTCCTCCTGAAGGTATTTCTCTTTAAAGGGTGTTTGGCTTGAGGAATTTGCTAATGGGAACACATGATAACAAGCTACCATGTACATGAGGGCAAGCCCTATCTAGAATAACGACGCTCTTAATAGCTACATCTGAGACTTATTTAGGGAGAATGTAGTCATTGTGATGAGTCTTCACAGTTTCAGCTCAGCAAGAGTTTAATATCTAGGGGGAGCAATTAAACATTAATTAACCCTGCATTCAATGTTAACCCTGACCTCAGCATTTCCTCTATCCAGTCAGGAAAAACAGCCTCATTAGCTGTTCCTACTTGAGAGATTAGTTATGTGCTCTCAGATCCCAAACCACAAAAGAAAAACGTCAAATGAACTGGTGATATTCGCCGCAAACAAGCAATGTCACTCAACCCTTCCAACGGCCAAAAACTGCACCCTGAGATATTTTGTCAGGTGAAGGATTATAAAGATTCCCTCCTCTCAGTATCAATACGAGACAAAACATCCTGCATTATCACTGAGTTGCGCATTTACTAATAAACCCAACACAGAATTGAAAGTGGGTGCGTCTTAATTCTACCCATAAAGGGCCTTTGCTATCACAGTTTTGAGGTGAATGTATGCATACTCCTAATACACTGTGTGTATTAAATGGCAAAGAGTCAAAGAGGATTATTGCAGTATTAATGTGTGCCTGTGAGCAGGCAGTGGGGAGTTGTGAAGGACAGGACAGTCTTCGGGGCTTACTTGTCCATTCACTTGTAATTTTAAATGTTTAATCCTTAATGACCAGCACATTATATTCTTTTTTATTATCTATGAAGCTATTATCTCCTTGGATAAGTTTTGATTAAAGAAATATACTTACGACACCAAAGCACCCAGAGCTGCAGCATACACTTATTCAGCAATTGTTGACGGCGCAATAGAACGCTTCAGGCGGAATCGCTCACACAAGAGAGTAGGACAACCTCTTTCAAGGTTTAGAGATAATTATAGATTATTATACAGTAAAGCAGGGAGTTGGGTGTGATCCAGCCTTTGCCAGGTGGTTAATGCCGGGGTCATAGTGGGGTCATGTTGACTGAGAGCCAAGGAAATACATGCAGGATGACTTTTAAATACTACACTCTGAATATTCAGTACAAAGTGTAAGGGATGGCTAAGGGCTTTGACTGCATTTTATTTATGGTGCATTGGAATGACTGATTTCATGTAACAGTCGTTCTACAGCGTTAGAATGCTAATTTAATAAATTAAAGCAGCACGCATCAAGTGCAGGTCCTGCATGGAGACAGCTTAAAGTAAAAATAATTAGTTCAAAATGAGAGTGATTGTTATTTGTGCCATCTACTGTTGTTCAAAGTCACATTGGGTGAAGTGCTTAAAATATATATTGTAATAGACAGATACCTCCCAGCATCACAAATAAGGATACTGTGCTAAACCCCAGTAGGTCCAGATTTCCATTTAGAAACTATTGATCAATGATTATTTTTAATTTGAATTTCACCATGTGGTTTCCCTTTTAACATTAGTAACATTTTGCCAGGTGAAATAAAGGTTTTACCAGATGGAGAAAAACAGATTTATCTGTTACTTCTTTCAACTGTGAAAAAAGGAAGTTGATAGTTATTTTTAATCATGCTTTTAGGTCTGCAAACTCATAAAATTGATTCTGAAAATCGTAAATCACCTGCCAAAATATTTTCTCAAACTGTTTCATAGATAAAAAATAATTAAGATTAAATAAATATTTTTTCACATGTTCTTCAGTCAGAAACACAGGACACAAAACGTTTTAAATTAGACTTGATGTGCAACATACATGTGCCATAACATACATGCGCAGTGTTGGTCATCTTACTTTAACCCTTGTGTGGTGTTCGGGTCTGTGGGACCCGTTTTCATTTTTTATTAAAAGAAAAAGTATACAATTAATTAATTTTTCAAACTGAGACTCACTGACTTTGGCTCATTTTCTGTGAAGAACATATATCAGAATACATATTTAATGACCACACACCCTACACCCCCCCTACACATTTCTATTACATATAAGATGTCCGGGTCCACTGGACCCGGGGCTAATGGAAGTGTGGAAATTGATGTTCTGTGTAGCCTACCACACGCACCCACCCACACGCCCACCCACACACACACACACACACCACACACACACACACACACACACACACACACACACACACACACACACAGCAGGCCTAGACAGGAGGAGGACAGAGTGTAGGTACATAGAACATCAGAGGGTCGGGTGTGCGGGAGGGTGGGGGCGGACGGTGTTGACGGGTGGTGTTGCAGCCTTGTGTGGGAACCGCAAGTGCAGAAACACAAAAGAAGCGGTTCCCGCGCGGGGTTGCGGCGTTGTTTGTCGGCACTGTCTGCTCTCGTTTTCTGGCACATTTGACCCTCTGTCTTGCGGGAATCTTTATTTTCTCACACACTATCTGCTACAAATTGGAGGCGGGACACCATAATTATAGCTTTGCCAGTGTGGTTTCTTATCACAACCGATCAAGATGGCCAAAAGGTACTCTGTGCAGAGGGCCCTGGAATTGATTTTGGAAGAGAGAGAAGTTTTTGAATGGGCTGCACGGTGGTGTAGTGGGTAGCACTGTTGCCTCACAGCAAGAGGGTCCTGGGTTCGATTCCTGGGTCGGGGTCAAATTTCGGGTTCCTTCTGTGTAGAGTTTGAATGTTCTCCCCGTGTAAGCGTGGGTTCTCTCCGGGTTCTCCGGCTTCCTCCCACAGTCCAAAGACATGCAGGATGGGGATAGGTAAATTGATGACTCTACGCCGTAGGTGTGAATGTGAGCGTGAATGGTTGTTTGCTCTCTACATGTCAGCCCTGTGATAGACTGGCGTCCTGTCCAGGGTGTACCCTGCCTTCGCCCAATGACAGCTGGGATCGGCTCCACCCACCGCGACCCTGAATACAGGATAAGCGGTAGACAATGGATGGATGGAGAAGTTTTTGATGATGATGTAGAGGGAGAGGATTCAGAAGAAGAAGGTTTAGAATTTGAGTATCACATTTCTGAAAATTCAGAGTCTGACAGTGACTCTGAAGAAGATGATGAGATTGAGTATCAGCCAGTTCCAAAACAAAGAAGAGCCACAGGACCAGGCCGTCAGCAGCCATACCCAGGCCCAGAACAAGCCAGTCAGCATGGAGCAAGTGAGGAAACATGGATGTCAAAACATTCTGAAATTGAATGGTCTTCTCGCCCAAGAAAAGAGCCACCCCGCAAGGCTGCCAATGTGATAAGGATGCAACCAGGGCAAACACGGATGGCAGTTACTCACACACAGGACATCACGTCTTCTTTTGAGCTATTAAGTTATAAATGTGACCTAACAAAGGTAAAGGGCAAATATTAACCATATATATTGTTTATACTGCTTGTAATTGGGATAAGGTAAACATCTGTTCAGTATTTTAACATAAAAGTGTTTGATTGTGAGGCATTAAAAGCCACAAAATGCAACGGGTCCATCAGACCCACAAACACTGGCTGAGTAACAACAATATGAACACTACACAAGGGTTAAAAAAGTAATTAGTTACAGTTACAAATTACTTCTCCTAAAAAGTAATTGAGTTAGTAACTCAGTTAGCACATTGTAAGAATAATTTTTTACTCAGCAGACGTTATTTTTTATATTCTATCAAGCTATTATGTTTTATAACATCTTTACTGTCAAAGATGTTTATATTAACTGATTGAAGAATAAAAACACTATATACAGTATTTTAGAACATATGAGGCAGACGTGGATGAAGTCTTTTTTCCTGGGCAGAGCGTGTTTGTTACAGAAACATTCTTGCCTTTAAGTTCAATGAGTGAGAAGTAGTGCCAGTACTTCCAGTTTGAGAACGCTACCTTTGCATTTCCCTGGCTCGTCGCCATTGTCGCTGTCTTGTTGTGTCTGGTAGCCAGTGTGCAGTGAGACAGCGTGAGCAGGGCATGATCCGCCCACCCAGCCAATCATCATCACATTAGCAACGGTGTCATCATCCCCACCCCTGCTCTCTCCAGGCAGCTGATGTGTGGCACTGGTCAAAGTCGAGACCTTGTGCTTCATTCAACCAAATTGTAGAAACGCGCAACTCTACATTCTCAGTAATGGCAATGGTGTTGCAACGATGGGAAAAGTAATTAATTAGATTACTCGTTACTGAAAAAAATAACGCCGTTATACTCTAACACCAACACTGTACATGAGTAGAAACCTAAAGAAGGTTAAAAGGTTATCATACACACCTTCTCTGATGCACTGAACAAGGGACTGACACATGTAGGCGACATTATATAAACCCTTGGATAACACACAGTCACGGAACAATTCTCAGTCGGCATCGTCTTTTAACATCTAGTGTATCAAGCACTAATTGTTGTCATCTTGGTTTGGTTATAAGGTAAGGGGGAGGCAACAGTTTAAAGCATGTTTTATATGTATCTATATTGTCCATGTAAATATTGAGATCTTAATCACCAAATCAAATACACGGGCTTGTCTCAATCACTGTGTAGACATGTTTGTCCTCCTTTCTCCACAGCTTGTGGCATTTTTACTTTGTTTGAAAGAGCAATGCTTTAACCCAATCGGTGAAGCAAAGTAAAAGGAAAAAAAGCATTGTTTGAATATAACAAGCATCAAAAGGAAGACGGAAAATAATAACTGACTATCAGAGAGAAAAGTTCTCCATGACAAGTCTTCATTTACATGTATTCAGGATGTCTCCCTTTTCTCTTCTCTCGTTTCATCAAAGACGTTTTCTGCAACACAGAGAGAGAGAGAGAGAGAGAGAGAGAGAGGGGGCAGAGGGAGAGGAAGGTCATTCATCACTCCAAGGTTTTTTGTCACGTCTATCACAGTCAACTGGTATGATTCAGGTGTGCCAGTTGAAACACCTGCTATCTATTGTGCATAATAATAATAATAATAAAAGGCCTCACTGTTTTGCAGTTTTTCACTTGATCTCATTTTTGTATTCATCAAATCTTGAAAGCAAAGCATCTGCAATATATTTTAATAGTTTCTACCTTATGAATCATCGGCGCATTCTTTTTTTTTTTTGCTCACCCCCAGATGAGCACACCGAAAAGAAAGAACAGAAAGAGACATACATTCATCCACCAGGCGCTGACACATTGTCAAACTCAAGATAATGATACAAAGGCCAAATTTGAAAATTTTTGAATGTTCGTGAGAATACTATATACTATATATATATATATATATACACTATAACTATAGAGTAAAAGCCGCTAGTAAAGATTTACAGTTTGAATAATTAATAGAACTTTGATACATATTTCTCCTATTTCTTTAGTAGATGTTCAATGACGGGGGCTTCAATGATGTTGCTGTTATGTCAAACATGACTGGCACAGGCTGTATTTACACCAAAGCATCATCTCTAAAAGCATTTTCCCATTTAAATGACGCACAATATCCCTCAGTAAATCCACCCTTCTTTAATGCAACCTAAATTAATTGAGGGTACATTGAGTAGGATCTCATGGACATCTAATTTGTCTCTAGGTGATAGAGGTTAAACCGGCGCTAACTTTCAGACCCCTCTGGAATGATCAAATGGTCTAATTATTACCCACATTCACTCTGAGCATTTCACAGGTATACTGAAAGACTGGGACGCTGCAGCCAGAATGCTCAACTACGTACTTCAAGTTAAAACCAACATGATTAGATAATCTAACGTCGATGTTTATGCCACTCTGGTGGAGATGCTTTTTTACACATTCTCCCTTGTTATTTTAAAAATGCATTTTTGTTGAATTAAAATTTTTCCAACAGCACAAAACAGCTTTACAGAAACCCCAACAATCCTCAAACTACACCGGACACAAGAAAAAAATAAAAAACAATTAGGGTAGAAATGACTCATACTTATCTCCCTTAGAGGAGTACAATTCAGCTTTTACGTAAAAATTACCTTGGTCCTCATATCAAAGGTGCATGTCAAAGTGCAGCAGCTACTATGGCAACCAGCTGTAAAGAGCAAGTTGGAAATCACACATGCATGAACCACTGACACAGTACGAGCTAAACCAATTACATTATATTATAGCTAATATAAATGCAACGCATTTACATATAAGAATTCATTTCAGAGTTAATATTACTACTATATAGAATATTTTTATTTGATCATATTCTGAAACTAATTTATTCTATTTTGTTTGTTTTGAAAATCCCAAATTATTGGCCTGTCAATACAAAAAACTTTACCCCTAATTATGTGTAAACCAGTTCAGTAATTCATAATAAACAGCTTTATTCATTTGTGTCAAATCAAATTCTTCATCAAGCATAATGGAGCTTAACAGGTTTACTCTCAAGTAGCTGATGATGTATCCTATGCAGCCGCGCTGACACCCATGTGTCCTTTCCAGAGGGGGTATAGTGTGGTAAAGTTAAGTCAAAATGGAGACATCTACCTCAAAATCAATTACACTGGGGATTTATTATCATATTATAGGGCAGATAAAGCTCCTGGTTACCAATGTGCTGGGTGTCTTTCTGATCTTTATTTTAATGAGGTTTAATGAAGTATGCTCCCCCTAATTAGTCCTCCCTTAACATGTCAGAGTTTCAATTCCACTGTTGATCAATGGGGTGGAGATGAGCCATTTAATTTACCTCAAGGCTAAACGTGTCGAACAACAGTTTGAGGAAGCTTTACCTATTCCAAATGCTGGGTCTGAATATCCAACCAGAGACACCCACATACTGGTCTGGTGGCTAAATTGCTAAAAGGTTAACAAACAGCTAGGGAATCTAATGCAGACAACCATGGTGAATGTACGCTGCCTCTGATACATGGATCTGAGGAACCAACTAGGTTCATGGGCGAGTTAAAACCAAACACACGCCTTTTTTCTAATGGTGTCAAAGTAGACATAAGGCTAAAGAGGGTGTGGGCGCTTAGAGTTGAAGGGTAATGCCACCTACACCCAGATTACTGGAGCACAAAGAGAGAGCTGATGTAGCCTCTTTTGTCTAACACATTAGATTGTAAACAGATGAAACATCCTCAGCGGGATCATGGGCCGACACACTGAGATTGGAAACATCAGGGCTTTCAGGATCAGCACATAAGATGCACGGGTGAAGCTGGTTCACCCTTGGACCGCAGAAGAGTCTGATAATGACTCAACGCTTCTGGAACTTCACCAAAGACGGTCAATCTGGGGAAAAATGTAGAGGAACATTTAGGTTTGGGAAGTGACATTTTCTATCTAGTACAGCACTGAATTTTAAACTTAACTTGAGATGAGCTATTAGCAAAAGCAAGGATACTTGCACTTTCATAATAAAGGCGCTTAACAGACTGTGACAGAGTAAAAATTACTTAGCTGCTTTCAATATAAGCCACTGTTGTGTTTTGTTATGAGGCTTCACAGCCAGACCCGTTCCAACATGAGATTCCAATTTCGAAAATGTATTCATTTAATGGGATGATAGGAATTCATGACTCAACCACACCACAGCAGAGTGACTATACTGTAGCGATCCAGGGGTGAAATAATGACGTTCATGTCAAAGTGCAGCAGCAACTGTGGCAACATGCTTTGAAGTTGAAGTTTGAGTTCACTGATGCCAGATACACATGCGGCAAATTCATAGCTGTAGAAGCCACCTCACTGGAGCGCCTCATTCGCTCAATGGTTCCTTGTGATTTACCTGGGTGGGGCTACAGGCAGGCTTCTGCTTACACTAGTTGGTACACTAAGACTTGACGACGACGATAGGGGATTGTTACATTTAAGTGGCAGTCCGTAAGATTTGAGATACTTTGCTTCTAGCGGCCTCTTTGGCGGTAGATGGAACTGCAGGCAAGCCTCTGGGACCTCATCTCCCTCACCGAACAGTGTCGACTGTCTCTCATCTGCGTGATGCCTTCAAATGCTCCACACTGAGAGGAAGTCTGTCGTTTTTCCCTCGTTCGTGGTCATTTTGCTTCTTAATTACTTGCCCTTCTTCTTATGTTAATGGATCCCTCAACGGTGAGTGATTTAATATTATAATGTTGATTGGTGTTGAAATAAAATGGGCCCCTACTTGTTTATAGTGTTTACTTCCAAGTCAACAGACAATTAGAATGGTTAAAAAAAACAAATTGCATGGCAGTTACATGACGGTTCAGGCACTTTTTTAGGTTAGCTAACTAATACACAAGCTTAAGGCCAGATTAGCGATATATAATGGTTATTGATAAACAAATAACAAAATAGCTATCTTTAAAATTAATCTTATTTAGGTTCTTTACGTAAATACAAATGGACATTTGACACGAAAAGGAGAAACCAGTGGATACATCAATCCTAACAGTTTGTCATGACTTTGAGGTGTTTACAAGCCAAGTTGCAGTGATGGTAGTATGGCAAATGAGTTGTAGTTGCCGACTGTTTTGGAACATGGGCCTGGACTGTGGATAGTTGGAAACTGCTACCTTGGTAATGAGATTCAGGAAGGGCCGTGCTGGTGCCTCAGCCAGAGGGCTTACCCAGGCTTATCTGCGAGCTGTACGAGAGAGAGAGAGAGAGAGAGAGAGAGAGAGAGAGTGTGAGAGAGAGGTATTTTACTATAGACACTTGCCTTTCACAGTAAACACTTGAGATGAATATTGAAGGCTGGTGTCAGTATTTGGAACATTCATGACATTTTTAGGTTGAGTATGTGACAAGGTTTTGTAATGCACCGACCACAACTAAAAAGAGCAGTAACATCAGGTGTATTTATTTTGTTCATATGTTGTTGTTTTTTTGTATGCACTGTGAACAGCTCTGAATTACTCAATGTTCAAAATTGAGGATGTGGTTGAGATTGAGTTTTCTGTCATGCCTGCGTTTAGTGGAGTTAATTCAGTGACACAGAGCCGTTTCTTGCTATAAGCGGACTATGCGAGCGCATAGGGCCCCCGCGCCACCAGGGGGCCCCCTCAAGTTTCAAGGTTAGCTGCAATACCTGTGGAAGGACCCGAAAGAAAAGGTGTGAAAAGTACCTGGCACCTGGCCCGCTGATTGGTCAGATGTGCTGTCTACCAAGCCGCGTTGCTATGACGACCAGTACTACTAAACTAGGAGGGGGAGGGGAATTGCGCCGAGCCGTAGGTTCAGGTCATTCACGGCATGGCGTCCAAACGAGCGTATACGTCTGGCGCCGAAAAAAGTAAAAAGAAGAAACTAGAAGAAGAAAAACGCTTGCAGGATAAAGGTAAGGTTTTTTTTCATTATGTGGGGTGGAGGGGCTAGCTTAAATGCTGAATTTTTCTGATAGCTTAACCCTCTGAGACCCATTGTGGCGTATATGCTACGAATGATCATGTTGTCTTTAGAGCGTCACAACTCCGTAATGGTTTGCACTAGAAACATGCGGTTTATTTCCTCTTAAACTAGAGAAACGGGGCTAAACAACGGTACCCTGTATGTCCATGTGAGCGATTTATTTTTGACAACAAAACGAATGCGTAAAGTTGTAAAGATGTGACAATATGTGTCCTCATTTCCGTGGCGCATTTCTCCGTTGTGTTTATGTATATCGATCATTATTTTCATCCGTCATCTTGCTAGTGACGTATACAGTCACGTTTATGCGAGCATCGGACATTCGTATTGGCTCCCGTAGTGGCTTTTACAGCCAATCGGAAAGCCTGATTTACGCTTGGCCGTGAGTTGTTGTGTTTGCTCAAACGGGAGACACGGAGGAGATCCTCGTCCAGTGGGAGCTGCTGTTCCATCATAGACCTCCTCTGCTGTTCAATATTTGCCGCTTAACATTACTTCAGGATTGTTTTAGTGTGTCCTCAGTTTATAAGTCTCTAATGTGAAGTGTGCTAAACAACACTAATACATATTAGGCCTATTGTAGATTATTATGGACTATTGAAGCAGTGTATTATTGCTCTGAGTGGATTATTATTAACTCTACTGAGCTAGTTGTGTCTTTCTTTACCACATTTATTCGAATATTTATTGTGACAATATAATTTGAACAAATGTACCTACATTCCTACAGTTTAGTTATGTTTTTGATGTATTTGTTTTATTCAAAAGAATCATAATAACGCAAATTAAAGTCAATATAAAGTAAACAATACTATATAGGACTGTTAGGTCTGCCCAGAGAACAAAAGTTAAGACCACATCATCAGTTAGACAATTAGTCAACTTTGTAATACTGTGTGAAATATAAACTAACATATTCCTTCAATATCACATAGTGCACATAAGTCATTTGTCTTTGTTTTATAACTCTTTGAAACTGCTTAAAAGTGACAACTTTGAAATTGGATGCATGCTTTAAAGGAACACTGTACTGTATATTGCAGGGGTTAATGTAAAAACAGATTATGAATGTCTAACATAACATAGACTAATAACATAACTCAATTATATAGTATGAATATTTGCTGAGGATCTATTTTGCTTGGTAACCAGAGGCCTATTTTATTTTCTGTACAACTTTAATTATTTATTTATTATAGTTAGGGGTTTGTTTGTTTTTAATGTATATTCTTTATATATATATATGTGTGTGTGTATATATATGTTACTATGTTTAATGTTAACTTAAAATAAAAGAAAATTGAGGAACACTCATCAGTTTCATTTATTGACTATCAAGGATCTCTATTGTTTAGCTTGTATTATAATTTATAAATAATAATCTATTAGTTCAACTTACTAGGGTGGGTCAACATAATGTTTGATTTTAATTTGTTAGAGGTTTTCAGGACTCTAGCCTGTTTTCCTCTTAAAATGTAATAGATTGTTGCATCTTTATTGATCACCTAAAAGGGTTAGGAGTCTATCCATCGTAGTTTGACAAAATAGGGGCCCCCGAACAGCATCTTGCATAGGGCCCCCAAACAGACAGAAACGGCCCTGCAGAGCCATATTGCCGTTCTTCCATCTTCACACTTCTGGCCTTTTTATTTGGCAGAGCTTTTCATGTCAGTTAAGGGTGGAATATTCTGTTTGGCTTGTGAATGTGACACAAGCTGGAAGCTGTTCAACAACTCTGGTGACTTTTCAGTGTGGATGGAAAACATTCTAAATAAACACTTCACATTTATCTGCATTCGAGTGGACATCAGTGCTACTTTGGCAAATGTGTCACTTAGCATATCGCACTTAAGTGTGAAATGTCAGGATTACAAATAATAACCTACGCCATTTCGTATCAGCCATCAGTCTATAAAAATCAAATGACTAATGTCATTGGACTAGAATTTGGCCGATATCCAGTTTCACCGGTTCTGTTCGGTGTACAGGGATAAACCGGTTTGATGTATGCAAACCGGTTGAACCGGCATTTGTCCTTATGACACGTTCTGGAAGATTAAAAACATCAGCAACCTGTGCCGACGGTGTCATGGCACTAAATCCAACATATCTTTCATTAGTAATAAACAGCAATAATGAAAAGCGATTAAAATAATATTGTGATTATTTATAAACGGATCAACGAGTGCCCGAGTCGGCCGAGCAAGCCAAGCTGACATGACAGACCACATTTCAGTCGAGGTGGGAGGGAACTTGCTTATGTTTGTTTACATCGACGTTTTGAAGCGGTGTTGCTAGGCGACACACCACGAAGCATTTAACGAGCTGAGAACGTAGATCCGAAGAAGATAAAAAGCCAGTATCATATACGCAGCAACACTTTGACGAGCAAGAGTTTACCTCTCATAGTTGTTTTGAAGCCACGGCGAATCGGAATCCCGACGCTCATTGAATACGTTACACGGCCTGCAGCGTCGTATCCGTCTCTCTGGTTCTGCAAAGCCACGATGCTTTGTAAAAAGTGTTACGCTGCAAAGCAAAGTTACCTTGAAGACATTTTAACTATAAGAAATTCAAAAATATTATTTACATCAAAATCATTTGAAAAAGAAAAGCATCTCTTACCATACAGTTTTGAAATAAATATAAAAAAATATCTAGTGGAAAACGAGAAACAACAATTGAATATAAATTAAACATCATCATTTAAAACAACTGTTATGTTTCTCCAACACCAGCTGGTTTGGTGTTCTGTGATGAGGGAGTCTCTTGGAGGTTGTGCTCCTGTTGAGCTTCTTTCAGTGCATCTGCTTCCAGCATCTAGCATTTTCTGTAAACAAGACATGGAAACTTTAAAAATGATTCAGGGACTTTGAGACAGATGACCATAATGTGACATTAAGCAACAGTTTTAACTTGTAGGCACTAGACCGTTGCTCAAGATAAGAAGGTTACATACAAAACAATAGGAAAAGATTCACTGTGGCGCCACCCAGGGGAGGCGCGGAGAAGAAAACACACGTGTTTCTCAAACGGTGTGCCTTCCGTTTATTTAACAGGCATAGTGCAGAATAAGCCAACATGCTAGTTCCAGAGCTGACCATTGGCCTGACGTATGCATTATGTTTGCACCTTTAAAAAAAATCAATACTATTCAAGTAATTGCCTAAATGCCTGCAAACGCTAGCTGGCCAAAGACTCACGTAGTGTTTTCTCCGGTGTGTTCTCCAGGGGCTCCATCTGATAGGTCATGTGATCGGTTGCTAAGCGTCAATATGTAGTGAATACATAGCATACGTGTAAAGGAAATGTTATTTTCTTTGTCATAGCGTTTCAGGCAGTCGTTTGCAATGTGTTTAATGTGCATGTTCATACCGCGATGACGATGAAAAAGCTACATCGTACAGCCCTGTACCTGTCCAGACATAAGTAGTCGGATGTGCCATTCTGGCAGTGAAAGTGATATATGCTTGCTTTGGAGAGTTGACCCATGTTTCCGCTGGAAAGTAGGATAGTGGCTAATTCTGACATGGTGACACATAACAACCAATGATAATGGAGCTCATCGCTTTAGACTAATAATGGACTTCATGGACAACAACCTCTTCAGAGATGGGTTGTCGAGTTCCAAAGCTCTTTTTTTTTTGTAACCAAAAAACGTGATGACATTGTTGACATGCCTCCCCGGGGTAGACGTACATGATGGATGGAATTCAGTCGGCAAGTGACCCTGCCAAAGGCACTTTAACATTTGGCTCAGAGCTTTGGTGACAAGGTGTTGATGAGATGCGAGCTTGCCTTGATAATATCAAGGTCAGCATCCTCTTATCAAGACCAAAAATGGAAGTGATATGTAATCAACACACACAGTGTCATACATAACTGAAGGGTTGCACAAGTAAATAGAAAACATCCAACCTTGTTTGGATCCAGGATTAGCAAAATAACTGGCCGGCTTTAGTAAGGTGCGTTATTCACAGTAGGTGGGTGATGTCATGCAGCTCTTAGGACGTGACTATTTGAGCAGCTGTGCCATGAATTGTCTCTCGGCTTTTCTAGAAGCCTTTCAGAATTAAATTTTGTTTCTAATTGTTCACATTGTTTGTTATTGTGCTACATCTCTGGGCTCGTAATCACTGTGTATATACACAGGAATGGTAACAGAATTTGTTGAGGTGGCTAATTATATAATTATACGGCTGCTACTGCACATGTATTGTCCTTGTTTCTATACTGTGTGCTGCTCCCTCATTTGCTATTTTCATGTTCCTCTTCAGTCACTCTAGACAGTTGGCCAGCAAAGTTACTGCAAAACCGAGAGATGCAAAATAGTGTGAACTCTGGAGACATTTAGTAATCGGTAACAAGGATGAAGAAAGGGGATTAGATTGCCTCTTGGCTCGGTGCGTTTTTCCTTGCTGCTGCTTCTCCTTGACTGCTCCCTTTCTTCTCTATATATTTAATTTTTCATATTTATCAACGCATTATTTGTTTCTCAGAGGAATATGGGCGGTGAACCTTTCTTTCTGACATGGCTGGCAATGGCACAGCAGCGATTTTGTGAAACGCTAGAGCTAGAGATGTGCATATCTGTGTGTGTGTGTGTGTGTGTGTGTGTGAGAGGGAAGAAGAGGAGGAGAGAGAAAACGAAAGGGTGGGGAGGTGCAGTGAGAAGAAGGGAGGGGGCATGTATGAGGGTGGGTGAATGCGAGAGAGAGAGAGAGAGAGAGAGAGAGAGAGACGGAACGGGAGAACAAGCGGCTCGCCTCATTCCGCTGCTTTCTCAGCATCCGTTCTGTGAGACCCTATTCTGGAGAGGAGAGCGCTATCCAACAGGCAAATTGGAGGAAGGAAAAGGGGAAAAATCCATTGAAGAGGGAGGATATCGAGGAAAATAACACATAATCAAGGCTCACTGGCATTCACTATCACCTCTTAAACCTTTGACAGAGGTGTCTGAAAGTTTCCGTCCGGGGGGGAACACCCTCCCCTTGTTTGGGGATGAACAGCGGATGCTGAATTTCATTCCTGAAGGCAGGAGGAGAGCTGTGAATACCGGCTGGATTCACTTGCAGTGGAGCTGGTAGTACGCACCAGAAGATATCCTACAGTGCCTCTTTCTCTCTTTCGCTCAGGCTCTCACACACTCATTTTCCAGTAGAATACGTATCATTATTTCACTGTGCCACGGTGGAATATCGGAGTGAAGCAACCCAAAAGAAAATCTCGTGAACCAGGGAAGTAAAGGGGAACGGATTACGTGCAAAATCAATGAAGGACATCCATTTAAAAAAAAGTAAGTTCTAACCAGAATGCTTTGATTTGGGTTCTGATTCTGAGAGACAGCTTATCTTGTGGACTAAAGGGTTCTGGATGGTATTTCAAGGTAAGGACACATCCACAAGCCCTTGTATATTAATAGCACCCTCCAGGTTTTTGAGAAAAGGGCAGATTAGGGAGCCGAAAAGCTCAGCATGAATGATAACGCTGAAGTGGGAAAGAGAGAGGGAGATGGGAAAAGGTGTTAAAGTCTTAGTCTAGACTGTTTTAAGCCAGTTTTACAGGAAGTGCAAAGTTGAGATGAATGTCTTAATGATACAATTACATGTCTTACAGACAGCATGATTGTTTTTTTATGGCTATTTGAAGGCTGCGCCTCTCCACGGAAAAAAAAATGTATCTATGTGTATCTGCATACTTATGCATGTCTGTTTGCTGAGAGGGGAGATGCCTTTCTGCAAAGCAATCCATCTCTTTGCTTCCTTGCTACATTGGTTACCACCAGGGAAGGCTGCCATTGCAATGGGGATAATTGCGGTGGCTGTTTGTCCTCGTCTTTATAGCAGCTATTCTCTTTGAGCTCATGGAATTACTTTCATCCAGTGACCACATTTTATTCATAATGGTGAATGCCTCTCTGCATTTTAAAGGCTCCTCAGTACCTTTTGTATCTGCTCACGGAGAACTGGTTGTGCCCAGTATCTCAGACGCCCTACATTAAAACGTCACCTACAGTTTCCATATGTAAGTTTGTTGCTGCAATGCATCGCATTCCATGTCGCCTATCTCTTATCGTTTATTTGTCTTGGTCTTTCCCTACAAAACGTGATGATACAAGCATATTTGTTTTCCTGTGTCTCTCATTTGCCAATTTATTTTTCGGATAGAAACTAAGACTGTTTTAGGAGGCAGCGTACAGACCACCAGCATATTATTGTGTTCTTTTTTGGGAAGAGGGAATCTGCTGCCCTGTTGATCAATACCAGACAAGTGCATAGCCACCTCCTTTGTAAAGCACTGGTTGAAATAGTTATGGTTGAATGAGCATCCTGTTGGTCCCTTGAAATATTTAAAATAATTGAATAATGAATAGTCTGTCTAAGCTGTCGAAGTTCCACTCCAGCCTGGGCAGATGATTTTAAAGCCACCTTCTCATGTAACATGCAAAACAGTGACCATTAAATGCCTTTGCCTCTGGATGTAAAAAATTCAAAAGAAGTGTCTCTCCTCTTGCAAAACATCCACTGGGGGGAAGTGGAGCCTGATGGGAAGTTGATGACAGCTCCTGTATATCTGGCGTTGACTGGCTATAGGTGGCTTGAATCGCAAATTGTTCCTCTGCATATATAGCTTGATTGCAAGAAGCTACTATGCACACATTTTCTATTGAGATTACATTTAGCATTCAAGGGGCATAGTGTGTATAATCGCTTCCCCTTGAAAGAGATGCAAAGGTGTCATCTGCTCTGCCTGCTGTATTCACTTAATCTAATGAGCTACATCTACAGTATGTATTCGTCAAATACGCATTATAATGTCTGCATACGTGTGTAAGAGAGCGTGTAAGCCTGGAAGAGAGTTTTTGAATGTATCTGGTATCTGCGTGGGTGTGTATTTGTCCAGAGCTCTGTGCTTCATCCCTTTTGATGTTTTATTGAGTGTTAACCATGGTAGGACTGACGCACTGCCTCTGATATGGAGTAGCATGGTTAAAGGAAAGCATTAGGACCGACTTTGCTCTTCCTTGTATTTCTTTTAAACTCTGAATTGGCAATGCTGTGCCTGCCTCTTTCAGCCCTTTGGATTTGGTAAATGATTCGGTTCAGGCACTATATGTGCATTTGTGCGAATCTGTGTCTTTGTGTAAGCAAACAGCGTATATGTGCACTGTGTGCTTTACACAGCATGTGTGTGTGTGTGCTCAGGTGAGTGTCTGCCTTTGTGTGTGTAATCCCCTTCCCTCTGTGTTAAGGGGGGGGGGGGGGGCAGTATGCAGTCTGTTTTTCTCCCATTTCTGATGTTAGCAAAGGAGTCAAAGACGAGGCGGCCTTGCATTTTAAGTGATATAATGCATCCACTGAATCGCAGAACCTTCATTGCCATTGACAGTATGTCCACAATCAGTAGAAACAATGTTGATGGCAAAACATGGTGGGGTTTTTATTTGTTACTCACAGAAATGGAGTTTGATTCAGAATTCATGCTCGTCAGTAGGCAGCTGAAATCTGACAAGGACACCTTCTTCATGTATAATTTGGAATCATTTTGGGCCTTCTTTGGTATCAGAAACAGATCAGTCGAATTAGGGATGCACTGATACCAGTGTCGGCTCAATACTGTACTCATGTACTCATACTTGTACTCAGAAAACTACTCCCATACAACTGCTGCCAATACTGGCAAGAACAGAAATAAGTATTTGTACTTGATGTGAACAAGTGTGGTATTGGTGCATCCCTAAGTGAAATATAGAAGTTGCAAATCGGGCAGAATATTTAAATATTGGGTTTTTGTATTGTCAGTAATACCATGAGACTTTTCACTGTCGAGTAAGGCTTCATTTAAATTAATATTCCATGAATATCACTAATTGACGTAGCCTTTCTAAAGATATCAAACCTTATCATGCTGTTAGCTTGTGCAAACTATGTAAACTAAATTTAAGAGTGTACAAATGTTTTGTTAGTGAGGCTTTGAATTATTTTATTTATTGAAACAAATGAGACAACAGATAGATGAATTTGTGAAACCATTCCTAACCTTCCTCTCCTTCAAATTAAGGTTAATATGTTGATAAGTTTGACCTGCAAATGAATCTAATACATTACATTTTTGGTAAACTTATAAATAAAAAATAAAATAAATAAAAAAATTGCCACCTATCTGTGCTCAAAATTATTGATGAATGATACAGCTGTAAAAGATGAAGTTTGATTAAAGATTAAATTTAGATTTAATTTGTTCTGGGGTTTAAAAGTTCAGCCACAATGCAGCGGCGTCTTTGCACAGCGATCTAGACATCTTTGAAGTTTCGTTTTTAAAGTGCTTCTGAATATATAAGAAGAATCTACTTGGAAAAAGTATTATGTGACATCTTTATATCACAAAAAATGTGTATTACAGTCTTTTAAAAATACAGGTTAAACACGTGCTGTTGTTAGAGGACAGATGTATATAAAAGCTCTGTCAAAAACAGTGCCTGTACCCAGAAGCAGAACAGTGTATTTTTAGCCTGTCCATTAAGGACATGGAAGAAAAATCAATGATCACAGACTGTAACACTGGGTTTCAAATTCAAGTTTTTTTCCCTCTCTATGACCTTTGGATACAGTTGGGAATGTGTACTTTGTAAATATCAAATTGTAACTTGGTCAATGAAAGATTCCTATAGCCTAATTTATAAGGTAACTTGTTTTACTAAAAACTACTTTTTCTTGCGGCTGGGTAATATTAGAGTACTTATTCACATTTATATTTAGCAGCTATGTGGCTTCACCACATACTTTCAGTTTAAAGGCTAATATGTGTATAAAAGGTGCTGTCACAAGCCACACATCTGTAGCATATACACCACCAGCTGGCTGCGACAAACAGAGGACCTTATTTTAAATGGAGGTCTGGTCAACTGGAGACCAAACTGTGAACGGAGGCGGCTGATCTGTTGTCAGCCCCTTTGAATCCCTGATGAGGCTGAACACAATATGCTCCAACAGCTGGGTCATTTATGGAATATGCTTACTCATCACGGTCGACTGCCACTAAAAGGAGAGGGAAATAATTCTGTTTTAATAGAACATGCTTCAGATGAAAAACAAAAAACATATTTTAAATTAAGCTAATTTATTAGCCCCTAAAAAATGTCAGCCCTCTCCGAAAATACATTTGGGGGAGACCTTTGGATAAACATGATGATTATACTAGGCTCACCATAAAATAACATTGGTCAAATGTATTTAGAAGTAATTCCATCATTGAATAATAATAATTTCATAATATTATAAGGTATAACATATATATTATAAAGTTGTTCACTGTGTAACTTTTTTATTGTTTGCATTCATATTTGAGACAGTTGGCTTCCAGTGTCACTAAAATTAACATTGACTGAGATGAAACTCACTGTTTCTTTTATCCACAAAAGAGAAATTCTTGGCAAAAAAGAAAAGGACATGGAACACAAAGGATTTATGTCTGGTGTCTGTCGATGATGTGATGTGCTAAGTGACTGCTGGTGGCGGTATAGCCCTTTAGCGATGTAGTAACCAGGAAGAGGCTGTCTGGGGCCCGAGGACTGATCTAGGACAAGCTTCCATTGACAGTGACCTTGCTGTCCGTGTCACTTTGCAGCTTGACCTCACTGGGCGAGCTGTCGAGGGTGTGTCGTACCACCTTTGGAAAAGTCCCTTTTACTGTGTGTCGACAAGTAGCATTAGTAAGAGGTGGGGGATGACGTAGCTGGCTAAGAATAGGGGGCAGAGGATCTCGCACTATATGGAACTAGAGGAAATGAGGCCCATTCCCTTGGAGAAAAACAAAAAAGATACCTTACGCTATATCCTTGATCTAAACGCTGCTTCCCATAGTACATCTCTTTACACAAGTCTTTCTCTCAACCTAGCAAATGCATGGTTCCGAATACAAGCATACACCCTGCAAACTGGCATGTATCTTCCTTGATTATTACAGGAGACATCCGAATGTAATGTAATCACTACAAGTTCAGCAGTTATAAAACAATACCATCTTATGTCTGATTTGACATTTGGTTATGCTACCTTTTACAAAATCCTTTCCAAGTGAAGCATTAAAAAGGGCAAAAAAAAGGACAAAATGCATGATTCATGGGGAGTGTGCTTTGCTGTCACTTGTTAACTATTTACATTCTGTATCCACAAATAATCAGAGGTTTGTTGTCATCACAAAATGCCTCCAGAAAACAAATGCAAAGTGATCTGAAAGCATGTGATTTTCATATGCAAACTATTTTGTATTCCAGCACCACACATGAGGGGTTTAACTAGAAACATACAAATTACAATTGCTAATACACCACTACTTGTTTATTTTTAAGCAAAAACCAGTGCTAGATTTTGCCTCTATAGCTTGTTTATCACCAGCTGACCTGTAAATATGCTGACATCAGTTAAGTTGTACTCTCTTGTCTGAACAGAGCAGTGCACTGAAGTATGTGACATGAACTGTAACATCCTTGGCCATAATATGTTACCATGCTCCTTTGCATGAAAGGGACATTGTGTACTTTGTGTCACTATGCTGTGCACGTTTTCTTATGCTATGTAAATCTACCCAATAAGTCATTTGAGCCACAAACACAGCCAAGCCACTTAGGTGCCATTACTGACCAGTCCCTTTTTTAAAACTAATTAAGGATCATTAAATATTCACAAAGTAGAATAACCTGCCTATATCCTAATAGCAAGGGAAGATTGATACTGCTTCTATTTCAGCAAGGCCAATGATTTAGCCATCCATTTTGTATTTTGCCTCCATCAGCCACTTTAGGAAGTCCTCACAGCGACTTTGCCACCTTCATCCTTTCTCTACAACCTCAGTTTTCAGCTGTAAAGCAGGGTATTTAAAGTATTGACCGCTTCGCTCTTTAGATTAAAACAGAAACGTTGTCTCTTTTATCAAGGTGAGGGGGCCACATCCAGGGTTGGATCTCAAGGTGAGAGAAATAATGTATTCAACATGTAAACTTTTGTGTAAAATTCAGTTAAAACGGGATTCATATTCAAGCATAAATATGTGCATGGATTTTACAACACCAAACAAACTCATTTGTTTCATATAACGATCAAATATTAGCCAGAGAGCAATTCAAAATGAATCCTTGAGCTGTGAGCTGCAGGGCTGGTGCCCAGAAAGGTTAGGTCATTACATACTCGACTATATCTCCACTAATGCTTCACAGGTAGATCCGGAAATGTCGGAGTGTAGTCTTTTCATTGTAACAATAGAGGACATGTCAGTACATGGATTCTTCCTCCGCCTCTGAGGGGACTATGGACTCTCGAAAAAGCACTTGTGCCTCTTACATTTGGCAAGCTCCCCTAACCCCGCTTCTGCCAGACTATCCAAAGCTCTCAACAGGACACTGGACTTGCACTTGTTAGTGCAGGTCACTGATCCTGGACTCCTTTGGGCTTACAGCTGATATAGACCAAAGTACAGCTTGTTAGTTGCTTATGCTTTAAGACGTCTGTAGGGAACAGTGAGAACACCTACACATCTTAAAACCCTAAGCGCAGAAGACTGTTTTGGGGGAATGAAGTGGCTCATCTCCCCAGGTGTTGTAGGTTCAAAAAGTGATGTTCCGAGTCTGATGGACGAGTTTATCTCCTGGGGGGGAACAAATTATTCAATCTAAAAGTGCAGCTAAAGAGTGAAACAAGGTGAAAGAATACAAAACAAAATGGTGGGTATGCAGAAAGGAGATAATATAGTTAACAGTAGTTAATCATTTTTATAATTGACTGCCCTGCCTTTTATCGAGTTTCAGAGCCTAAATGTCAAATCTGACTATTCTATTGGTGTAAAAGAAGATGAGCAAGATGACAAAAGATTAATTCCTGTACAGGCACAAAAAGCTCATATTATACTGGCACTGTTCTATTAAGATAGTGACGGTTGGCTGCTATCCAGTAAGTGCAACCAACCCAATTTCATAACGGCATTTCTCCTATAGCCTAGTGCAGTCACCTCCTGCTCTATTTCACGCTGTTGCATGAACGTCCAATAAATCGGGAGGAGGGGCTGTGAGTCAGTGTATCCCTTTTAATTTATTGCATGCTTCTTTCTTATATCCGTATAATCTGAGATAGCTGTCAGTTGGGCGAGAGACTCATTAGAGCCGTTGTCATGCCTTTGCTCTTGGGCTGGGGAACATACTGAATAGATAAGAACTCGTTCTCCTCTCCAAGCTTCTCTCCCGCTCCTTTTATCGCTGCAGCTCTCTCCTTTTCTCTTCTTTGTCTGCTCAGCGTGTTACCAGAGGTTTGACTGTCAAGTGGAAGCTCGAGACATTTTGGAGTCTTTCAGGGAGACGATGGAGGTTCTGACAGCAGCATATAATCATCCGCCTGCTGCGGTCTTACCCTTTTTCGCCTCTCGGTTCCACGTAGATGTTGTCTGTCTTTATTTTATTATGATTGAATGGGCTGCAGCCAGGTTTTAGCTGATGCGATAATAATTAATGTGTTTCACTGTTGAACTTGCCTTACTATCCCATCGCTTAAAGTACATCTATGTATGACCATGAAGGAGTAATTGCTTGTTTAATATTGTTACATTACCAATATTTTCAACAAAGTTTTTACCCATTCAGATATTCAGGCATATTTATCACGTATTAATAAGCTTTTCCATTATGTGGTTGTGAATATACCCATAGTTGCAGCTAGATCTACAGTTCCTTTTTGTAAAAGAAAAAAAAGCAATCCCTTGAATCTTAAACAACCATCTAATTAGTGTGAAATGAAACACAAACAGAATGTTTAATTCTCCAATTTGTAATATGTCATTACAGCAGGCACTGGAAACTCTGCCTCCCCTTTTTTGGGCTATCCTTACAAAGTGATGAATCAGATTTAAGTCTTTACTTTTTAATTGTATAATCAAGAGAGAAAATAGATATATTTGGATGACAAATTTACTGGAGAGTTTATATTCTAAGTTGTGACACTAACAAAAAATGGATGCTTAACGGTATCAAACCGCCTTGAAAGCATATACCATAACACTGCTACATCATCAAAAAGATGATGTGCCTCTGTAGGCCGTCCATGATGGATGATCTAATAATGCTGTGGTTAGTAGACTCATTCCACCTATTATTAGTATTATTATTTTTTTTATTTATTATTCTATAAATATCTGTATCCCACAAGCATGTGAGCCACACTGTATAGAGTTCTCCACTACATGCTAGCTGGATCACAAGTGGCTCTATATCCCATATTCAAAGATGCAGGCTGTGGGATATATATGACATCGCATGCCTTTGTGAATAAAATCGTGGATGACAGAACCACAGCAACTGGCTCTCCCCTGCCACCCTTACAATGTGGGCAGTTCATGACAGAGATTGTACATGTCCTCAGAAATTCTCAACACACGTGCAAATTCAGCTCGCCTGCCACATTAGATATAGCAGGGACTGCATTGCCCACTCCTCTTTGATGAGCCGGGAATTAAACCTCCAAATTTAAACACTGACCTTTACTTCCAAGTATACAAGCACCACCACTATTGTCAACATGTGTAATTCCTAGCCTTGGATGCCGACATGGTCACTGTGAATTATAAATCAATGAGCATGTATTAGTGTAAAATCCTCCAGCACTTGGGGCTTTGCTTGCGGTGGAAGAATGAATAGGAGAGAAACAGGGGCACCTCAGGGGATGTCAGGCTGTCCAACTCTGGGTCTGCTAGTCACAGCCTGGAGCTCATCCATACAGATACATAGAGACGGGGGGCTTATATAGCATCGTCTCTGTTTGTTTGTTTCTGTCTGTGTGAGTGTGCTTTGATTAGCTATTGAACAAAAGCAAAGGCACTGTTGCATGATGCTTAATGTTGAGATACAAATCCACAGGATTTCAAACGAGGGCTGCACGATATTGGAAAAAACACATTGCAATGTTTTTTTCTGCAATATTTATTGCAATATGTAAAATTACAGGCCTTTTCACCATAGATTTTGTACATTTATTTGAGTTAAATGCATCAATTTGATGCATTTTGAGAAATTAAGAGCTGGCTTTTTACTTACTACTTTTTAAAAACTCACTGTATAGATGTGAAAGCAAAAAGATTACAAAGCATGGTCAATGAGACGGGCATCATGTTTCAAGACGATTCGGGTAAGTTGCCAACATCGCCACAGGCCCGTTGCACTCTGGACAATCTGCCTCAGTTGACAGTCCCGCCCGGAGCCCCATTTTTCTACTCACTGAGAGAGAGGGCGAAGCCAATGCTAGTCCAAACCCCCGGGAAGCGGCGAGGTCAAGGCAAAGGGGGCTGTTAAGCTCACGGTCGATTCCACGAGCCACCTTCAATCCAGGCCTGTCCAAGTCGATCTAGCATAGTCGGTCGCAGTGCACCTTTATGAGGAAATGTGTTTGCTGGGGAGAGGATCCTCCCACATAAGAAGTCTAAAAATACATACAGTTCAGTGAAATACTATTGCAGCCCTACCAATGTGATAGGTAATTAAACAGAAATACTGGATTAGTCATGGAAAATGAGAATCAGTTTTCTTTTGCATCAACAAGCAAAATGTGACATATTTTACTTTATTTACAAACACGTCCTGCGATGTTACCTTTTTACAATGTTGATGCTTAAACAACATATAACGCGGTCATATATTATACATGTCCAACATATAAAAACATTCACATTTATTGGTGAAAATGTTGAAGCTCATTTGGTTATTTGTCAGTAACAATACTAGAGGTCATCACAGGAAGGAATACAGTGGCAAGAAAGAGTATATATAAGCATATAATATGTTGTTTTCTATTTTAATTGGTCATAAAATGTGATCTGATCTTCATCTAAGTCACCATAGATAAAGACAATGTGTTTAAGCTAATAACTGACAAACAATTGTTAAACGCACCCATTAAACATCCACAGTGCAGGTGGAAAAAGTAAGTGAGCCGTTGGATTTAATAGCTGGTCGAGCCTCCTTTAGCAGCAATACCTTTAACCAAGTGGTCTGATCCTAGCTGCAGATCAGATCTGCACAACGCTCAGGAATGTTTTTTACCACACTTTACCTTACAGAACTGCTTCCTCTCAGCCACCTTCTTAGGGTGTCTGCTGTAAACGGCTCTCTTGCGGCCATTCCACAGCATTTCTATTGGGTTAGGATCTGGGCTCAGACTGGATTTTCTTCTTTTTTTTCCTATATATTGTGAATTCTATATATAGTGAATTTACTCCAATGTTTAGGGTCGCCATTAGCAACGCCCTTTTTTATTCCATACATAGTTCTGTGTATTCTTCACAAATAATTCAACTTTTATTCAGGGGTGCAACAATATTCTTTTTTTTTTTTGGAGAGAGTAGCTTTGATGTGGATATGACCCACGCTTTTTGTATCTTAGCAATTCATGATCGTTGAGGAATCATAATTTGTTTGAACCAGTCTGTCTTCAATAAAACAGAATTGTGTAGGAGTTACTGTGAGTTACAGTCACTTGCATGACAACATCCAGGTTACCTGTAACTCCAGTTACCTGTACCACATGAGCAGCAGAGAAAAAAACTCAGATCTCTTCTGCAAACCTGCTTGGAAATGTGGCACATGTGAGGAGTGAATACTGTGTGAAATATTGAAAAGCATGATATTATTTTTTAGCAATAAACTATTTTTTCAGCAATACTCTGTATTATTAGTACCATCAAGTTGCCAGGCTATAATAGCTAATAGATATTATAGATGTGCAACTTATGTAAGACATGTGTGTGCCCTCAAGGTATCCCAAACACCCCCCCCCCCCCACACACACACACACACACACACACACAGCATAAACACTTCACAGAAAAATGAATAATTTACATTCTATGAACATGTTAAGATGCATTATTTCTAAAAGCACTCAACAGAAAATAAAGGGATTATTGTACATGGCTGCGTCAGGAAGCCTGTTCACTATGTCTGTGTTACTTAAGAGGGAAACAGCTCAGCTACTTTCAGCTATTTAGCAACTTAATGACCTGAGACACTAAAAATGCTAAAACAAAATCACCACATTTATTGTTTTATCTTTCATAATACGAAAAAAAACGCACGACTTGATAAACATTCCACATGAGGTAAACGCCGAGGCAGATTGCACTTGATGAACACAGAGTTGCTTATTTGCCCTGCAGGAAGGAAAATGAATGACTTAAACAGCGTACTGCAGGGTTATAGGATTGGCATTCTGTGCCCATATTAATGATGACATGGCATATCGTATACAGTGAGTTTGAGGAGTACATTATCTTGACAATTACTGTTCTGTTAGGAGATGAAAGCCTCCTACCACACTGTTTAGTGGCCACTCCCTTTGGTCCTCAGGGTTGCCTATATACACAGTGACCCTGGTTTCCTCTTTTCCGGTGCAACACCCATCTAATCCCATTACTGTTTGTGACTCACTACTTTCAACTGTCGGGAGAAAGAAAAAGTGCATAAATAATGTATTCCTTGTGTGTATCCTCCCCCGGATCAATGGCAATACAAAGACCATCTACAAAGACGGTTGGCTCAAGGCCATATTTGATCACTTCCACTGCGCACGATCACTGCTCCCTTTTTTGTCAGCCCGCCGAGACTCAATTATTTCCAAGTGTTTGTAAGCTATTGTTGAAAGAACAAGAAGTGAATATTTAAAGTTGGTAAGGGGAAGAAAAATCTTTGATGAGACATGAAAACAGCAGATGGATGGCAATGGTGAACTGTTAAACAGAGAGAGAGGAGGAGAAAGGGGAGAAAGGAAAATGATGTGATGCAGTATCCTTTTCCTCATAGGGATACTGGGAAAAGAGTTGTATGCATGACAGACACGCCTCTCCAGTGTTTCTACAATGATGGGGAAATCTGATAAATTACAAAGCTCTTTTTCATTTGAAAGCAAGAGTAACTGATCAGTAGGAAATGGAGTACAGCTCAGTTGGACTTTCTAGGGAGGACATCAACTGTGTTCGGTGAGCTAATCTGCTCTAACACTGCAAGCTTTGCTCAGTGTTATTTCCCTGGAACAGGTAAAAAAAACAAAACAACAACCAGTCACTGCTTTTAGGAATGAAGTCAGAACTTCTAAACCAGCAAGAGGGTGTCTCAGGTCATCAATGAATACACTGAGGAATTCGATGTGCAGCTCCGTTGTCCAAGCAACGAGTGACGGCAAATTTCTTGCCACGGTAGCACATATGTATTGCTCCTCTTCTATCCCTTGCTGGGTTGTTCCCCTCCATCCCAGATGGCTGGGCTCATAGCCCAATATTTTCACCCTGAAAAAAAAAATCTAATCACAGTACAAAATCTTCACTCCTTCAGGAAGGATTGATGGTACATCCAATTGGCACTGCACCACCACTACGGCTGTTTCATGGATAATGGGTATTTGTGTGAAGGGCAGGGCACACAATAAAAGTAGGTCAAAGGTCTACACTATATATGCATCAAACCAGGACAGAAGTCATGCTCCAGCAGGGGTAGTGCCATGCCTTTTTGGCTACTCAGATGTCATACCGCTGGTAATGACCAGATCTGCTAAAGGAGACGTCTTTTGATCTGCATATCTTGGTTTCATCAGTCTAATTAACATTCCAGACAATATTTGAGGGATTAAATCTTTGTAGTTAATCAGCAAACTGTTGGAGTGTGACTCTGGGATCATCAATCTGTGCTCTTTGTACAGTAGCACAGAACCAAACTCCACCTGCTACAAGAGTCCTTAGTCACACTTGAGGTTTTTTTTGCTTACAGTTCTTCCACCTGCTACCTGTCATACCAAGCTTGTGCTGACAGTAGGCAGCGACTGTTTTTTAACTGTATTGAAAAGTGCATTGATCTTTGCATAGAGAATATGGAGGTAATGGTCATATCTGGGCCTAGAAGACTGAATGTGGTTTCAGAGTTCTCTTCAGTATGAGATTTCCTTGCAAACTTTATATCTGCTCCCATGATGACTTTTAAGTGTCTAAGGCCTTTATTCACCCTTTGCTTTAAGTCCCATGCATATATTAAATGAGGCATTGTCTAGGAATATTAAAGACATATCACCCTTTGGACTTTACTCACTGTCATCAAGTCCATAAATATTAATGAGCGATTTGTGCAATGTGCTCTCTGACTGATGGTTTTCCATTTTTACTGGGAACTGCACACTACTCTGTATAGTACAGAAAAAAAATATTGGTTTTGTAAATATGGATGATGCACAAAGACTAAGCTGGCTTTTCACATCATGAAATATTTAAATTAGCCGTGGAGATGAGGGGGGCAATTTATCAGTATAATATAATATAGTACTGTGGGTATATATCAGTTGCTTTCAGTTTCCAGGTCATTGAAAATTAGAGATGCCACAGTCGATTGGCTGCTGTTTTGAAACCGACCTGTTTTCAGCTGATCGGCCATGGCAGTCAGTGTCATATTCATCATCCGATTTGTTTGCAGGTCACATTTACACATGTGCCATTTCCATGTGATGGACTTATGTCAGATCAGACAGTATATATATTAAGCAAACATGATGTGTTGTTATGTAAACTTGTAAAGAAATGTTTTTGGCAAGAACTTGAATAAAAAGTATACACTGTAACAAATTGCTGTAAGAAAACAGCCAAATTGTGACAGTAACATACTGTTTCCCATTAAAAAGGTATTATACTGTAGAAAACAATGCATTCTGGGCAATATTTGTAGGTAGCTTACCGTTTCCCATAAAATACTGTAATATACCGTAACTAGCATTGCATTCTGGGAGTGATGTTAGAATCAACAGCAGAGAGGCCACGCAAATACGGAACAGTACTGTATTTCTAGAGGAGACACGCTACAACACCTGGGAACACGTTGGAGTCATTAAGCCAACTCTGGTTTTTCCTTTCTCGGAACATCCATTTTAATCCTGCATTTCATGAGCAAATCACAGGGTAAGTTGAACTATATTTTATTTGTTTGATGATGTTTGCTTGCTATCATACTATTATTTTATTTTAGTTAAACTGTGATTAATCAGTATATGGCCATCTTAACTTGCCATGCGGTGACTGGACAGCCTTTCTCAGACTCATGGACACACTGTTCATATAAAAAAGTTAAATTACAAAGATAAAAAGGTTGGTAAAAATAAAACCAGAAGTTGAAAAAATGTGAAAAAACTCCATTACAGTAGTTCTTACGAAACTGTTCTCACTACGATTATATTGTCTGTGCCCTACAGTTGTCTGCCACAGTTGATGACGTCGAGAAGACCCTCACCTTACCACCGACTCCTCGTCTCATCCTCCTCTGTATGTATTTAGTAATGGACATACTGTATATTTCATATCAGATGAGCTTTAAGTTGATAAGTGAGTTCTCTGTATTGCAACAAAGCATGAATGTTCTTCCAAGTAAAGATATTTATCCAGGATTTTCATTCAATACTGATATCACTCTTCTTTCACGTTTCAGGTGGAACAGAGCGTGTGAATATTGGACGCTGGATGATCAGTTTTGAAGCTCATGTCCTGTGTGAGGGCATCTAGCCCACCTTTGTGACAGGGCCTGCTGTTTTCCCTGTACTATATCTTCAACCTGCAGTACCAAGAGGAGGCTGCCTGCACTCTTGAGTTCATTTAAAGGTAAGATTTGTGTTACCTTACAGACCTTTTTCAAAGCAGTCATTCTGACATGAAATAGTGAGTGAACACTCTTTTAGGGTTGTCTTTGGTCAAAGGTATTTTGATTTGATTATGTCCATATCACCCAGTCCTCTTTATATAGTAGCAGACATTATTGCTATTCCTCTAATCTCAGACTACTGTGTTTTCAGGCGCTTCATCGGGATCAACCCAGAGAGAGGGTCCAAGGCCAGCCGGGGAATGATTATCTCCAAGACAACAGGAAAAGTTGTCCAGAAGAAGTTGGTCACAGTCAATCCCATGTGTCCACACTTCTGAAGAATCTAATGGACTTTCAGTGGAGTTTTGTAGAGGTCGGTGAGTGAGTCATCGTCGCAGTCACTGTTTTGGCCCATTTCTTGTTTACAGTTATGTACGTGTTCTTGTCCCATTGACTAAACATGTTATATTGCACTTAAAAAACTTGGATATTTATATTGTTGAACGCTGCAGAAAAAACGTGTGTGCAGCTACAGTAAACAAGCAGGGATTATACTGTATGTTCACTTGTCCCAGGACATGCTGTCGTATAATATACATGTTCTGTTTTGCTTTTTGATGCCATTGTCTATAGAACAGTCAGCAACATCTTGGTTTTTCTTAGAGAACTTGGATCTCAGTTATACTTTGAGGACTCAGAGACTTCTGTTTATTTTTATTCTATATTTTATTATTATGTTTAGTTTTAGCACAACTCAGAGTTTCAATGCAAGCACTTTAAATAACTTAACTGTAAATCAGGGTTCCATTGCAGATAGTTTTGTATGTAATATGTATTTAGGACCTTGAGAGCCACAAGCCGATTCAGCTCTATTGTATAATATCTCTTGCCTCCAAAACTAAGCGAACCAGTAATGCTAAAACAGTTGAATTTGTTTTATTCAATTGTTAACCAGTTAGGTATTGCAGTTGGTGATCATTTTAAAATAAAGGTTATATAACTGATATTTTCTAAGTCTCTTCTTGTACACATATATGGGATTATGGTGAAATGAAATTAATGAAAAAATATATATATATTGCCACTACCTTGAACGAGTATACTGTGAATTCATACAGAACTATACTGTTGTAGTCTACTGTTAAAATCAAGGAAATAAAGGATTGTACTGTAATTCAGTATGTGGTGTTATCACAGTGACATACTGTGAAGTAGATAACAGTAAAGGAACTGTAAAATTAACAGTAGAATGCTGGCAACCCTGCTGCCAGTATTTTACTGTCAAATCAAGGAGATACAGGATTGTACTGTAATTCAGTGTGTGGTTTTTATCACAGTAACATACTGTAAAGTAGATAACAGTAGGTGAACTGTAAAATTAACAGTAGAATGCTGGCAACCCTGCTGCCAGTACTTTACTGTTAATTTACAAGACAATCGTTTACAGTGTAGTTTGACGATGTTGTCATAGCAATATAACATGGATGATTGAGAGGGAGTCTAAGCTTCTATAGCTCTAAGTAAAAGGATAAAATGTAGAATTTGTGATGGTTTACATTGAATTTGGGAAGGTTGAAATTCATTTTCTGGATGGTGGTTTAAATAAAGTTAGTATGAAGCCTTCCTCTTAATTATAGAAATACTTATAATGTTGTAACTTTTTTTGTTATATTATTAACAGAACATGCATGTTTTGTAAAATATAGGCTTCTTGTAATGTGGGATGGGCCTGATGTTTGTCAAGACAGAACTATGACAATCTATGCTAAACTTAACTAAAAATGTTACATTTAGGTCATCCCAGCTTTTATCAAACAAATCCCTAAAATTGATGGATCCAAAACAGAAGGTGTAAACATAACATAATAAATCAATACTCTTCATTTAATAAATTATATCAAAAGGATCTGCGGAAAATTGGTCATAAATGCAAAAAGAATATAGCATAGAATTTGTTTTTAATCACTTTGTATCGCGTTGATTTATATCACTCAACCACTGACAAAACAATCTGTACACCCGTTGAAAATGTGGCACAGATTGTCAGTTGATAATCAAGACGCTGACTCCCATCATCGAAGATTTGATTAGAAAAGTCAGTCGTTGGCAGGAAGCATCTCTTCTTGTCACTGCTGTCTTATTAAGAGGAGTTAACACCCTAGTAATGGAGTCAACCTTTCAGCACGTTGAATTGGCAGGGCGTCATATGATCCACACCCACTAGCCACTGTACATGAGAGAGTCACCATCTCTTATTCCTCCTAAAATGGAAAATGTTGTTATGAAGAGGTGATGAATTGACATACCATCTGGTCAAGCAAACTAGCAAATGGTTTCAATGGGAGACACGCTGGAAGGGTTCTTTTTGTTTTCTTGGTCAAGCATGACGAAAAACCTCAGATTTTTTTGACAGTAAACTACACTGGAAATGTTGTGCTTTGCAAGTTCACTTATCTGTTTTTGGAAAATGTTCAAAATGAATCCTCCTTGTTGACACTGAGCTCAGGTAACCTTGTGTGTACTACATTGATGAGAGTGGGGGGGTGAAGTTTCACTAGATTTTAAGTAGGTCACTGTCTGTGCAGGAGCAGGATACAGTAGATTATATGCCTGCTAGCAAGAAGTACACCTGGGAGACGGGGCTTGGCCTTGGATGTAGAACACAAGCTTTATGTTCTACCATATTTAAGAAACTAATCTAGGCCAGTGTTATTACACTAGCCTGGTTATTTATTTAAATATAGATCATTGATTTTATTTGTTTTCCTAACTGTGTAGGCTGCTGTCCTTTTATAACGCATGTGAGACTGAAACTAAAGGAGTGGTACCCGAGTTGTGTTATTATTGAATATCTTTACACAGTTTTTATGGATACTGCAATGTTTGGGTGCAGATGGTTCGTAAAATATTTCTGTGTCTACCCCTTCTGCAATCTGCATATGTAGTTTTGGGAACTGATGTTTACTCTTCTCCCCTGCTGTCATCTGTGCTATATACTGCATTTTATTCCACTTGACTGCATGGCTTAAAGTCATGTCTCTTATTTTATAACTGCAGTGTGATCTTCCATTTAAGATTTCTGGTTCATAGGCTTCTAGAGCATTGTTAAACATACTAAGGAACACATTAAAAATCTCATTCTCAGTATAGATTTGCTTTTCTGTTCCTGAATCTTTTAAAGTCCTCTTTGAGTTTCCCTTTACATTAAGTGAGATGCAAGAAACCACAATCTGCTGCAGGTTCTTCTTGCTCTTTGAAGATATTTTACAGTTGATAGTTGGAATTTTTGGAGGTTGATGTCTGGTGTTGTCTCTGTGCCTTTGAACCCCATCTGGGTTTATCTCTACATCACACTCAAAGACAGAGGTTGTAATCACACCGATATTGAGTGATACTGTGGGTGTTTTATGTGTTTATACTCACTTATTCCTATAAAATGACATGGATCTTGAGATTTTGCTTCATGTTAGAGAACAAACACAGACAAACAAATTTGCACTCTGATTCTCATCCATGGAAAGTCTCCAGTGTATATGAACTGCATATCATTATATAGTGGGATTAACATGCACACAAAGTACCACAAGACAGAGATCTGAGCATAAGATGTTCCTTCAGGTTACGGTTCTAATATGCAGGCTCTAAGGTGGAACACTGAGTGACTGAGTGATAACCCTTCGGTTTCATGGGGCTTACTGCAAAGTTCCTGGAGGAGATAAGATGGATGGATCTAATTATCAAACTCATAACTAGTTATCTTGCATGTTTTGGCAGACAATGTAATTTGAAAGTCTGCATTTGTTATGTAGTTATACGGCAAAAATGTGTAATCTTGAGCAGATCTTAGAACAAAAATATTGGATTCTTTTGGGTGAGCAGGACTGTATTACTGTTTAATAGAGTTTTGCTCAAAGTAGGATAACACTTGTGCGTAGGGGACATCCAGGAGAAATCACCACCCTGCTGGTTGGCTGGAGTTGACTACATAATAGACTGGGCTTATTTGGCTTATGCCGATTGGCGATCTGATCGTACATTGACAATTGTTTTTCATACACCAATGTCAAGGTGATTTTAACTAAGTTACTATCAGAACTAAGATGTTTAATATTCTCTCTGCACCCTACTGTGCATTTACCAATGTCTGACATCCCATATCTCTGTTCTCCATATGTGTGGTCACCAAAACTTTACTTTGCCATCCATGAGACTAGTTAACATAATGGATATATGAGCTAGTGTTTGCCTGCGTCTAGACCTTTGAATGTGCCCACTCCATAGAGTTCAGGTTGACTAATTTGTTTGGCGTTGTGACATGAAATGGTGGTTTCTCGGTTAAAAAATGGTCGAATAAGTGAGGGGGGAGTAATGATTACCCAACCAGTGCCAACCAATTGCTATAAATACAGATGTAAAATAATGTAAAAATCGAGCTGTCCAGGGTGTACCCTGCCTTCGCCCAATGACAGCTGGGATCGGCTCCAGCTCCCCTGCGACCCTGAATACAGGATAAACGGTAGACGATGGATGGATGGAATAATGTAAAAATTACATTTTTCTATAATCATGTTTTATAAGTCAGGGGTTTTATTGCACACCACACCAGATGTCGTGATTGAAATAAAACACCATATGTCATGCATGTGTGTCTGGAGTGAAATGTTTTCCATTTCACGAGCATGGCCTCTAGATCGAAGAATGCTTTCTTTGGCTGGAAATATAGACAATATTTTGTCTTCAAAGCTGAAAAGGGAAACAACCTCACCATGCAGTGGAAGCCATCTTATGCCTTCTGGCGCTGAAAATACAGTCACTATCCAAAGACTAAACAAATTTAAGGAAACATTTACCAGTAGCCCCAGGCCAGATTATGTTTATGGCATGTATTTAATATACATTTTAGTTAAATGTGCATAATTCCTGCTATTATCGCACATGAAAAACGGAAACAAAACACCATAACTCTTTATGCATACTTAGTATTGATGTCAACAAAAGTAGTTAACCTTACAAAAGCTGGTCATAAGCAAACAAACAAAAAACAGTTCACTTGGTAATTTCACTTCATGCAATCTGCGAAAGACTTTGTAACAGATAATATCTTCTATACATGTAATTAGCCCAAGTTTTTCCTTTATTGATTACAGAAGCAAACAGGAAGATGATAATTCGATTTGTTGATGAAAGGGCAATATTTAAAATGGAATTGTGGGAGAGAGTGCCTGTTTTTATCCTGTCCGGTCATCTGAGCTGAGTTGTGATCTGTGGTTATTTACCAGAAATGATTCAGCTAATGTAACCATTTCCCTTTCTTTAGAAATGGCCAGACATTTAGCTGCTGAGTGCTTCTGAGTCAATCATGATGCGGGAGATAACATAAATACTTAGAAGGAGTTTACAACTAGTCTTCTCATATGTTAAATGAATGTACCCGAGGCAGTGTAGTAGTGTCACTAGTGTGAGCATTTAAGCATTAGACAAGTGAAACCTGACACCAACATACAGCAGAGGAATTTAAAAATATACAGTTTATTACTAATTTTGCACGTAAATAAGTATTTATTATAAATGTATTAGTCTGTATTAACTTGAACTTCAGCATGCAAAGTGCTCTGACAAAGCAAACCAGACAGCATGAGATAATAAAAAGTTGAAATGGAGATATTCACAGTGAGAGTATGCTGAGTGAGATGAACAGAGCCACTTTCAGTAAAAATATTATATATATATATATATATAATTATTTTGCATCCTTTCAGCAGGTGTTGCTCGGTATCATGCGGCTAAGGTGCTGCTGCTGTTTGGAAAAAAATAATTTGATCTTCAGTATTTTGTTCATACTAGGAATGACTAAGGTTGTCCGAAACAGCTTCTTACTGAAACATACATATACACATAAAACAAACATTTGATAATAAAGATCTATGCTCCTTACCCTGGACACTTTCTTATATTTCAAAATGGGTTACCAAATGAAGGATAGTGGAAAAAATTGATTTTTTTTCACCACTGGATTCTACACCACCGTAACTTTTGGATTAAACAGCCACCAGAAACGTTCTGAGCGGCAGAGACACAGAGCGTGCACGTAAATGCATATGTGTGCACAATGTAAGATGAGAGGTAGAGACACTGACTGATATTACTCTGATTCGCATGCATGGGAATACATTACAATATAATAGATGTGTGCATTTCATTTTTTGTAATGATCTAAATAACTAGCTGCTGCTTCGTGCTGCTCTGCCCCCTCTGCAAATGATGTATTCATTGTGACAAAATGTCCATTATTTGCAGGATTTTATTTGTAAACTGATTGGCGGGCCATTCAGACTTGATTGGCAGGCCGGAGTAGGCCAATTGGGCGAGACATTGGGTGAGAATTCATATAACTTTTTTATCACTCTGGATCTTAATTCTGTCCACCTCTCCTTCCACTCACACCTCCGTGCAGAAGCTACCACCGTTGATCGACAAAAAGGCATAATTAAAAATGTTGGCTGTTATTCTCCTCATCCTCATTATCATCTGCTCACCAATGCTGCCTTCCACTGCATATCGACATTCAGCCAAATACCCCCTCGGAAGCATTTTTAGCAATGGTCAGCATTGGTCAAGATAGGGCTATCAGCCGAATGGCTTAGCACTAGCGTGATGGTACAGCGGATAGAAGCTATCAGGCAAGTGTTCTTTTAAATAAACTCCTGGTGTACTTACAAACTTTCAGATGCCTCGTATTGTGAGTACAGACCCTATGTGTACTACTGCAGAAATTTGGTAACATTCCATGCATTATTAGTGGGGTAATTTACGAGATATACCCACTGTACCATAGCGCTAGTACTAAGCCATTCGGCTGATAGCCCTATCTTGACCAATGCTGACCATCGCTAAAAATGCTTCTGAGGGGGTATTTGGCTGGATGTCATGGTGGAAATTACCTATGGTGCATTTCACTCCGAACCATCACTTTAAGTACCGGGAATGATAAGAGGGTATTATCTCTCACTCAGTTAAAAGAATTTGAGCATAGCAACTGGCTAACACACAGGCAGCCATGGAGAACAGGATTATTCCTTAATTCATGGATTTTGGACATTTGCCCTTACTTTGTCTGTCGTCTGTTCTTAGTATTTCAGCCTAAGATCCTCAGACCACAATCCTCCACAAACCTGTGTTCTGGCCCTAACGACTTAAAATAGTGTTCACTCACTTTGTCTGGTGATTGGATTCCCAGAGACTTCCACTCTGTGCCTCATGACTGGAGGCACAAGTTCATCTGAGCAATATATGAAGTTCTCTCATTTCATCAGACATTTTTTAAAACACCATGGTAGATTTAAAGTTGGTTAAAAGCATTTTCAACATTGCTTTCACTCAGTGAAGGCAACTTTCTTCTTATCTGTTTGATTCCCTGGCATATTGATGTTTATAACTGTGTACGTGGACATTAAAAAAGAATGCCCCTGCTTTGTGGGCTTTAAAGATGCCTGATATTCAGGTATGAGAACGTTGGAGAGATACACAATGTGAATAAGTAAAATACTAGAGCAAATCTTCACTGGCATTGCATCCAATTATGGTTCACCTGTTAACAATTGTATCCTCAGTTTTCTATATGTCTGCACATGACTACGTTTTCAATCATTAATACAAGCAGTCACATAAATCTGAACTCCCTTTTTGTTTAGAATATTTTTTGAAAAGTCGGTCCACTGCAACAGTCTATTGTAATATAAAAAGCTGCACCTTTAAATAGCACTAGCACATAAACATAAAAACAAAACACAAACCCTTCTACAGTGCTTTGCTAGTGTTCCGTAATCTGCACAACGGACACAAAGCAGCTCTAACACTGGGCACTGCATGAATTAGCCTTGAAGCTAGCACTACTTGCATTAAGTCACTGCATCTCCCAACAGAACACCACCATACGTTTAAGCCTGCATGTTTTTTTCAACCCAACATTGTTTGTTTCAGCATAACATTGTTTGTTTCAGCCCGGCCAGCCAATTGCAGGGTGCTGTCTCAGCTCCGTACAAGAGGAGTCTTTATAAGCCTCACCCACAGTAAAACACGAAGCATCTTATAATCGAGAAATTTCCACACCTCTGTTGAATTCGTGCTCTCTTCCAACTTTGAAAAATACAGATACATAAAGCATATTTTTTGAATTTCTGAAGTAAGAGTTTGCTCACCAAGCCACATTGACTGAGACACAGATATAATTACATGCAAAGGATTTTTTTTCTGCCTCTCCTCAATTTCATGATGTATTGCTCTACCACAGCTGTCAGAACTCAGGCTTCACTGATTGGCTCTTGAATTGGAATGCTGTTAAAATGAAAGTGTAATGCCACTTAGTACCCCGAAGGGTTGAACTGAGGCCCCCGATGGTAAGATGTAGCCTAACCAGTGTTTAGCCAGACAGCTGTTTCTGCATGGCAAAGCAGGGTGTTAATGAGCAGAATAGATTGGAGATGAGGATTACTACACCGTGACGTGTTGTTTCTTCACCTGAGACTGCCACGCATCATCTCCAGAAATGATTGCCCAATTTAAATCCACTGATATGGAGTAAGCTATAAATAAATTGTAATGTGATGTTTACAGGGGCATGTCCTCTCCCATTGGATCCATATGATCATATTGCTTGCACATGCACAATCACAGCATGACACAGAAGAGTGCTTCTTGTTTTACATGGGCGAATCAGGATACTTTTCTAAAGCAGAGTACAGATTAAGTTGAGCTGGTCGAGGTGCACAAAGAATACACAACTCAAACGCCTGCCATTCTAAATCCATTGCTCTTTTCTTTCTCTTCTTTTATGCAGTAAGTGTGCATTGTACTCATCAGTGACTAACACATCACATTTGTTGAATGAACACATTCAAATCTAAAATACACTATCAGTAAGCTAATGCCAAGTCAGATGAGAGTACAGCATTAGCCTGAAATTTTAACCTCCATTCCATGTACATGTACATGTTCAAAGCCAATATACTTTTGTTAAAACTCTCTGTTTCTGTCTCTCTCACACTTTTAGCACACGGCTACACAGAGATGCTGATGCACTGCCAGCAGTTTCATATTTTCAGTCTATCCATCATGATTAATTGAGCAGACTATAGATATTAACATATAAATAGTAAAGTTGTTTTCACCCAGGATTAGTCAGCCAACACTGACACACACACACAGAACTGATCCATACATCTCTCCCCACAAATAACCCAATAAATAAAGGAATAATAATGATAATCCATCAAGCAACTGCATAACAAATCAAAAGTGAATCACACACTTGCATTGATGTGAAAAGAACTTGATGACTAATGTCCTCCGCATCTGCACTTACTGACCAGTCCAAAGAGAATAGATACTACAAGTACTTTGTTTGTACCAAAATAGTCATGCATTAAAACAATGCTGCCCTGCTTAGGTGTAATTTACTGGTGCACTGCTGCTTCTGTCCTCTGCTGTCTGTGTTGGCGTTTGACACAAACACACACACCTGACCAGATGGGTTTTTCAGCGCGTCTAATCAGTCTTGAGTGCTCCTAGTTTTGGGGGGACATTTGCTAAACTATCACTATACTGAAACAAATGTATAGGTTACACCAAAATAATTGTATTATTATTTTCCAGTCAATCTTTTTTTCATATACATGTACATCTTAATGGAAGCCCATTTATTCCATGGAGGTCTTGCAAGGTTTATCTTTTATAGCTGCTATGCCATCATCTTATTTTTTATGTAGATTGATCATTTTACATATGCATGCCAAATCATTGCTTAGTTTTCCAATTGCAGGAAAGTAGCAGACATTTCTTTGTTCCATAACCGGAGAGATGCTTAGCCGGCTGATTAGCGTCTTTGCGATCCTGTGTGTGGTCTTAGGTTTTACATGAATGGTGGAATAAAGTGACCATGGAAAAGGTGCCTGGCGTACGTACACTCAGTCAACAAGCTAATACATGTCAAGAGTACAAAAACAACAAAGCCAATCTAATTAGCTCCGTCACAGAGCAGCAGCTCAATAAATGCCTTCTGTTCGACTGGACAGCACTTACAGCCAGAAACCTAATGGTTCATTGAGAATGAGTGATTATTGGACCTTGAGTCTTTGGCAGTTGGGAGTCGTTGAACCTTTATTGTGGAGGCATCTTAGAAACACAATGCAAAGAGAAGAACATGAGTTACCACCACTGACCACATTTAAGATCCGCTCCAGCCTCCAGAGGGTTGATTTGACAAGATAACTGATTTAGGTTGCTAACGCTACCTTGTGCTATGCATGGCATGAGTAAAAATGGAAAAAGTGTTGATGCTCATGCCATCTCTACGGTATTCAGTTGATGCTCACATTGTTGTTGTAGTCTGCGCCCCTGCTTATCTGGAAATTTAAAAAGCTTGAGAACGTATTCGAGACATTTTCATAGAGATGTTGAATATAATCACATTCATTTATAATTTCCTTTGTTTACTTCCCAGATGTTATTCCTAGGAGACCTCACAAACGTCCACAATCTTTTTTCATCTGTCCATCTCTTGCTATAGATATTTATCTTTGGGCTAACAGGCACAGAAAACAGATAAGGGACCAAAGTCAATGATTTACGAAGGCTCCTCTGTCATAGAGCTCCATCCTTCTCTGCTTTTGTATGCAGCAGCATACTATCCTCTATGTGAAACCCATGAAGTGATTTTTATGGTAATTGGGTTTCTGGTTAACCAAGCCTTGCGGTAGAGTTTGAAGGGGCTTTCCATTTCCTACGGTTTATACCGGGCATGGGCAACGTGACATCCTGGTTTTAGCTCTTCTACTGACCTTGGCAGAAAGGCAATTTTCTCCAACAACACATGGAGTATAAACATGGTTGGGAGTGGGAGGAGACGGGGGTGTGATCGAACCCATTGCAACAGATTGAGACTGTCATACGTGGGAGTTAGGCTTGTACCGATTGGTGAAACTATCGTTTATCAATGATTGAATGGAAGAACCAACATTTTTTACCATGGTCATATTAAGGTGATTTGAACGTACTTACTATGAAAACTAATTTTTTTATGTCTAATCTCCAACCTACTGTGAATTTAGAGATGTTTCTGGTTGAGCACCATGTTCGCCCACTGAGCAGCCGTCAGCAGAAGTGATGAGTGAATTATAAATTCTTAATTACAGACCACTTTCTGTTTCTGTTTTCCATGGGTGTGATACTCTGCATCTGTGTTCTCCATATGCCCGCTCACCAAAACTTCCCTCTGCACTCCATAGGAGTGGGTAGAGCTGTATCGAATGACATCTTTTTTACAATCAAAGACACACTGTGGCCTCCTGGTGATTGGATCGCCTGTTACAGATCTCAAATACTCACAAATTGACGTATGGAAAAAATAACTTGATGGATTGACAGCTACTTCAGCACAACAAAATGGAGTAAATGTATAAGGTGATGAGGCGTTATAGTAGGCCTACTCAAAACTATTATTTTTCAAATATAAGAAACACAAATCACTATATGAACCAATACGGCAAGTCATTTGCCTGCATGGTATTCGAGTTGACTGATTAGTATTGCATTGTGATATGAAACAACAGTTTCTTGATGAAAAAGTAATTGAGCCAATGTGTGCCGCAGGGAAACTAACAAGTAGCCAATCAGCACCATGGGCCCTATTAATGTTGTTGTCAGCGGTGCGTCGGACTGAGGAATAATAACAATGGAGAGTGCTAGAGACAATATTGACACTGTTATCAGGCTGCTCTTAGTCGATTAAAAGTACTGATTACTTTGAAATCCAAACAGCACTCGACTTTGATTATTAACCTCAGTCATACTGCTACGAGATGCCAGGTTGTGACTGCTTCATTTTCCTTCATGCCTTTGTGTATCACTGCCCCTGCTCTACGCTGAGCTTTCCTCAATCGTGTCTGTAACTGAAACATTAAGCTCCGACTAGCACCTCCCCACAACACTGTGAATCTTCTGCATTTCTTCTCAATATCATCTGAGATTGTATACAGATTTTACTTTCTCTTAACTCTCTCTGCTCAACTCTCTATATTGTCATTGCAGCACATCATCCGTCAACTTCAAATAATGTTAGATATAGGAAGATAAGTTCTAAGGTCTATAGAGATAGGTTAGTGAAAATCAATCAAAATCAGGCTGGAAGAATAGGCAGGATACTGTGCAGGGGAGGTGATGTGGCAGGGGTGACAGAAGGCTTCCTTTCTCTGACAAGGCCTTTCCATAATCTCTTGGCAGTGATTGGGCAGCTTGGCCGTAGTCATAGTATAGCTCCAGGCTACTTCTCTGTGCTCCTGCTGTTTTGCATTCCATAAATAACAAGGGGCAGACGTACGCAAAGACAATGAACAAGTCTGGACAATGTGGCAAGGAGGCAGAGAGCCTGAATAAGAAACAGACATTTGGTTGTCCTGCAGACAAAAAGAGCCAAATGGTGATTTGTTGTTCAGAACAGAGACAGATTGGGGATGAATAGTAGCATGACATTGGGAGAACAAAAAAGGAAAACACTGCAGAAGCGAGATAAGGCTCCCCGTATAAAGGTATGGGGAAAATTCGACAAGATGCTATTTCTCACCCTAAAAAATTGTAATGGGTTTAAGCAAATTTACTATCATTCTTGCCTATATATATATGGTTACCATGGATGACAAAGAATACTGAAAAGTAGAAACATTTCTAAGCACTAAACCATGGCTGCATTCAATTATGCAAAACATAAATTAGCAAGTCCACGAATGACAACATGGCAAAGAATAGAAGTCAAAAATGTTTATTTATATGGTAAATACAATCATAATATGGATTGCAGTGTGGACTACTTGGTTATAATTCTGGATAACCAAGTTGCAGTGGAAGACATTCCAGTTTGCTTATGTTTAGCATTACTTATATTCCGCTGACATTTAAATGATTAATGAGTATGCAAGTAATGTGAAACAAACAATAATGTTAGATTAGAGGGGAAATCTATGTTTACAATATGTCAGCAATAAAAGAACCACTTCTGCTACATACTCTTTGTTTGTGTATTCAAGCGTCTTCTCTCCAGTAGCTGGCTGATGGCAGGTTGTCTTCATATGTTTCCATTTGGTGTTGAGATGATTTAAGCTTTAAATTAATGATTATTTAATTTGTATACATTTGTATACAATGTATAATGTGGCTTTTCTCCACATCAAGAACCAGATCTCTGAATCAACCGAGGGTACTATGTTCATTAACGGTCACATTTGCATGCAGGAGGGACAACGGGGAAACGGGGGGAGGGCAAGCTATAGAGTTTACATTGTGAAAAGGACGCTTTTGGGTGACATGTTTAATTCATTCAAATATATACACAGGGAGCATTAAGAGCATGCATGCATAGCACTACTTCCTCTTGACAACCATTACAAGGACATCGGTTGTTGTTGTTGGGTCAGTAAACAAACTGCAGCTGAGTATGATAGCTGAAGCAGGAAAATCATGCACACGTGACACCCTTTGCTGTGCTTGTAAAATTGCATTCAAACAAAACCCCAGTTCAAGAATTTCTAATGCAGTATTCCTTGGTTGAGAACACACACATCTCATAATTCCTTGGCATGTCATTTTCTTTTGTTACTCACAAATTACAGACTACTCTATGTGCTACTTTAATAGATAGGTTTGTGACATACAGAGGAATAACGGTAAAAAGGGTATTATCAAAGCTGACCTCAATGTCCTCAATGCTGCAAAATATTTAATTTAGATTACTGGATGTCATTTTCAACAACCTTACCTCTAATTAATTTGAGGAATTGTTGAGACTCTATTCTGTTATACAGTGACATTTAAAATATCCTGTATGGTTGGGAAGTAATATAACTGCGCACACAATATACAGTGTGATAATACTAACATTTAAAAGTCCTGCACACTAGCAGGAATTAAATAAATGTTAACAGAAGGAACATTTAGTTGGTTGTAGGTATGGGACCATATAGGATTTTTTTCGGGATAATCACTAAAATTGATTCTCACTAATAATGTGTTTCTTAACAAAATAAGTACATTGATTCCAGTATGCTTTAGTGCCATTTTAAGAGTTTTAGGCATATTTTAATGATTATGGGGATAATATTAGAATCTAAATAATGGATTTTTGTATCGTCTGATGTCAAGTTGATTGTCTATCAATATTGTACCAAATATCTATTCGTTGACAAGTCTGATGCTATAAATCCTCCTGAAAAAGCCTCCCATTATTTGGGTAATATCTACATTTAAAAGAATAATCATGGTATATGAGAGGGAGTATGTAATACCCTCTCTAATTTATGAATAAAGCATTAACCAAAGACTGTGCCTGTCTAACCTTAAAAGCCTGTATTTTGCCTTGTTTTTTTGTTAGTCGAACCATTATCTATAATGGTTATTGTTCTTCAAATGCACATAAATATTATGAAGTTATGTCCAGGACAGCTGATGATTCCCGTATGCTCAGAGTCTGTGGATAGTTTTGTTAAGACACTCGTTTGCTTGCCCCACAGATCACCGATAAAACACCTGTGTTGGTGTTTTGTTATTGATTGTTGGAACCTCACTTTAGTCAGGGTGCAATGTGTGAGTCTGTTTGTGAGCTACATGGGTGGGTTACATTGAACACACTTTGTGTGGATTGGCTGTCAGTTTGTGGCCACAGTGGTTGGCTGTTCCCTGTTTAGCCTCAAGCGGTGGGAATGTAGTTGTCCTCCAGGTCTGCTGTTTACAAATGGCTGTCTTTAGATTCGGACATGAATCGACATGGATGATCAATTTCAGCCCATTGAATGAAAGGGGCATGATGGCTCATTCAAACTGGTTCGACATTGAGACAGAATTTCTGTCTGATGTCAACCCTTTAGGTGAGCTTCAATTACTTTACAGCGACTGATGATTGTCACATGAATAGGGAGGGAGGTCTAGTCCACTTCCCCATCACTAGATCCCTTCCAAAAGTTTTATCAGAGTTTTTCTCAACCCACTCAGCTGAGCTGTGGTCGCTTTTTTCCCTGATGGAAGATAAGAGGTTGAGCGGCTGAGGTCTAATTGTGCCCTATGAGACCCCTTGCTTTATTGCATTTGACGTTTGTTGGCAACCTCATGGTCATCTCAATGCTTATTGCAGACATTTGTGGTAGAATCTAATATTCTGTTCTTTAGGACCACACCAAACAGTTATTTTATCGATTATTGTTAGGATTAGGATTGTTTAATTTCACAATTAATGTACCACAACATTAACCCGAAATAAATATCCAAAACTTGTCAGATTTAATATTTTAATATTTTGTTTAGAGCCTGCCTTATATGGGATTGTTTGAGCTGATCCGGATATTAATATATCCACCGATATTTACCTTTTCCCTACTAGTTCTTCAGTATTTCTACTATCCTGTAAAACTTTAGTAGTTACGCATACATTGATTTGATAACTGCAGTAATTTGCAGTTAAAATTATAATGGGCAAAGACATTTTTGCATCAGTGCTGAGCAGAGGGAACTAATTTGAATGATTTGCAGATTGTAACAACAGTCACAGACTGTAACCGGAGAGTGAAACAATAGTCTGTAACATTAGTTGAAGCCATTTTCTCACTCATACGTGGCTGTTAAAATAAACACAAAATCTAAAACGCTGGAATAGCACTGGTATGTTTTCATTTGTGGAAGTGTTTATACATAGCAGACGTAATGCTGTGATTAAGCCATTTCCAATTTGCAGAGTTCATACAGCACTACATTGTATATTCTCTGCCTAAAATCCTTGAAGTGTTGTAGGTGAGTATTTAAACTGCAGCTTGTTCTGTGCCTTGGGACACTTTCCCCTGTTTGATTGTTCAAATTGTTGATTGACTGACTATTCCGCAATGAATTTTGATAAGATATTGCATAACAAAAAAATTCAACAAATTATTGTATTTGCAGAGCACTGTAGAATATTCTCTAAGGCACTGTGTAACATCCTGTATACTAGCTTGGGATTCAAAATAATGAAGGCTAATTTTTCATAATTCCGCACACTGCAGCTGAAAATTCTGTCAGATATAAAGATGCTCATAATTACAAGAAAAAGGTGGGAAGGGGAAACCAGTTGTCACTTGTTGACACAAACATAAGGAATCTTGTTTCTTTCTGCTGTTTTTGAAGATCATAGGGAATTGATTGCTTCAGTGGGAAAGAAACCCTGAATTGCTCACATACTTCAGTATATACCACATTACCAACAACACTCGCTGTAGTTACTATTCAAATATATTCTATATTCAAATCTCTTATTTACAGTCTAGCAACACAACCCTCTCATATAAGGGCTCAGATCATTGCCAATCACGTCAAGCAACATTCAGGACATCTGCTGAAAAAGGCAATACAATTCTATAATCATGTTTAATTTTTCCCTAAATAAATCTAATCAGAAGGTGTGAACCAAAACATTTGTGTTTAATATTTGTCTGCCATTTATGAGCACAAAAAAGGCATAATTTAATTTAATTAAACCTTGTCATCATTCATTTTTGTGGAAAATACAGTCCACTGACATTGTTCAGAGCAATTTCCCTGCCCATCGCCCAAAGTCAGGTCAAAAACCAAAATCTCTATTGTAAAATAGTCTTAAGAACCAAGGCAATACACAATTGTTCACTGTTATGTTTTCACATAAGGCAACATATTAGATGGTTAAACTACAGGACCTGTAGAAATGTATATTCAAAACATATTTAAAACTAAATCATGACTTTGAGCTTAAAGTGATCTTTAATTTGAGGTTGTTTACACCCATGTCAAGTGAAAACTGCAGGAATTGTTGACATTTGTATTATAAATGAACTGATTACAATTAGCTTATTCTGATTATTCTGATCAGTGTAAATTGAATTAAAATTGTTTACGTTATCATTGTCTTTAATAGTGGTTGTTTGCACAACACACACAAAACTGCATTTTACAAGATGACATTTGAATGCTCGATACACATTTTACTGGGTAGAGCTTGAATGCGTCATAACAAGTGATTTGACCTGACAGCCTAATTCACTTTGTGCTCCGTGTCAAAACCACGATTTCTACCAGTTTTTGGAAATGTTGAAAAAGGTGACCAAAGATGATGATTCAGTGGAGAGCCTGTCACCTTAGGCGCTGTTAGGGAACGCCGTAACTCTGCCATTATACAGAGTATAATCTCCACTTTTTATATTTAGCCCAGGGATATTATGGAATCAAACATAAATGCAGAAGTCATTCATAATCTGTGAATACAATCCATAGGCATTAGCAGATCATGTATATCTTACCTGATGATGTTGTACTATGTCCTACTCCAAATATTCTCACTTCTTGCTTGGTTCAGGTGCCTTTTTGCCATCACTCTGGTCTTTAACAGTATTCATGTCAGTATGGGATCATTGTCCTGCTGCATGATGCATGAAGTGTCTCAGTGGATCTCAGTTCATGGCTGTATAGAATTGTGAAAGGTTTTGTGAGGGTGAGGTCTAATGAAATGTTCCCTAACCTGTCCTTAAAAAAAAAGTGTATCCCCAGGAGGGAGAACACTTATTTTCTTGACTAGTATGAGGGATTTCTGCTATATGATGGGCATCTGCAAATCATTGTTCAAATTATTGTTCAAAAGACAGCACTGCATGGTAATGCCGATATACTGGAAACACATCAACTTCAGCAAAGCACTGAAAAACAGACCAGTTTATGACAATCTGAGACCATTATAATACATTTGTGGAACAGTTTTCAAAAGCTTTGAATTATGAGAAATTTTTATGTAACGGTTACCTTTATTCTCAGAAAAGACGCAATTAGTGTTCATTATTTGAGAATAATGAGGGTGTTTCGAAGAAAGTGAAGCATTCATATAAAACTTTATTTACTATAACGCTTATAGGCTGTTGAAAAGAAAGGCCCACCGCAATGCAATGTGTATCTTTGTGTTCCATAAACATGTTAAATGCATTTTCTACCTCATAAAGTCTTTAAAAAAGAAAAAAACATTTTGCTTTGTTTGCAAACATGTATGGTAGCTAGAAGCACTTTTCTTTGCTGCCCTTTTTTGATGCTTTAAAATGTTATTTACCGCCACATGTAGACGGCATGCTCACAAAAGTACGCATGCCTCATGCAAAGTGATGACCCACTAGTTAGGGCTGGCCATCTTTCAATGGAATTGTAACGTTATGAAATCATATATTGAGATATTGTGATTTACATTTGTGTGGTCTAAATTGAGAACAACAAGCACATACAAACAAAATTACGGTGAAACTCTGATTAAACTATTGTCTTAATATGAGGATCTACAGTATATTGTTAGTATGTTAATGTTCATGCAGACAAATCTGGTGTATAGCAGTGTATAGCTATATTTTTTAATGATCATTTCTTTAATTACCTTTTTTTTTAAGTTCTTGAATAAGCAAAAAACAGTGCCATGGTAAGCCTGTCCTTGCGAGGATGTGTGAAAACAATGCTGAATTTACTGAATTACTTTTTGTCACAACTGTGAGTTTTTGTAGTTTTGGTTTCCGGTTTTATTTTGTAGTCCTTCTGTCTTATGTTGTCACATGTTTTCTTCCTGTCTTTTTTCTGACTTAACTTTGGGTTCTTGTAGTGTAGGTTTCCTGTTTTATTTTGTAGTCCTTCTGTCTTGTATTGTCATGTACTTTGCTTCCTGCCATGGTTTCCCTCCTCTTTTGTCTCCCAGCTGTGTCTAATTGTCTCGTCAGCCTTGCCTCTCGTTCTCCCCAATCACCATAGCCTGCCCTTGTGTTTCCACACCTGTCTGTCGTCGACCTAATCAACCCTGGTGTATTTAGTCTGTGTGTTTCCTTTCTGTCTTTGCTAGGTTGTCTGTTGTATCCCCGGATGTACCCACCACGTGATCTGTCCTGCCTATATCTCCTGGGGCCTGTACTACGAAGCAGGATTTGTGCTTAGCGAGGTAACTTAAGCGTTAACCCTGGGTTTTCCGTCCTACGACACTGGTTCACTTCTTACCGGGGTAGATCGCCATGGTAACTTACGCTGTGGAGCTAACCTGCTCCGGGGCAGGTTATGTTCATGATAAGAGATTAACATGGAGAAACACACAGCCTACTGACCAATCAGCTGTCTTGGAGCGCGGATATAAAAAAAAGAAGCTCGGTGGATCGTGAGAGGGTCTCGTAGGAGAGATATAGAGTCTACAGAGACCAGCAAAACCCTTTTTCTGTCCCTGACGATGTTTTATATGAGAGATACAGATTCTCATCGGAGGGAAAGACTTTTCTTTGTCAGCGTACAGCCTACTTACCACTTTGAATTATGTTTTTATATGTATTTGTTTTGCTCCCAAGTCTGTTTTACACTGCCGGGATTGCAGCTGAAAGAATGAGGCTGATATTGTCATAAACAACATTGTAAGAATAGATCCAAGCGACACATTCATTGTTTTAAAGTTATGTTTGGCCTTTTATTGCGGAAGGACATCGTAAGAGTTAAGGGGACGAGAGAGATCGACGACATGATTTAAAAGACTGCTGAAGTGCATATTCGAACCGGGGCCGCTGCAAGGAGCCTCGTAGCATGGGTCGGTAACTCTACCACTAAGCTATCAGCGAAGTTAGAGCATTCATGTAATCAGTGAGATCTAGTAGTGTCCTTATGATGGGGCAGTCATATTATACTTCTACATTTAGGTCATTTACATACTACTAATACTATTAATACGACTTCCGCATTCACACAGTTGGCGAGTTTTTGCCAGCTGTCCTTCCTGCATTTGGCAGATGAGACGGTTGCTTTTTGCCTGTATTATATGTTTAACTTCTTTATATTTCTGTAACATTATGGTTCGCTCCTCGTACGTGAAATACGCCGCTCCGCTGCCGTAGACTGATCCATGTTTGTGATTGGTCAAATGCTGCAAACGCCGCCTCTTTCATGTGCACGCGCACATAGCTGGACAGATAAACCCCGGGTTGACTTAACGAGTTGATAACCAGCTTCGTGTGACCGCTTGCCTTTGTTAGGGTTACTTAAGCTGGATCTTTGAAAGATACCCTGGGTATGTTGAACTCACTTCGTAGTACAGGCCCCTGGTGTCTTCTCGATTACCCTTTTGTGAGTTCTGTTTTTCTGTGGATTGTCTTGGTCCCTTTTTTGTATCGTGTTTTTGCCCTTGTGGCCTCCCTGAGTATTTTGGATGTTTCTTGTTAGCTCATTATTTAAATGAACAATTTTATTTGCACTTGGGTCCATACCTCCTTGATTCTTAGTACACTTGTGACACTTTTGACTACTCATCTCTATTGGGGTAAACATGATAACATTCAGGCTTCTCCTTTCAGAGATGCAGTATTGTGGTTACAGACAAAATTATAAATGAATGGTTAAGCAGTCATAAACTTTGATATTTGTCAGAGAAAATTAGTCTAAGAAAAGTGTAGTCTGTTCAGTGAAATAATCCATTTTACCTATATTTATAGGATGTATATTATCATTATTGATATGTCATCCCTGTTTCCCTTACTTTGTTAAAATGAACCTAATCCAATTGTTTGATTGGTAACTGAATTAGGTCTGAATTAATTAAAATGGGTATGATGGAAATTGTATAATTGAATAAATTATTTGGAAGTTTAGGCTGTTGTACAGTTATGCAAGTATGACATAGATGTAGCTTATGCATATGGTACCTTTTTTGGGACATACTTAATTATTTGAAATTAAGTACAACAAATTTCATTAAAATGAAAGATCTTCATATAAGCAAAGGGGAAATACAGCCTAATAATTTACAGTGTTTGTCACAGCATATGATGATTCTGATTAGACTTTATGCTCTGATGGTTATGCAGATCTGCTGTGTATTAATATTGCAATGCCATTTCAACACAGCCTCTTCTCAGACATTAACTTGGATAATGAATGATCATTTGCCGCTTTACATCCAATCGAGGGCAATATAAAGTTGATATTAAATTAAAACATTACTATATTCTCCACTTCTTGCAGTGAGTTGGGATATTTTACACAAAATATGATTTGTTACTCATTTTACTTACTTTGTTATAAACAAAATGCTTAAATGTGGTGTTATTTTGAATCCCTGAAAGCAGGCATCAGTCTACGGATAGCTGATGTATGTGTGCATGCCTGCTTTCGGGGGGGCTGGGAGTCCTTGCTACCTGAGAAAGTCGAACAGATGGACCACTATGGAACAATAGGGAAACAATGTTTAATATTTCCTTTTGGGATGCTGAGTATAGTCTATATTTGGGGCGTTTAAACCAGTTTTATATGATTCGGACTGAGCATTGAACTAAGCAGCCGATCACACTCAGGAGCGACCATGTACCAATCAGTGAAATGCAACAGCACAGTATCTTTGGCACAAATGCGCTTATAACGTGTCAAACTGCTGTAGGGTGGGGCATTTTTAAGTGCTGCAACTGTACCAGTTTTATTGGATCTAACCATTTTCCTTCAGCAGGGTGCCATTCCCTCCGAAACTATCTGTCTCTGCTGTGGCATTTAAAACTCGCGACTGAATCCTGTGTTCTCTTTGTATTCTAAAGCCTTTGTACCATGGCCTACATACTGATTCCGGAGATTTAAAGCCTCCCCAAAGTATGCTGTAAAGGTCTCAGTGGAATATTTGACACTGTTTACAGGACCCCTCCAGATATATCTCAATTATCTCAATAAGCATTTTCATCTCATTTGAACTAATTGAAGATTACTTTTTTTCTGGTGCAATATACTTAAAATGATGGTGATAAAAATGACGAGGCCAGCCATGGCATGGAAATAATAAAATCTGTTATTTGTCTGATTTTGGTGCAGTTGAGTGGATGGCATGTACAAAAATGCACTTTTAAAAAGTATGTTTTCCATGACCCTTTTAAGGCAATATCGTACAAAAAATGCAGTTGTTGTTGTTATGCTGCGAAAGCATAGATGTGGGAAATGAGATTGCTGAGGGGGCTGCTGCACCTCCAGAAAGACCTATATTATTAAAATCCATCAATGAATAGTGAGCAGTGTTTCATGGCTTCATGTGTAGCACACACACATTTTTGTGGAGAAAGAGAACATGTCTCACTGAATCCAACCAACAGAATCACAACCAGACCCTTGCAAAAAATAAAATCCAGTTAGTAAAAGAGTACATACGATAAGTGCTATTACTGCTGCTATACACATACACTGTGGACAAATTTGCACAATATGATGTGTGAGTCAATTAGAAAATAGTTCTGGCAACCAGAACTTGGTGGAAAAATTGTGATGTTGGCAGAAACTCATTAACAGGTCCATTGCGGGTTGACTTCATATTGGCAGGTTATTGTATGAAATGTCTGGATAGCCACTGCACTGCATTTAAAAAAAAAAAAAAAAAATGACAATCTGGTCTCTCACTGGTATCCAGGCACTCTACACTACACTACTCTTGTGCAATTAATCGCTCAATAGATAACGTCTACAATGTCCTACCACATACTGTACTTGTACCCTTTTGAGAAGAGCAATCCAAAACCTGGGTTTGATTTTAGGTTGTACTATAATTTTTCATTATTTCAGCTCCTAACATGTTCATGATGTAACTGTCAGTAGTTATCTTTGAAATTAGTCTTAACTGTATCTCCATATCTTCATTGCCTTGGTAAACTGAGGCCGAGACAAACGGGGCCTTTGATGTCTCTGCCTGCAAGGCTATGGCATTGTAATGAAAAAGTATTGCATTGTGTCAGCACCAAATGTTTGGCATGATGGAACACAATACTAATTCCAATCGAGGCTTGTCCGCTTCCGCTGGTTTCGATGCTGCCGGTGCTTTTTGTTTCCCAAGAGAGTTGCAGGCACCCCCTCACAGAGCCAAACAGCTTTCAGGCCCATCAATTATTTAACACCTTTTGCCTTCAGGGAACTCCTGATAAATTACGATGATGAATGCAACCAAGGGACAGAAAATGTACATGCATGAATCCCTATTCTTAAGAGCTATTTTAATATCTCTTGATGAAGGAGTTGGAAGGCAAACATTGAATTCTTTGACACAATAACAATGCACTGCAGAACTCCCTATCCATATCGGCACCAAAAAGCACTTTGGTCGTTAAGGGAGGCCTTTGAAAGGACTACAAAAGGCACTCTGTTTATAGTGGGTAAATACCCATGTGATGTTGAAATGTTTCCCCTATTCTCCCCATCCTTTATTATGAATAAGCATGAATGTTTTAGGACTGATAACTCGTTCAACATGCAGCCCAACAAGAACATTGAACACGATGAGTCTTTAATGGACTATATGCATTATATTAAAACACTAAATCACTTTTATGAATACAGTTTAAGACATTTCTTTCAGGGTATGATTGCCGTGTACAATGTGTGAATTTTCCTTATTTACTACACAATAAATGAATGGATCTGAAATGAGGTACAAATACAGGTACTCTTAAAAGTGTAAGAGTGTATATCTTATCACACCCTTTGAAGTCCTGCTAAAGGGAAGTAAGATGATAGCATAATGTGTGATATGTGAACCTCAAACCTCCACAGTAATACAGGGTGTGGACAAAAGTAATCTAAACATTTAATCATAGAGAAAGTATACATATAACTTTACAATGCTTCAATGCAGCGCAATGCCGTAACAATTTGGACGACCATATCAAGTGTTTTGATGAAAACCTTTACGTCATACTATGTGGTTGTCATTTGTAAGTGGGCGGGATAGAATTGAATGTCCTGTGACACGAAGCGGAAGGTGTGATTTAGCTGAATGGCAGCACATTTGGTTGCCATAAGAAATGGAAAAATGCCATTGTAGCTGCAATACATTTCAATATTAACTAAGCTTCAACTGTTCGTTGATTGTGTGCATGAGGTTAAATCATCTTGTGAGATCTGTGTTGTATTTAAATTGAAGCTTTATTCGCGATATCTTTTATTGTGAGACGTTTCCCAAAGGGAAAGTGTAACGGGCGTGCATTGTCTTATATCTATATTTTTATATCAGATTCGATGCAAGTCCATTAACCCTTGTATGTTCTGCGTTGTGTTCTATGTCGCGCTGAATGAAGGAAGGACTCGTACCACAACCAGCTGCTGGTTGCTCTTTTAATGAAGGCAGAATGATGGATTTGTCTGTACAAATAAACAGAAAAACATATAAACCCTATGGGAATTTCTTCTTTGTAATTTTATTTTGTTTGTTTTACTTTCAGGCATGTTTTTCAAGAGTCTTGGAATGTTTAAATAATGTTTACATGCATTTAAAAATGTGTTGGTTTAAATCCATGTATTTGGAGTAAGAACCAATCAGAAGTCAGGATGAGAGTTCGACCTGTTGCTGGAAGCCTGGCACTAGGAAGAGACAGGAGGAGAATGAGATGGGAGGAAGAAGTGAAAATACAAGAGAGAAAAGTGCTGGACACTGCTGCCTCGAAAGTTCAGTAGAACGCCAAGTTTGGATCAGTGTTTTTGCTTCAGTTGTGAAGAACTCTGCTAGAGGTTTTCACCAACGAGAGGATGGCTAATTTGGCGGGAGCTAGCCCAGACCTTCTAGAACTTTTGCCAGTGAGTAGCTTGCTCGGCTGACCCCTCCCTGCATTGCTCTATGAGCTCATTCTCGTCAGGACTTCTCTGCTAAGATGCAACGACGGTATCCTTCCCCAGCATCGCCAGGGCCATGCTGCTATGGCGTAGATGAGGAAAACGACCAGCTAGCAGTGAGTTTTTTCTTTGTTGCGCATTGGCACAGAGCAGCCATTGTGTTTTCGGTCTTGCCGCTCACAAGCCACGCCACGGGCCTGCAACGTTGCTCTGACTCTCTCCGACGTGGGTTTGGTGTCCATTCCATTTTCATTGAACATTTATTTAGTTTAATGCCGGCTTGGCTTAGGTTTTAGGTGAAACTGCAAAGGGTTGCAATATTGCATTGAACGGTGTTTCATTCCACTTGCACTTGAACTGTGAAGGCAAATCTAATTATTTCATACGACCATGTGAATGTGTATATTTTTATATAATACTTTTTCAGTAAATAGTTGAAACTGAATTCCCTTGAATATTTGTCTGTTTCTGGGTATTTTGATATTGATAACATCAGTGTGTAAGCTAATATTTAAAGGGTTACAGTAACCTCATATATATATATATATATATATAATATATATATATATATATATATATATATATATGTATATGTATATGTATATATATGTATATGTATATATATATATGTATATATATATATATGTATATATATATATATGTATATATATATATATATATATAGTATATATATATATATATATATGTATATATATGTATATATATATATATGTATATATATATATATATATATGTATATATATATATATATATGTATATATGTATATATATATATATATATGTATATATATATGTATATATATATATATATGTATATATATATGTATATATATATGTATATATATATATATGTATATATATATATATATATATATATGTATATATATATATATATATGTATATATATGTATATATATATATATATGTATATATATATATATATATATATATATATATATATATATATATATATATATATGTATATATATATATATATATATATATATATATATATATATATATATATATATATATATATATATGTGTATATATATATATATGTATATATGTATATATGTATATATATATGTATATATATATATATATATATTTGTATATATATTTGTATGTGTTTAAACGGATTCATGATCATATGTGACATTTAATTTGATGCTTATTGCATTGATAACCCATTTAGCTTTTGAAAGTAGTTGATTACTGATTATCTATTAGTTCAGTCATTGATTACGTGTAATACAAATAGTTATTTAAAGGAGTACAAATAGTAATTTAACTACAAGCTAAAACTCATTAAAGGAACAACCTTAGCATTGTATTTAGCTTCAAATAGTTGGTGATTTATTTCGTTTCGCTATATAGTCACCTGATTGACACTATATTTTAGTGTAATGTGATTAGCTTTAAAGGCTGATTGTGAAGCTAATGTGGACTGTGTGTGTGTGTGTGTGTGTGTTTGGCAGCGTTTCGTCTCATAGTGAGTGTTCTGCTGGCCTTGGCATACTCAAGATTTCATCCCTCTCTTCTTTCTCCTCATCCTCTCACCCTTACTCCACCCAAATCCCCTCCCAGGACAGTGCTATTATTCTCGCTTTTGTGAAAAAGAGACAAAATGATCTGGGGAAAACAAGCGCCAGCACTCTGTTTCACCTGAATAATTTGTCACAGGGCTGCGATTGAAACGGACAGGAATGTGGTTAGTCTGAAGAATACCGTCAATAGGATGCAGTCATTAAGACGGCAGTTAAAAACTCTAGTGGCTGTTTGACTTTCCCTGTCATCCTCATTTCTGCTGGCTAATACCTTTTCAGGGTTAACCATGCCAGGAATCTCATTATTTCAGAACATCGCTGCCAGAAAGGCAGGGATTCAGTGAATGGCAGATTGAGAGTTTTCTCTGCTTGTTATTTCTTCCTTCATTTGAAACAAAAGCTGATCAAATATGATAGAGATATTATTGTGAAATATGTAAAAGTCAGGTTGAATGTTAAGTATTTAGAATGAGCACACAGACAAAAAGCTGCATCATAGATTCATAAATTGTTTTCCCAGCAAATGGTAAACATTCCACATAGGCATAAATTGTCAACATTGACGATAAAAGAGGGACGTTTTGATTGCTGCCTCACAGAGGCATAATTCTAATGTTTAAGGTGCTTCATGTTGACAGAAGTAGCACCACCCAGTGCTGCTGCAATAGTCTAACTATGGGGAAACTGGCAAAGCAATACAAAGAAAGAAGCATTTTTTGTGTTATTTGTACAACGCCTCAGCCTTGGTACGTGTACAATGAATGTGTACAAAATGTCCATTCGTGTCTTTAATAAAGTGGATTGATGACTATTTGTCAATATAATAAGCAATATTACAGGGAGGAAGAGTAGCAAAAGCAGCAAAAAAATACTGGTCGATTGTGTTATGAATCGAGAGAATTTATCTGAAATGAAATGTTTTTTTATCCACCAGCTGTTCCTTTGACCACAATATAATAAATAAATAAAAATGAAGGGGACACTTAATCATTAATGTATTACACCAAGTAAGTTCCATTTCAGGGATATCAATCTGTCCATTTAGGAAGCACAAGTGATTGTGAATCAATGCCACCTGCTGAAAAATGAAAACAAGTGCGATGGAGAGATAAAAGCAAGACAACCCCCAAAAGGGATAGTTTTGATGTGGTGCTCACAGACGGTTGCTTTCTCCTTCTCCGACTGATTCTTCTCTAGCTCTGTGTCCTGATAGTGTCCTTGTAACATGAGGTCACAAGGTTTGCTGTATCTCAAGAGCATGGAGGAGATACCAGGAGATAGGCTCCTTTTGTGGAGCAGGAACAGGAGGAGCATTGCCAGACTCCTACAAAATGACCTTCAGAAGGCTGGTGTGCTTGTTTTTGACCAAACTGTCAGCAACAGACTCAGTGGGACAGACTCAATGGGATGGGGCCCCGACGTCCTTGAGTGGGACCTGGTCTCACAGCCCAACACCCTGCAGCTCCATTGGTATTTGCCAGAGAACACCAGATTTGGCAGGTCCACTATGTTTTACAGAAGGTTCACTCTGAGCACATGGTGAACGTTAGGCTGCCTGTAACATCATCAAGCATGATGGTGGGTCAGTGTCTGGGGTGGCATATCCTTGGAGGGTCGCACCGAGGGTCGCATGACTCAGACGTTGTCCGGAGTGCACACAGGCACGTGAATCAGCCGATGATTAAAAATGTTTTACTTTGATTTTTGGTGTGATTTATAATCCCACCCTCAATGGGTTGATGATTTTTGGTTTCCATTGATCATCCATCCATCCATTTTCTACCGCTTATCCTGTATTTAGGGTCGCGGGGGGGCTGGAGCCGATCCCAGCTGTCATTGGGCGAAGGCAGGGTACACCCTGGACAGGACGCCAGTCTATCACAGGGCCGACATGTAGAGACAGACAACCATTCACGCTCACATTCACACCTACGGGCAATTTAGAGTCACCAATTAACCTATCCCCATCCTGCATGTCTTTGGACTGTGGGAGGAAGCCGGAGAACCCGGAGAGAACCCACGCTTACACGGGGAGAACATGCAAACTCCACACAGAAGGAACCCGGGCCGACCCGGGGATCGAACCCGGGTCCCTCTTGCTGTGAGGCGAGAGTGCTAACCACTACACCACCGTGCAGCCCCCCATTGATCATTGTTACATAATTTTGTTCAGTAGAGATTTTCAACTTGAATTACTGATTCATCAAGTGGCATCAAGTATATCCAATTACTATCTGATCAGGCAGGTTACATTGAAGAGTCGAGTTTGGACACACATCTGATCAGATCACAAAAGTTGTACTGAAATGACAAGTGTGACCACGTTCTTTAATAGAAGTGGGATGTGGATTGTGCTACTCAATATTAGGGAACACATCTTTATATCATAATTGACAAGCCGGTATGTTTCTGAGATCTATTTTTTTCGTGCATCAGTCCTGCAGGATCTCTTAATAAAGCAATAACCTCACTTATGCTTAGGCTTACTGTATGTTATGTCTGACTGTGTTCATAATGACTTTCCCTTAATACACAGTGACGCATAGATGGGGGTTATACATAGTCTTGGATTTACATCTGTGATTTCAGCATTCAGCTGAGGCTCTTATCCAATGTGACATAGAGTACAATGAGTGTATAACACAAGCTTCCTGTGTGCTGACAGTCCAAATGTCGGATGTGTCTGTCTTGTGGAATAAAATAAGTAATTCATATTGCATGTTCTTACAGAAGTCTTCTCTTTTTGTGTTTCAGATTGAATCTGCGCAGGCACCTATTCGCTCCCCTGGCAGGAAGCAGACATGTTCTTCGCCTCTGTTCCAGTTTGGTAAGTTAATCCTTTGTTTCTCTACTAGCATGAATAAATGTGTTCCCCAGGGGGGAAAAAAGCAGGGTTTCATGCATGACTTGTTATAGACTTTGGTAACTATGTGTTTGCCATTAATATTCTTAGTGCTAACAGACACAGGTCAAGATATGCCGGACAGTACCTGCTTTCAAGAAAATCTATCCTGTAAAAAAAGAAATGCAGGGAAGTGGATGTGTAAACCAATGTGAAAGTCAAACTTGGGTCCTTTTGCTTTCCACTTCTTGTTTATTTGTATTTTGCCAGGGAGAGAGGCAATTTGGACACTGTGGGAACTGTGACATGATTGAGAGAGCTTCTGGCCTCCTTGCACTATGTCAGATTTCCTTTTGCCGATGCTAACCCGTGGGTGCATTGATAGTGGGTGAATCCGTGGGTGGCTTTTGAAAATAGGCCAAAAGAACACACTGTTCTTTTCACATAAAGCTTTTCTTGGAATCTACTGACAGTTTTGAAAATAATATTGCTTGTGACATCTCTTTATAATTCAGTGTTTTAAAAAGAACTGATGAATATCAGCTCTGATGAGCTACTGTGTATAGCTGTATACTATATACAGTCATTCTGTGACATTAAAAATGGTATTAGTAATTCTGTAATTGACATACAACATGACTGTACAAATATCGTTGCATAATCATACCAGTTAGTGTACTTGGAGGGTTGCCTTATTAAAAGTTGAGTTACGTATTTTCTATATTAGAGCTGCACAATTAATCAAATATTAATCGCAATCAAGATTTTGGGTTCCCATCATTAAATGAACATGATCGACTGCATTATTGACGTTACCAATGTCTTCAGCTCATAGAAAACTGCTGCATATGGAAACAAGCACTTCCTAAACCAACAGCAAACCACCAGGGGGCGATCAATATATTGCGGAGCTGTCATTCAACTAAATTCAGTTGAAGAACCTTTTTTTGAGTCTTGTTTAAATGAAAATATTTTCATATTAGCACAAATGCAGCACAAGATGGAAGTGAAAACAGCGTTCTGTTTATCTGAATGCGAAAGTCAAGAAATTATTTTGTTACTAAAATCATGAATAATCGTGCTCAATGATTGTGGTCTCAGTATTGATCATAATCGTAATTATTATTATGACCACTATCGCACAGCCCTATTCCATATGTTACATACAGCACAATGTTGTAGAAACTCGTTTTTTTTTAATTGATTTATGTTATTTTTGTTCAAAAACGGTCTCAAAATGGAGCCTTTAACTCTTGCAGCCCTGGGCTAAACATGGCTATATGAGGGTAGCTCAGGGAGCAGTAGTCCCAAATTGTACTGGTGATTTTGGAGGGGAGGACATAGCACAGTGGAACGGAAAGCAATGAAGCATGATGTCAGAAATGACTGTACAATCCTTCATTCATTATCAATGTGTTTTTCTCCATTTTTTAAAGGTTTTAGTGGTAACTACATAAATAAGCTTTTCATTAACTAAATGAGCTAGGTGTTTTATTGTAATAGCCATTACAACTAATCAAAGATAAGGTGGACATGTTGCCTGTGGTTGATGGCGATCTAGTGAAAACCACATCACTGTGGGCAGGGTGGCAATGGGGAAGCAGACATTGCCGTTACTAGCCTGCAGTTCCAAGTATTGTGATGACAGTAAATATGATCTATACCAACTGTAGCTCATTTAGACAGCTTGTGAGTCTTTGAAGACATGAAATGCTGAGTGTGGAAAATCGAATGCAGGCACAAACAGTAATTTATCTTTCACTTTTATGAGAAAATCACATTCGAGATATTATTTGTGATGTTTGCTCGTTCCTTGGACATGATCAGGTTAAATTGGTGAAAGGCAAAAAGTGAGTGTGATTTTGTTCAGTGAAAGAGGTTTCATAAAATACACCCCACAATAAATCAAATACTTTGTTGAAATTTCAACTGTGGGGCACTGCAAATGCTATTTTTTTTTTTCCAGCAAGAGATACTTTGTGTTAAGATGTGACGTCACATTTATCAAGTTAGAGATCTCATCAATGCAAAAAAGAGAAACGTTTGCTCTACCATTAATCTATCAGTGGCTCAGTAAAGTCTTACTAGATATCATAAAAGATAAATAACCTGATACTTTGGATTTTATTTTTGTACTGGCCTCAGATTAATTTTCACGGAATATAGTTATTTTTTCTGATAGTCACTTCAAGGCTTTAAAGTAAAATTCATTGCCAACAAAGTTTGTGGTTTGATGCTACATTGGATATGGTTAAAAAGTAAAATACATGGAATTGCATGCATTAAAATATTAAATTGGGGCAAATAACTGTTTATTTGATGATCTAACAGAAATCCTTCAGCATTTGAGGATTCTATCAAAAGCTAATGAGACTTCCCTTGCCAAGATGGTAATACCTCCAGAATTAAAAAAAAAAGGCTTAGTTGCAGTACATTACTCTGTGCCAAATATATGTGAAAACAAGTGGAGGCAAGTTTAGCTCTAGCTCAGGGGTCTCAAACTCAACTTACCTGTGGGCCGCTGCAGGTAGCGTCTGGGTGAGGCTGGGCCGCATCAAGTATTCCATAAAAAAGGGGTTCAAGTATGCCAAAAAAAGTATAACCGATCCAATCTTCTCAATATTTACTAATAACAATTCAGAATATGCAGAACATGAACAATTCTTCAGAACATAGGCTTCTCTTACTTCCTCCTATTATATACTATATTCAGGTGCGCTCAATAGTCCAGAAATGACGGTACAAGTGACCAACGTTGATAATTTGTGTTGTTGTCACGAGCCTGAGCTATGGTAGCCCATGAGTGTTAAGAAATACAAAACGCACATGGCAACGCCTCACGCAGATAAAGTGAAGAAAAAACAAACACCAAGCTTTGATTTCAGGTAGGGGGCCGCAAAATGTCATTCTGGGGGCCGTGATTGGCCCCCGGGCCATGAGTTTGAGACCCCTGCTCTCGATGCATGCTTCCCACTGGTAACTCATTTAAAATGATTTTAATGTTACCCTGGTTACCCTGGTCTGGTGTTGTGGCCTTTGACATCCATTTCTGCCTGTTGAAGGTGCTTTCAGATGACGAATGGTTGCTGCTGTGGCTGCGACCGTGACTGTCAACATCACTGTTCTCTACATTGAAGCAGTATTGCATCCTGCTGCTGTAGGCTACCTCAGATCCAGCCAGCCTGTACACCACTGGCAACTGCCACCCACCTACTGTGATGTCATCATGCAGCTAAAGTATGCTGTAGCTTAAAATAGAGGAAAGTGTTAGCAATATGGCACGATTGATAAAGCAGTTCACTAACTTGTGTAAATAAACACTGGTTATTGTCTGAGACCAGATCCTCAGGCTGATGTTTCCCCAATAACCATTATTTCCGTTGAACTGTCTGATCCCAAGCCAAGTCCCTACAGACTGAGCTACTGCTGCCTGCACTCTGTTAAACACTGTTGGTGTTTCTTACCAAGTATACTGTACATTGATCATTTTCTATAGACACAATTCATAAACTTAACGGATCCACTGCAGAAACGCATCTTTGCCATTTGTATTTGTTGGGTTTTATAGTTTTTATGGCAATTACTTGGATAAACCTTGCATTTATATGAACCCGACTTCAAAGCTTAGAGCAAGAAGCCCTGGAGTAAAGATGTGCTTTTCTTATTTTTAATCCTGTTTTCTGGATTTGCCATGCTGAACACCTCCATTGTGATGTTTGGGAAACAAATAGTGTACACTGAGGTCAAGCAAGTTCTAAAAAATGTAGTTGCTGTTGGTATTTAAGCACACGGAAAAAAGACACTGCATTCTTATGAATAACAGATCACGTAAAACACATTGAGATGCTGTGCTTAAGTGTCTCAGTCCGGACAATTGTGCTACTATTATTTAAGAGCACAATTCAACCAGCAATATTTAAGACATTGAATATAAACTGGGTGGTTGGGTCCTAACTCCCCAGTCAACCTTCAACATGATTAGACTTTACTGCTCATCATTTTATATCTTTTTGGTTGTTTTTATATCTTCTGTAGTAGGAACATTTCCCTTACACCACATATTGTCTGCTGTGTTTAACTCCTGATGATCTAGCGATAAATCCTTTCACAAAGGAATACCACAAATCATCAATCATTTTAATTTATTTTGACATGCTGTTTTACTTTGAAACAGAAAGTTATGCTTCAGAGCTGCAACTCCTACACTTTATTAAGATGGGAATCATGTAGATGAATCTTTGGCTTCACTTCGATTCGAGTAGTTGGCGATTCTGTAAAGGCGAGTCCACACCGGACCGAAAATCGGCGTCTTTGAGAGAGTCGGCGTCCGTGACATGAGTCTGCTTGGTGTGGTCGCTCGAATCGGCCCACGTCGGCGTTCATTTCAGCCGATTCAAATGTGTAATCCGCCATTCAAGTCGGTCATTCTTTTACCATTCTGATTGGTGGAGGCTAGCAGCTTGACTAGCGAATCAGTGAAGCCCGGAAGTGACGATGGTAAACATACCAGATAACCAGTGGAAAAGAAGATGGTGGTCTAGAGAGGACCGCCTACTTCCAGTTTTGTGTTTTTTGGCCCACAATACAGATTAGCGCCGCCTGTTGTTTTGGAGACATTACATCTCGCGCAAGCACGGAACGTATGGCGTCGGCTGTAATTCCGTAGGTGTGAACCGCCCATGTCGTTGTTCGGGTCGGCCATATTAAGTAGCCCGACTTCATTTACTGACGCAAGTCGGGCAGTCGGTCCAGTGTGGACCCGCCTTAAACCACGATTCGATTCAGTAACTTGTAACCAAAATTCTATATCCATGAAATAAACATGCAATAATGCGAGTATCTGTATTCTTCTGAAAGTCTATGTATACAGTCTTTGTCATCTATGTATATCTTTGGTGGTACATTTTGCCCATTAGTCTGCCGGTGACACCACAAAGCTTGAAATCCCTCCTCCGCTTTGGGACGACATTGGAAATGCCTGACAGCTGTAGTTCATCTTACTGTGTGTGCACAGGTCAGTGTTACTGAAAAATGCTAGCACAGTCTTGAATTATGTACCCTCTCGCCATTCAACATTGACAACTTCATCAGAGATTAATGTTATGTTTTAAGCGCAGCTGTTGTGTATCAAGGTCTTTATTCTGTCCTGCAACCTTCCCAAATTGATTTGTTTTTCATCGTCCCTGATCATTCCCCCCAGGATGATGGGACACCCTTCTGTTAGATCCCTGCTACCTTTTCTCATCAAGATTAGATAAAACAAATCTTCGTGGGATGGCTGATTAGGTCCAGTTTAAGTACTTTTTTCAAGAGGGGGTGAGGTGATCAATGCTGACATTAGTTTCTCAATGGTTGGTGTGTTTAATTCACATTGCAAATGATGGGAGATTCTATACCCTGTTGGCCTTTCTCTGTCTAAGAAATTCATTTCCAACAGCACTTCACTTAAGTGTCCCCGTTGTTCCATGATGCATGATGTAGATTGTTTTTTTGTCTGTGGATTGAAGGACATGCTTTTGTGCACTCAATGAAGACCGAGGTCTTACATTCTTCTTTTAGATCGGTTTAATGAAGCTCCAGGCACAAGCAAAAAGGCAGCGGCAAGACATAGACAAGCCTGTCTGGTGTAGTAATCCTTTCCAAGAAAACATAATACCGGTATTATTAATATTCTGTATCAAAGTAGATTTACTATGTCTGCAATAAAAACAATACAAGACTTCGTAGGAACCTTCATAGTTCACTTTTAGTCAAAAGATCAAAGTCTGTATTGGCTATTGCTACATTTGCAATATGCCCTTTCTTCCAAGTCCACAATAAATGATATGAACACATTTAATGTTACCTTTGACATGTTTAATACATCAAAAACCTTGGAGCCTACCATGGAGCCCAACTCCAAAATCTGTTTGATGCCACCTGCAGCATACCTGCTTATGCAAACGTGCGTGTTGCGTTACAGTTCCTCTTAACACGTCACCATCACTTGCCAACCTCGGTCTCAGAAGGGGCCTGGCAGCAGCTGTAGAGCTGTAGTTGTTACATCAGAGGCTCTTCTGGAGAACTGGCAGTCAGCAGCATCATGCCATGGGGTGAGAAGGTGGCAGAGCATGAAAGGATGCATTAGGCGGGATGCAGATCCACAGGAAACAGGAATAGGGTTAGACTTAACATTAACCACCAAGCCATGAGAGGCAGATAAAAAACGATTGTGGCACAAGGACCTGAACACGAAGATGTCAAATGATGCTGAGCTCAGAAATGTCCTTGTCAATGTGCTCACCCATTAAAAAAAAAAAGAAAAATAGTGAAGAGGCTTTTTCTTCTGGCAGTCAAAGTGAAAATTTACCTTTCTGACTTTAAATTAGTTTTGTGCGTCATCACTCTCCCAGTAACAGTTTGCCAAAATGGTTTCAACAAATCAAAGTGTAGGTGGACCAGTTGATATTGTTCTCAGCACTCACTTGGAAGTGAGTGTGCAAGAGAAGTGATGTGCGTTCTAACACAGCAGAAATTGACGGCTCACGCAAGAGCTGCCGGAGTTGCAGGGTAGCAGAATTCTCTTGCTTGTTGGGTTAGACATCAATGTGCAGATAGCAAGTAATGGATACATTTGAGCTTAAAGTGGCAGTCTGTTAGATTTGAGATGTGTTGCTTCTAGCGGCCTCTTTGGTGGTAAATGTAACTGCAGGTGAGCCTCACCAAACAGTGTCGACTGTCTCTCATCTGCGTGATGCCTTAAAATGCTCCACACTGAAAGGAGGTCCGTCGTTTTCCCTCGTTCGCGGTCACTTTGCTTCTTGATTACTTGCCCTTCTTCACTTCGATTCGTTTTTTGTTTCTTTTTCTTGGGACTGAAAGTTGAATGATCTTCTTTCTCTGCCTGTTCATCCACCATTGTGAGTCAGCAGAAATGTACCTGGCTGCGTCGGTCAAACACTTTAGACTAGAGGGAGCCTGACTCAGCAGTAGGAAGTTACTGATTTCCCATTACAAGTAAATGCAGCATACTTCCGTGAGCAGCACCACCTGGGCAGACCAACCGCTGCTGACTGACGTAAAAAGTGTCTTTAATTTAGAATTTTGCGCGGGAATGTTACCACAAATACGGAGATCCTATTTCTGGGCAAAGCAGCAATTACAAGCACATTCATCAGTGGGTCACATGATCAATAACCATTGTTTTAACTCACTCTTTGATAGATAGTGACTTAAAAGACAATTGAATAGATGAAAATGTTCTGGACTGCGACTTTAAGTCATAATGGAATGGAGCCATATTGTGACAACATTGGGCCGTTTTGACAACATAATCAATCATTGCAGACTTGCTGCTGCGACAGACAGACAGACAGAGATGATGCATTCTTTGTTGGAACTTTTGAAATCCCCGCTGAGACATTGTATATCTGTTATCACTGTGTCACAAAATTCAATCTATTCATCCGATCGATGCGAACTAGCTCAACCTTTGCATCCTCGTGTTTCCATACTGCATTCATATTAGTATAATTGGGAAATTGATAGATTGTAGGCCATCCATCAAAAGCAAGCTGTGGTACTTCTATCACTGACTTGTTCAGCTATCTCTGAGTTCTACTTCTGTCTTTCTAATGACATTTGATAGTTATTCCCCGTACAGTGAGTGTTTTTGTAGATGAAGACAGGAAGGGAGGTTTGACAGCCATGACCGAATGGGTGACATTTGATTGACAGTGCAATGTTCCAGCAGAGAGGCAGGGAAGTTATCTGAATATTCAACATAAGGATTAATCCTTCTCCTCATGTACTCCTGAGGGAAAAAGTGTTTAAACAATATTTTTGGAAGTTTGAGTTAATTGAAGCACATTGTTGAGGATCTATCAACCAAATGCTGACAGGCTGCGGAGGGCAAGTTTGTTTTTGTGTGAATATGGGGCAAATTGAATACAATTCCTCGTACCGAGAGCACTCGAAGGTTATATTTCCTGTCTTTCTGGTGAAAAAGCTCTCTTAAAACACTGCAGTCAATACTAACATGAACCTTGATCCATTTCTAATAAAAACTGAGAAGATTTCAGATCATAGAAATCGCAACTAATATCATTTGTTTAGAAAGAGCAGCTCACACATCTTGCTTATTCACTGTTGTAACCTTTTGGCTTGACATCCTGTGCAGTTTGATGTTTTAACAAGAGAAAAAGCAGCTCACTCGATAAACTCTACTGCAGAGAGCAGCAACACCTTAAATAAGATGTAAAGGCATCTCAGTCAGCCGTCTAACTTCTCGTCTCAGAAGACATTGTTCTGTGTCTCATTTCCCAGAGTATTGATGTCTTTAAATGAGCTTCCCAAGTGCCTGGAGGGAGTAGATCCTGTATAGATTGCCTTCAGGGTGATGGGACACAGCTGACTGACGTCGCTCAACAGTCGACCCATGTTGCAGGAGAAGCTTCATACTGTTGAAATATGTCATTCTTCATAAAGCAAAGAAAAACCGATTGACTTTAACTTTACCCTAAGAAAAATGCAAGAAACACAATAACCTAACCCAAACCTGTTCAAATATTGATTTACTATTTTGTTGATTAATAGTAAGTTTCAGGTAATAACCTTGATGTACAGTATTATTAATTTTCTCTGTCATACCAAGTAAAAAAAAATGGATACAAAAGAAAAATCGATACTGTTGCTCTGCAACATGGCCATTCAGGGAAGTGAATTGGATATTGAGCGTGGCTGGATAGTTGTAGATTCGGTGGAACTATAGGAACAGATCATGTGATGCACGGCCCTAAAAGCTGCAGTTGACTCCTGCCAGATCGTCCCTTCCTCTTTGAATCAGCAGTATTCCAGCGTTTGACCTCTCCTGGTGTTTCTATTGAGCATCACTGGCAACTATGCTCCATTTCAATGAAAACTGAGTAAAATGATTATCTATTGAAGCCATTCAAATAATGATTTAAAATGCAATCGTATAGCTTCTTAAGCAAAGAAGCTCATTTGAATAGGGCGCCAGATTGACGCATGACGTATGAATGCCTTTATTTACTCTTCTACTGTATGTTGTGTACATGCTCATGAATACAGTGACATTTGGGTCTAACAATATGAAATGAAGATTCATTTTGCGACCTGACTAATCCTTCTATCGTGTGTAAAAGAGTCTTTATTCATATTGTGGTAAATTAAATGGATTTTCTCTTTTTAGTTATTCAATTTTTAGTAGTAATTAAGTTAACTAAAACAAGGATGGTGCAAATATGCTACCACCTTGTCATCCACTCCTACAGGAATGGACTCAAACAACTACATTTTGACAATTTGACAGAGGAGCGATCTTGAGGAAACATAATGGTCTTACTCAACTGGATAAGGATCGGCGGTGATTGCAGAAGAGACTAGAGAAGAAGTGCTCAGATAGAGAAGCTTGGGGAGTGCTCTCGAGAGTGTAGGCAGCTGGACTGCAGTAATTAGTCAGTGAAGCTATTGGTGGTTAAGGGGCAGCTGACCCCGGCTTTGCTTGCTTAAAAGAATGACAGAGGTTTCTTCCCTCTCTCGAATATGACTGTGATTAACATCAGCAATTACCTGCAGAAATTGCACTCACTTTTGTCTTTTAGACAAAGAAAAATGTGTTGCCTGTAAGTTGTAGATAGCCTCAACTTACAATAGGCTTTCTATTCTAAAGTTTACTCAGACCATTCTCTGAAAGTCCACACAATAAAGTATCATAGATAACATAACCTAAAATGTGTTATTGTGTTTGAAAGTTTATGTCATTTTCCCTGTTCCACAATCCTCTTACATGCGGTATCCAATTAATCCAGCCAGGGAATTGCTACTTGGACAACATTGACACTACTGCTCCTTTATTTACTTAGCTTAACAACTTGATACAGGAAAAGTGAGACTGATGTAAACGAAGGCAAACCCATCTGGCGTTAAGACAAAATGGAGTTAGTAAAGCGGGAAGCCTGTGAAAAGATGTCAGGTTGTTAAAACAACTTTTCCATTTGAACATAGGAACCATGTGTGAAGCAAATTATCTATTTTATTCTTATAATCCCTAAGGTAAACATTTTTCCATTCACCTATGTAACCTAACATTTGTGAAACTCTAAAAATTGTCAGTGTCATCTTCATGTCTGCTGTTAGTTATGGTTGAGCTAATGAGCTAACCTTTCAACACCCTGTGAATTTGTTGATGTTTACCTCCTCAGAATTGGGAAATTTGGGGTAGAGGGAGTAATATGCACATTAATGAGCACCTCACACAGACAGCAACTAATTACAATGACACATCTGGGCCCTCATGTGGTGATGGTGTCAGTGGTAACTGCCTCCCGGCCAACTGAGTGCAGTCTGTATTATCGTAGAAGTCCCACTGAAAGTTACTCTTGTCTAAAAGCGTATGTGTCAGTCAGAGGACCAAGGCAGAAAAGCTTTACATATGTTTTTTTCTTTAACTTTGTGCCGTAGAGAGTTAAGAGAACACGTTCCTTTGAGGTAAAACAGCAGGGCTTTTATGGGCTCCTGTATGGGCTAACCTGAGATCCTTGCGATCAAGACTGGGTGTTGGAAGATTTACAAGGAATACCATCATTACCCAGGGTCTTGTTGTTCCTTTGGTGGTCTACCAGAGAACATCCTGGCTGATTACAAAGACTTCTGAAAAAGTAAAAACAGGAATTAAGTCAGCCATTCCCAGAGGGCCCTATTTGTATGTGCAATTATTAAAGTGTAGACTACATTGTCTGCTGCAAAACACATACAATTCAGTCAAACCCAAACATCTTATGAAAATCACATTTTTGCAATGCTACACCAAATGTAGCCCAGCAAAAGCACCATGATTTTCTCTCTGTTCGACTGGTGCTGCCTGAGTAACATAATGCAGTAGCTAACTTTGCTTGAGATTATTAAGGATTATAAATAACAAACTAACCGGTTTAGGACATACAGTGCTGTTCTCAGCAAGTGTTTCTTTGAGCAAATGGTGGTGACATGATTTGATGATATGTATGTGTGCCTTTGGGGATGACATGCGGGCAGAGATTGAAAGACAAATGTAGTCTACTGAGGGAGGTTAGTTTGAAAAACACTAGGAAGAAACAATGTGCAAAAGAGCTGCATTGGAAATTATTAGATGTAAAAAAAAAATAAATGTTGTTCACTGAAGCCTGTGGCTATATTTCTATCTTTTGCTCCCAATTTTGGCCTTATCAGAGCTGTTTGAATCGATGTAGCAGTATCCTAAATATAAAGGTCAGTGCCTTAAAAAAATTGTGTTTCACAGGTCATACAAACTTTGAGAAGTTAATTGCTAATATGTGGATGCTATATGTAGTCATAAGAGGTTCTTAAAGAATCTGACCCTCATTGGAGCTGGAACATTACTCAGACACATCATGGGCAATTTAGCTGACAAACACCCTCCACGAAAGAGCACGGTCAGGAATAATTATCCTTCTTTGTTGGATAATGACTAAAATTCTGTAATGGCAAAGCAAGATGCCCTGTCAAGATGCTAAATGGATAGCAAAACAGTTCAGCTAATAGCATCACACACTGCAAACTGAGGGGCACTGTCTCCAACATTAACAGCCAGAAGTTGAAAGAAGGCTATGAGCACAAACTCAACATCATATCATGATAACACAAACTATATAAAATAGCATTCATTGAAAAACAGTTTTATATCAATTTTTAATTTTTTTATTGTATGGTTTGTGTTGAGGGGCTGCACGGTGGTGTAGTGGTTAGCACTCTTGCCTCACAGCAAGAGGGTCCCGGGTTCGATCCCCGGGTCGGCCCGGGTTCCTTCTGTGTGGAGTTTGCATGTTCTCCCCGTGTAAGCGTGGGTTCTCTCCGGGTTCTCCGGCTTCCTCCCACAGTCCAAAGACATGCAGGATGGGGATAGGTTAATTGATGACTCTAAATTGCCCGTAGGTGTGAATGTGAGTGGGAATGGTTGTCTGTCTCTACATGTCGGCCCTGTGATAGACTGGCGTCCTGTCCAGGGTGTACCCTGCCTTCACCCAATGACAGCTGGGATCGGCTCCAGCCCCCCGTGACCCTGAATACAGGATAAGCGGTAGAAAATGGATGGATGGATGGTTTGTGTTGAGTTTTACTAGGGATACGTTTTGCTAAACTGCAAATAGTGGTTGTACCATTCGTGTAGGTTTTGAATGGTTTGTTTATTGGATTACACCAAATTCACAGATTGTTTTTCTCCTGCCACCAGGGGGCTACTTCACTGGGAGGAGAGCTAGTGGCAATTTTGGACAGTGGATTCAGGTTGTGGCTGTATCAACTAAAAATTCAGTAAACGTGAAAACCCCAGCACCGGGAGTGACAGCAGGCTGATGGCCAGAGGCAGCGCTGGGTCTAGTGTGCCTTTCCAGCAGGGAGTTGGGGCGGTCCAGGATCAGACCCCCCGGTGTGGGGTTTGTGTTGGATGAAATGGAGTTGCTCAAGTCACTAACTGAAGGTCCTGGAGCTGCCGCTCACTCTCCTCCTCGCGGCAGGGAGCGTGACACAAAAATAGCCACTTTGGATTTAATCCAATAAACAAACTATCAAAACGTATGTGAAGCCTGTAACTCAAATGTGATTGACAAGCCCTCTGGACAGCTTAACTTCTTCATCCTCTCATGTTGGACTGAAGGCATATTGGATTCTACACTGACTCACTCCCGCTTCTCAAGGGAAAATTCGCAGTACAAGTTTGTCGTTGTAGATATCTCCACGACACAATACATGGATGGATTTGACGTATGTCAACACTGTAACCTCTACACATTCTGTTAATGTTAGTTCATGATTTGAATACTTTATATACAAATTAAATAAAATAATATCCTTCACATTTCACATTTGAACAGTAATGCATTTGGATTGCACTGTCATCCTTTAGGCTCTCTTCCCATCTGCTGGCTTATTCCTCTTAATGCCTTTGGCTTTTTCAGTGAATTCCCCATATTACTTAGATTCCTAATACCTGACCATTTAGCATTAAGCCTCTGCATAAAGTTGATTTTCCCATATAAATGGCTGGATGTGGGTTATTTTAACTGTCTACATCATCAGTTTAAAGTGCTTACATTTGAGTTAAATAGTCATATACATACAGGTACATGAAATTTGACCTCTTCATATAACTCTGGGCAGGGGGCAACTTGGTGTTCAGGATTTACTATTTTCTTTAGTACTAGAATAACATTTGATTTACGAGTTGTTTCACTGGTATCGGCTGAGGTGATTTCTACATCTGGGTTGATTACATTTAATAAATCATGATACAGGGGAGGTAATTTGGAGTCTTGTTTCAGCCCTGCCATGTTCAATGAAGTCAATAGCTGAAATCAAAGATTGTATAAAGAGGAAAATCAATGGGTTTCCTTCCTCTTTTTATGAGGACTTGAGCAAGGCTTCATTGGCTTTCAGTCACGCTTACTTGTGAGGGCCATAATTTACTTTTGTCCCAAAGCAAGTTTTTCACCCCATTACGCTCAGCTCATGGCTCTTTGGCCAGAGCCAGTCTTGGTCTCCATCATCATTAACACCTGCCCGCTCATTATATTGAGCAGCTAGATAAAGGGACAAAGATTATAGATTCCATCATTGCTCTTCACATCACCCTGGCTAATGATTTGTGTGCAGGTTTAATGGTTAGTATGGCAAAAGGCCAAACGCTACCAAATTGTCACCAGTTGGGGCGGGTGTCAATATGTTGGATTGTTTGTACTTCCACCTTTGACATTCATTACAAAGCACAGCCCCTCAAGTCAAGTCAATGAGGCATGAAGTTCAGTATTCAGTTCATTCTTCAAAATTATCTCACTGACGTTATATGTGCTACTCACCTTTAAAACATAGTCCATAGACCTCCTGGTGGTTCAACTCATTTTGATGTTAATGACTGTGCCTTTGAATAAATTGTGTTTTCTGTCCTCAGGCACTTTAGGATACAAGTAGATTTTGTCACTTTGTTGGCCTCGATGTATTTTTGTCTCTGATATAAACTAGGGTTGAAGTAGGACCCAATGCACCAGGATTCTCCCCCACTGCCATCCACCTTCTTTCACTGAGAAAATAAGTAATTCTTTTGAATTTCCTCTTGTGTCTGTGTCTCTCTGTGTGTGCTGCTTTAAATACTGGAGAAAAACAATCATTTTTTAACCTGGTTGTAATTTTTCACAATCTATGCATTAGCTCTGTCAAACTGGGACAAATATACAGGATTAAACTATAAATGCATACGATTTTGTTTTGTGTCTGATGGATTCAAAGATAGGTCAGGCTTAGAGTCATCTGTGGTCTCAATCGATACATTCTTGTCTGTAAGGCATCCCTGTCCAAATGAAAACCGAAGAGTAGAGCCGAAACACATTAGGGAAATATATTGTGGTCCTCTTCTAGATGGATTTTTATTATTCAGCACTTGGATGAAGAATATAGTTTGTTGAGAAAATCAGTGGGAAAAGGTCAAGTTTAAGAGATTATCTTTTCTCACAGCTAAAATACTAAATAAATGCAACCTCTTGAAACAGATGTAGTGTGATAATGGCTAATGTAAAATTCTGAAACTTAATGTAACTTATAAAGGATTTGATGAACCTCTTCCAGAAACTGTTTGCGTGACCTCCAGGGTACTGATGGTAATGAGTGACAAATCTTCAATGAAGCCCACATCCTTGATAAACTCCCAGAGGAGAAAAACAACATCAAGTAGCCATTCTGAACATGTTTAGCTAATTAATTGAATGAGGACACTTTTACAAGTCTGAGGCTTGATGCCAGGTTTCTTTTTAAATACGTGTTTATAAGAATAGAAGTGGTTTTCTGTCTACTAAACACTACACGCCTGACTCTGAAGACAAGAGCAAGGAGAAGTCAGAAGGAAGCTCCGTCTACTCAGGACTTTGACGCTGAGCTATGGTCTCTGGAACCAATGAATTACTCAGTTCTGTCTGTTTGCAGGCTTGAAGGCTCCAAAACATCTCTACACGCTGATGAATTGTTCCAGCACCTATTAAGAGAAGGAGGCTTTAAAAGAATAGACTTAAACATGAAAAAAAAGCCATTTTGACACCAGCAAAGATGCCATAGTGACCCGCGCAGCTACAAAAGGAGAACAATAAGATGGTTCAGCATCCCACTGAGAGAGAGAGTGAGAGATGGATTTCTTTATTCATGTAATTATTTAGGAAGATCAGTTGGTAAATAGGAAGAATGGGGGAGTACACACACACACAGCGCAGGCAAGGGACACTTTAACATGGATTTGCACATTGGGGTGATAATCACCATTTGCCCCATGCACAGTACGACAATATGGTAATGGTAATAAAAGAGTCACAATACCATCTTATAGTGATGCTCCGATCAGCATTTTTGGGGGCCGATCCGATCACCGATCACAGGAATCATAAATCGGCCGCTACTAATCACAGAATGGATGGGAGAATAATAATAATAATAATCATGCCGTTTTATGACTGAACATACTGTTGATGAATGTGTAGGACACAGCGTGATTCTGGGTCGGGCCTGGGCTTCAGACTCGTGGTGTGAGCGGGATCAGGAGTGGAACCGGACTGGTAATTTTAGAATAACAATGCCGCTCTCTGCAAAATCCGCTTCCTGCTCGTGGCCACTTGCTCGCTCAGCTCGACTACAAACATTTTATAACATAAATGCCTCTGTGTGCTTTCACTGCCTGCTCGCTCAGCTCCACTCAGGTGGCTGTAATGAAGCTGACAAACTGTTGGCGTTCTTCTTGCATGTGATGTTGATACTTCACCTGCAAGGCTTGCAAAGTTGCGCAAGTTGTATTTTGGAAGAATCACAGCAGAGCAATCGCTCTGATCCACAGACGAGCCTTCTGTGCGCACTAGGGGGATGTAATTCCATTAAAGCGCACCATGCGTCTCTAGTGTTATTTACACTGGAACGTTGACAGGCGTCGTGGCAATCGTGAAATTCCCACCCTACGTCAGGAGTAGAAAAACAGTAGCTGGTAAAGTGATTTTGACAGATCACTGATCAACCTGTTTAGGGTCCATATCGGCCGTTAACGATCGGTGGTCGATCGATTGGAGCATCCCTACCATCTTATTGTGATTTTAAACATTTTGCAATATGCTGACTAAAACATATATTGAGATGTATTTATCACCATTTTCCAACTAATTATACAGTTTGCCAACATCTGATTTTATCTAAGAAGAGTTTGACGGACTGATTAACTGTTTTGAGCAACTTCCTGCCGATCCCCCAGACTTTTATCCATCACCACACCAGAAAAAAAGTGAACTGAAAAAGCAATTTATTGGTTTGAATGGTATTTGCAATATTCGTAGTTTATATAATAAATAATTGATACACATATTGCAACACCAAATACTGCGATCATTTGCTGTATTGATTCCTTGTAAATAACTTAAGCAATAACGTGGCTGGCAAGCTTCACAACTAGTCAATACCAAGCTTTGACTTGACAAACAAAAACACCATAAAATATGGACTGATTGAAGGAAGTGTCATTCAGGTGTGTAGTAAACGTTCTTCTTCTCGACTTAGTTATTTATATCTAGTCTAATGACAGAGAAACAACCACTGAAAAACAAAAGACTCCTCATAGTATCAAGCTCTTGTCAAGAAGGCCTCCATTACTTCCTGATGCAATGCTTTGGCTCGGTAAAGAATATGTCTGAGCCAAACGGAGAGGAGAGAACGAGAGAGGGGGATGGAAATTACTTTATCACTAATATACCAAACAAAAAAGAAAAGTAAACCAACACCATTGATCATGTGGTTGGTTGAGTACAGGTATTGGTTGTTAACTGCACCATAGATACAGGACCCCAATGGCCTCCGGTCTTGTAATCTCGGGTGTAGTATCAAAACACTTTTAGAAACGCATGCCTCGATGTTAAAAAAGACAAGAACCCAAATAATTCTGTACACAGGAAACACAACTGTGAAACAGGAAATGAACAACATCCTTGTGTAAAGTCTGCCTGTGTCAGTCAGTCAGTCACATCCTGTGTGTGGTTGTGCTCACAGCTCTGGCTGCTGACTTTATCTTCATGTTTTAACAACCTTTCTGTGCAAGGCATTCACAGGTCGGGCTCAACAACCGTACCAAAGCATGCGTTGCACTCTCAGTTGAACAATAAATGGCAAGCGTAAGCTGGTAGATGCACGGACTGTGTGGGTGTCTCCATGCAGCCCTTCTAATTTGGTTCGAATACCACAGTATGCAGAACGAGTGGGTGAAGGTGAATATGGACCAGCAGGTGAGATGATTATGAAAATCTCTCTGTCACATCATTGGTATCATCGTAGGAAAAGAGACTATGACGTGCCCTGGTAACCAAATGTCTCCCTTGGTAACACACTGAATATCGAGTTGTATGGTTGTACTGTAAAAGCCTCGTTTTCATGGAATTCATTGAAGGTAAACACGGTGAACAGCCATGTGTAACGGCTTTGCACTCTTGCGCAGCACTCAGAGGCTGTGGATTTATCAGCATATGTGTCCTGCTATCTTCAGTTGCTGCAGGGATTTCAGGAACTGAAGGAGGAGCTTTTCGTATACTATAAAGCAGCTGTGGATAGCAGATACTGTAAGGGTCGTCCACATTCATTAATAGATCAATGCAGACTGATTGACTGACTTTTCGCTTTAACCAAATGAAAGGTTAGTTTGGTTGGAGGAGCACAGGAGGGGACTGTAAAATAGTGATTTAATTTGTATTGTAACTTATTACTTTACAAAATACAAAGTAATAAAGGATTTTCATTACTTTTTAAATAAATAATAAGTAAAAACTAATTATACTTGCTGAGAAACTCTTGTGTGACACATAGTTTTAGTTGAAGAAGAAACATATCAAATGTTTTTTTTCCTCTAAAGAATAACTCTCCCCCTGCAAAAGAACCCTCTAATATCCATGTATCCATTGTCTGGTATATGCGCCAGCATGTGTTATTAGTAAGCAGTCTGTTGATGCTGTGTTATCTGATGCTCGGTAAATATGAACTGCCAGCTACAATAACCGCTCATGTTAACCTACTAGTGGTAACCACAAGTAGCATATGTTGTGGTTGCTCATATCTTGCAGCTGGTATCACAAATTGAAATGTATGTTGTGTTGTGTGCACAAGCAGTGATTTCTGTGAGGCATGAAAAATCACCTTTAACAGTTCAAATGTACAATCAGGGATAGGGAATCAGAGAAGTGCCTCAATATTAATATATTACTTAATGAGAAACAGTGATATCAGTGGTATCTTGTTGAATAGCATATCTTTCCAATTTTCTTTCCTCCTGTTGCCGCAAGCCAGCATTGCTTGTTTGTGTCATTAGAATACATGCACTTCCAATGACCTGGGGTAACGAAATAATCTCCTTTGTTTTCTGAAACCTACTAGATGGGAAGCAAAAGTTCTGTCAAAGGTTAATTTTACCTGAAGCATTTCTTTCCTTAATCATACCTAGCTTAGCATTTCAGTGCTGCATGATTATTTTTGGCAGGATTTTGTTTGTTAGACTCACAATGTTTTGCTATCAGCCAATACATCCACAACTTTCAATGTGACCCCTCATACTATGAAAAACGATCTGTACTGCAATGTTAAAAAAGTTCAATACTCTTTGTTTCCCTTGGTGTGATTACAGTACAATCCATTTTGGCTTCGTAGCGTTTCACTTTAGTGCAGCTGCTCAAATGTTTGTGTGGGTATTGATACTGTATTCAATATTGCAAAATGTATCAAAACAGGAAAGGAATGCTTCGTGCTTTTCACACGGAGATACTTAAATATATACTTGACATAGATTTATTGTTGTAATAAGTAAAATGTACCTTATTACACTTACTGAGAAACTCTTGTGTGACACTTATAGTTAAAACACACATTTCAAGTGTTTTTTTTCTCCTCTAAAGAATAATTTTCCCCCATTGTCTGGTATATGTGCCAGCATGTGTTATTAGTAAGCAGCCTGTTGATGCTGTGTTATCTGATGCTCGGTAAATATGAACTGCCAGCTACAATAACCGCTCATGTCAACCTACTAGTGGTAACCACAAGTAGCATATGTTGTGGTTGCTCAAATCTTCCAACTGGTATCACAAATTCCTGAAATGTGTCAGCACAAGCAGCGATTTCTGCAAGGCATGAAAAATCGCCTTTAACAGTTCACAGCGACACTGACAAAAGTGAAAAGTGCCTCATTATTTAAGGTCATTAGAAACAGTGATATTGTAATATTGTGTTAATTTGACCTTTTTTGATGAAACACTTTTTTTTACTCAAATGAGATTTTTTGCGCAGGACTTGTACTTGTCACAGGTTTTTTGCCTTGTGGGATGAGTACTTTTACGTAAGTTAAACACCCTAGTACTTCTTCCACCACTGGTATTAGTCGATCTTTCTTCCTGCTTCATCATCAGCCTCCTTCTCCATCTACTCTTAAGTCTTTTTTAATAATCAGCTATCGCCCATTTCTTTTTTGGAACACTAAATGCATAATTTCTTAAAGTTTTCCGATCTCTTGTACACCTGCATTACACGTTGGGCACTGCTACGCACAGCGTAGCACACAGTGAGCTGAAAAGTATTCTTCGCTAGGTAGCATTTCTCCTCTGCATGCACAATTACAATCCCAGTTGCAGTCTGAAGTCTTAATATCAATAGACAGACTGCCCGCTTACTCTTCGTTGTTTGTTTGTTGGTGTCAGCCCTTGGGGAAAAAAAACATCTGTTCAACAAACAATACTCAACAAATCTAACACACAATCAAATCCCCCTTTTCTAATGTGATAGCAAAAAGATAATTCTATCACCAAAAATCGGCCTATTCTAAATCATTCTTTAGTATTTGTATTCAGAAAAAACTTGAATAGGCTGTTGTAATGCTGTAATAATGCCACTTTAGTAAGGGAGATGTGCTTGCCCTATCTGTTTAATCAGCAGCTTGCCTCCTGTGTATTTAATCACACGTTTGGAAATCTAGCAACATTTCAATGTTTCCAGTTTCCCAGCTGCTCTGCGTTAGACACATCCATACAGAAACTTTTACAACAATGTGTGTCATCCCGTCATGGTGTGACGATAAAAAAGGCCACTCTGTTGTAATATCCAAGGAGTCACAGAAAGCCAAAAAGTGATAATCTGTTTGTTACGATGCCACAACTCTTCGCACATCAGACAAAAGGATTCCACTTTTCTCGCGGTGCTAAGCCAGTTGATTTCCACCTCGGAACGAATTAAATTAGGGGAAAAATGCAAAACAGTCCATCTAATAGAGATATTAAATGCATTTAACAGACATCAATCTTGGGCCTCATTTTGGTTTAGAGTCAGAGTGGCAGCTGCCACAGATAGAGACGAGCAGACTGTGTGTAGCAAAGAAACACCTGTCAAGATGGAACACAGAGAGATATCAATTTAAATGGATGCAGATAACTACTGACATTTCTGCTAACACCTAAGAGATTTCTATCTTCAAGATGAATGTTTGAGCGGGGAGCATTTGATTGGGCTGCAGAAAAGCCAGGTGAAAGTGCATTGTTACAGAAGAATGTTATGGCTTTAATGTTATTGTTCAGTATAATTGTTAGATTCAGCTTCTGCTTTTGTGGTCGCCCTTGCAAGGAATGTCTGTAAGAGTCATCTGTGTGTGAAATGCACAACATCTATTTTACATGGATACTTTATATTATATGAACGTATTCATTAACAAAACAAACCACACACAAAGGGCCCTAGTTTCGTAGACCAGGCGCAGTCAGCTTTCAGCGCACCTGCGCCGCGCCGACGGGGTGTGTCCGCCTGGACTTTGCAAGTTATGTGCACTGCGCAGGCTCGCGCAGGCACACCTCCCGTCTCGCCCACCGGTGCAAGTGGGAAAGAGGGAGGAGAAGAAGGTGTGAGTGGGAGACGAGGAGGAGACGAGGCGTGGACTGGAATTAATACAGCCGATTCAGATCTTCACCAATCAAATGAGCTCCTCTCCTCTCCTTTAATGCGTTAGGGGAGGTTCAGTGCAAGATCCGTCACTTGACAACCCGATGACAGAAGCAGCGCCGCCGCTCCCACCACGCGCATCACGCGCTGTGCGTGCATATCATAATAATAACAATGCCGACATTATAAAAAACAGGAGAGAGAGAGGGAGATGTTTTGGTCCGAGAGGCTGAGTTTCCGTTACGCGTGCCATCCGCCTTTGATCTGACGTCAGATGTGACGGGACAATCTATATAGATATAAATTCACGTGTTGATTCAATTAGTTGCATTAAATAGTGTTTGTTGTGATTATTTATTGCATTTAAATGTGCCTGGAACTGTGGAAACCTGCCTGTGAGGTATCGGTGACGTGTACGCACTGCGCGCCGTCAGCCAAATTTCCACACTGCCAGCTGTGATTTGCATTGAATGAATGGACTTCATTTACGCCTTGCGCCTTGCGCCTTGCGCCGAAAGTAGACCAGGTTGGAGCTGGCGAGCTTTCAGCGCAGCCTCGGCGAGACTTTTTGCCACGAAACTTCCGCTACGCCAAGGTGAATCTGTGACGCCTCCCACTGCTGCGCCGCCACACCCATCTTGGCGCAGGCGATCCACCAAACTGCTAAACTGACGGTGCGCAAGGCTGCGCGGGTCGAAACTTGCATTGCGCCGGCTCCGCCACCCTGCGCTGCCCTGCGCTGCGCCACGAAACTAGGGCCCAAAATGTTCATATAATATAAAGAGACTGTCCTCCTCGAGAAAACGACCACATAGGTCGTGTGTCAAGCACCGAATTACGACCATATGTTACGTTTCAAAATAGCGCGCCCTCTAGCGTTCAAGTAAATATCGACTATCCGGTGTCTCAGATGAGACGTCACTGATGAACTTTAACCTTCTTCTCCAATCAAAAACAACGTACTAAGAGCCGAATTCATGAAAATATCCGGGTTTAATTTTTTTTCACGGGACCAATTGGCATGTGTTGAAATTATCTGACGTTTTGCACAGAATACTACTGTAATGTATCCCCCCCCCCCCCCCCGCGCGCGGACGATCGGCCCCCGTCAATCATCGGCAGAGACCCCCCCCCCCACACGTCGACCTAACCCTAACCCCCCCCCCCCAGGCGCGGACGATCGCCCCCCGTCAATCATTGGCAGAGACCCTAACCCTAACCCTTAAACACAATTTACTGTACTTACCTTCATTGGTCCAATGAAGTTCCAGCCACTACTATCGTCGTTGCGGAAGAATCTCCGCAATACGCACGTCAAGGATTAATCCACGCAATATGCAATGCTCTTATGTCACCAGTAGGAGTGCTCATCTAACGTACACTACGTTACGTGATGCTGTTGTATTTCACTGCGTGACTCAAGCTCTTCCTCTCATTTGTTGTCGAGGCAAAAGTACAAATACTTAATTCATAGGCCTGAGTCATTTTGTCAGACTTTGTCAGATGAAAGAACAATTCAGCTACTTGAATGGAATAAAATAATAGTGGATTCCTGAGGGCACAGTGCTGCACAAATGGCAGGGATTTGCATGAAACAGATGAAATATGATAATAGCAGCTATGTATAATTGTTCACGGGTCACACAGATGGGCAGAGTGGAAAGAGTGGAAGCAGACGTTTGCTTACGCATTTAGATCAAGAGCAATTCATCGTAGCACACAGTGACACGGGCACTCATGCAAGATGTCATGCTGAATTTGTCGATTGTCATCTGGGCAAAACTAACTTTCTGTTAAAAAGAAGCAGTTGCTTGGAGTAAAAGACGATCAGACACAGTGCTAAGAGCAACTTGGGGTTTCACTGAGAGGCAGATTTATTTGAGAAATAACAATTTAATTGTCCAGAAACCAGCATTTCATGTTCATCACCGTCACACATGAAATGACATTTTCACAAGACCAGGTCTGAGTTGATAGAAAATGCTTCAGCTACAAAAAAAAAATAAATAAATAAATCTTGAAAATGTGGTCAGTTACACAATTTTTGTGGACATTGTGATCTTAAAGTGATATTTAATTTACATTTAATGCATATTTAAGTACTGTGTTCATCAACCTTTAGCTGCATGGTGCCAGATGGAATTAATGTACTGTATAGTGTGTATTTTACTATGCAAATTAAGAGGTAACAAGCTTTTAGGCAGCAGCAGTCAATTGTTGTGATACATAAGTTTTCAATGTCGATGTACTCCATATCAGGTTTCTGAATGATTCAGTTTTGAGTCAACGTGTCGAAGCTCATCATGCAAACAAATAATGATTTTAGATAGCTTTGCAATTTAGTCAAATTCAAAACCCTCAACTTTCTACAATGTGTGGGAGCCTGATTAACATATCGCGTTCAGGGGGAAAATGGCCTGCTTTATTCATACGACTGACTTTATTTCAAGTGCCATTCTTCAGTTAACTGAGCAGGTGAGGCAGGTATGGAAGAAGGCACCACAATGAGTGACAACATAATGCTTCCCTCACATCCCCAAACCTTTAATTTGATACAAAACTCATGTCAGTGGTGATGATTAATGACAAGTTACCTCATTCATCTTTGTTCACCCATCATATTACCCTAATTACTGACACTGACTTAAAAAAGAGCCAGTTGATTAAATCTACCGTTTAGCCATTTAATGTTAGCAGAAACAAACAGAACATTTTCTGGTTTCTTAAGGAGTCCAACTGTTTTTCAGAGGGTGCTTCTCCAAGAAATGAAAACACCAAAACGTGTGTCAGTATTAAAGACAGTTTTGATTATCCATATATACTGTATATGTGGTTATCCCTTCATGTGATCGTCTAGCTCTGAACAAATGTTGATTGAGCCCACTCGAACAAGGGATACAAATTCTGAAGCATTCATGAACTCAAAAGTAGGATTCTTTTAAGGGAAGAGGTGTTATTTATGTTGATGGAATGGCATGCATGCAGAATATGGTCCAGTCAGCTGGGATTCTAACCAGGGACTTGCTGCCCAGAGATTTTGCACCTATGTTGTATACACTCCACTTGGCTATAAGGTCACTTTGTAGAGACATTTCTAAAGTGATGCATGTCTAAAGCTTGCTGCTATCTTGGTCATCAGGGAAGCCAGAAATATAGTGTTTCAAGGTGCAACGTGGGTACAGCTGTGTAGTCAGATATCTCAAATATTCACATGCCTTTCCGCCCACCGTGTTTTGGGAAAGAAAAAAAAAGTCTCTGTGGCTTGCTACGTGTTTGACATTCTCCACCAGCGACTTGTTTACTTCAGCCGGAATCAACTGTTTCTGGTGAGCTGGAAAGCTCTCTAAACCCTCACGTCCTCCAGCAGTGAAGCAGCCACATGTGGACTGGCTCATGAAAATTGAGACATCCAGCACAATGCAGTGCTATTTTTCCATAAGTCGCCTTTCTCTCAATCTGCTTCCATGAAATCCTTTTTGGTCATGTGCAATCCCTACTCAGTACCTGGCTGCTGACCATTTTCTACACACAAACGTCCATTTGGCATGAAGAGTGCCGCAGACATGATTCTGCTTAACATTTCCAAGCCGGACAAATTGCGCTAAGATACCAGCTGTTAAGCATGGGAAGGCTAATCAGTTTAGCTGAATGCGGGGGATTATGCAGTCAAAGAAGAGTTGTCTAAACACAATAATACTGCAGAGGACAACACATCTGCTGTTGGTTTCGTTATCTGAGCTATTTTCTCTTGTTCATTCTGGAAGCTCGTCTTAGCCTTATTTGCTTGCTGCTGTTTACCACAGGCCTCTTGCGAAGGAAGTGTCCAATTAACTGTGAATTTGGTGGCATGTGCTATCACATCAGGGTTCCCAGAGTCTCACGTCATCTGCATGCTTGTGTGGCAGGGTGTGAGGGCTTTAGGCCAGCGTTTATAAATCACTTCCCTCAGCTAAATGTACTGCATAAAGCATTGCATGTCTGCATGCGATAAAGAGAAACAGACAGAGTTTCAGGGAGACCGAAAAGTGTCCGTAAGACAATGTGTCTTCGGTTTACACTTTGAATTCCAAACACTATGGAATTAGAATTATAATAATAATAAAACACAATGCTAATACATTTCTTTTCCTCACATTACTGACTCCTTTTGTAACTGCATGTCAAACCAATTTATTATAAGAAAGTAGTGGGCATGCCTATGCATGTGTTTAGTTCATATGTTTCGTTTCAACTAAAGTAATTGTCTACAATTCCTGGCTTTATTAAAAGCCATCGCATATCATTTAAGGAATAGCTAGAGATTTGTTTTTCATCAACAGTATAGCTCGGTGTTGCGAACACTTTATTAATTGGATATGTGAATTGTAATTGAGACTTGCTACTTTACATTTAGAATAGTCATTAACGAGTCTTTTGCAATAAATAATACAGCAGGCTTGCATACTTTTACTCCACTTCATTGTTGCTCAGGTTTGTAACCCAATACCTGTCTGTCCGTCATATAGACCAACCAATATTCAATAAAGTTAATCCAATATATTACGCTGATTAGCTTGAAGGCTTTACAATTGTGTTTAAAACAACACAAGACACTGTATTTTATTAGTGTTTCACTGATTACACATGGCTTGGAAGTAAGAAGTATCAAATGTGCCATTCCAAATTAATTTAATCAATCATCCAAAACGGTTTACCTCAATCTATGCTGAGTCAGACCAGTGTCTTTGTGCAATATCATTGTAAAATGATGGCCTGCTCTGTAGCAACATCAGCTTTATTGAGATTAATAAGTGTTACAAGCACTAATATGTGTGTATATTTGTCAAAACAGCAGACTGTGAAATTGAAGTTCAAAGAACAACAAGCTCTCTCCTCAGATGATAAGATTGGGGCCACAGCACTATGTGACGTGTTCACTCTCAGAACTGGGAGGAATGAAGAAGCTCCTCTGGTTTCACTCATGCAGAGCACCAACGCTTCTTCTGTCTTCGATTTGGAACAGAGATGGCGGTCGGCGTTCGTCCTGTTGAAGTTGGTGATGTCAGGGAGTACTGGAGTCGTTCAATAAGGAGAATCGCTTCACTTCACCTTTTGAACCTGTGTTCAGTAACCGTTGTGCGAGGGTGGGGGCAGACTCCTGTTCCAGCCTTTTTAAAATCATTTCCGAGGGCTGTTCTTGCTTCTGGCCAAATCTATAGTCCCTGTTTCATTTACTTTGGCATGGCAGTTGATTTATGTTTGGCTTTTATTATTAATGTAGTTCTATGGGTACATTTGCCTTCATCTTCTCTTCTCCATCTGTTTATAATGTTTAAAGTGCTGACAGTTTCCTGACACAGTTTTCTTTTTGATTTATCAAACTGTGCATACAGATCTGCTTGAAAGACATCACTGAGCCAAAGGTTTCTTTGATTCCTGGGACAATTCAGTGACCTTTTGAATTAATATTGTACATATCTATTCTATACACTTTTCTGTTGTGTGTGTAAAAAAAAAAAAAAGATGGAAGAGAAAAATGGAAGAGAGCTGAATTTGCTTTTTGTCTATTCTGTTTCATTCTCTTTGAAGAGGAGGATGGAGGAAGTTACGTTTCATAAAGCTATACCAACCATTTGAAAATAGCATCTTAATCTATTGGTAGTTTAAATGAATTGCACTGGGATGCTTATCTCAAAATCATGAACCTCATTTTACGCTTGAATTGTACAACATCCAATATAAAATGCATTACATTTACAGGTGTTTTTGACCCCATCTAAGAGATTGCAGATATTATGTTCACTGGTGACCAAAAACGACACACAAAAACACAGAGATCATGACATTGTACCCAGGCTCTTAGGAGTCCTCACTGTAATATTCATTTTAATAGCTTTAGATAGACACATGGACCATTGTCAAAACAATAATGTATTCTGTAAGTCAAATTTGTTAACTTACTGCTCATTAAAACCGTCCAACAGCAAACATTTTATGGGCAAGCTTAATTTGTTCAAAATGTTATGTTGGGATGTTTGGGAGTTATAACATTTCTCAGAAATCTGATTGTACAAATTACAAATCTTGTAACACTGCAACATGAAAGCAGGACTTACTTCTATATTCACTCAGCACGCAAAATCTACAAACGGTGCTGAGTTTGACTTGGATTTGTGAGTTTGATCAATGCGAGAACATACTCGGACACAAGGAAATTAATGGCGTTACTCTGCATGTAATTTAATTGAGCTTTGGATCAATGCAACATGGCCTAAAAGCCCCCTTTTGGCGTGTCTGTGACATCAATTGAACTGGATGCACAGACTTCGACTTGCTCTTGCTACATAATGAAATTGCTGTCGGGGGTGTGGGCTGAGTATCAGTGCTGCAGATGACGACTCCAGCTTTGTTTTGCGTCTTGCTGACTTCAGACCTTGAAACCAACTGAAGTGAAATGTGAAATAATTAATTATAGACGAGAAAAACCTTGTCAAAAAATCCAACTGGGAAAATAGTGATGTACAACAAGCCAGTGATTGAAAGGGTTTATTGCACACCACTCCTAAACCCTGCAGGGCTGAACTGAAATCCCCCCAAAAAAACAACAACAAGAAAAATCAAGTTGTACCGATACAAGAACTATACTTCAGAGCTTGAGAGTTTCACCTGTTCAACTTTAAAAAGCAGGGCATTCACAGCTTGGGGTATTTACGTAACAAGGACAAAAAGACAGTGAATAAGCACTGAAGTGAGTTGAGCCTTGTTGACAGAGTGGCCTTTTGTTCCTGCCGAGGACAGTTGCTAGATTGAATTGATCTGACTTTAGAGCCTTACCATTTATCTTGGTCAGTCATGTCTGATCTGTGGCTGTCAAGTGGAGACGGACGGAGAGAAATAAAGTGCTTGGAGAGCTAGTGAGGGGTCTACTTTACGTCCCTGCTGTAGTGGGGGCATTTCCTACTTGCTACTTTTGAGCGTGTTTCTTCTTCCAGTAATAAAATATGTTGAGTTGAAACTCAATGAATGGATTAATCAATCGACAGAAAAATATTCCACAATTGTCATGATACATTCATCGTTGGGCTTTTTTTTCTTATTCAATTGAATCAATTCTTCCTAATATTTGATGGTTAAGTGGGTAGTTTAATGTTTTATACTGATGATCAAACAGCAATTAGCAATTATATATTTTTCCAATGTAACTTTAATTTTATAGACAATCAATGAATGTACTGTAGTACATATTCGGGTGATATCAAATATCATATCAAATAATGAAACTAATTATTAGTTGTAAAAATGTAATGAAAATAATGTACCGATTTTAATGATCACGTTCCCGTGTGTTTTGTTTCCTATAATATTGAAGAAAACTACTTAGCCAAAATAATTTCAATTAACTTTTATTGCAGTTATAACAACATATTCAGCAGACAATGCAATAAAAAAAAAAAACATAATTTACTTTCAATTTAAGAACAAACAGAATTGTCGATTACAAGATTAAATGGGAAGAAATAAATAAGTAAATGCTCCATTACTTTCCTCCTGCAACAGAAGGCTGTTTACTAACTAAAGAAGTGACCCGGAAGTAAACAAGTGGCCGCCATGATAAGAGCCATTCAAATTCTCAAATGCAAAGGAAAGGAGCTCAAATGCTTCCTTTCAGAGCTCTTTTAGCATAGGATGCAACGGACCTTCCTTTACGAAAGGAAAGGAGATTAGGCCGACCCACAATTCTTAGTGAGAGCAACATTTAAAGTGCCGTACACCTCGGCCGTTCATGAAAACAAACGATATGTGCATTTGCATATTTAACAATTACTTTCTTGCAGACATATAGTGATTGGAATTGTGTTGCTAAATTTGTGTGGACAGTGATAATAATTGAATGTTAATTTTTATTTATTTAAATCATGTTACAAATTTGACAAAAACGAAACTAAAACCACAAAAGAAATGTAAATACAGCAAACGGTCAAACAGGAAGGAGGAGCTACTGGACCTGAAGCCGGTCACTGAACCAGCTGTTTATAAAAACAACATGGGGAGAAGTGGACGACGCGCTTTTTGTAGTCCATTATTGTAGTTTCTCCAGCGGAGAAAACGTGCCGATCATCAGCGGTCATTATAATGACGTAGCTTAATGAAAGTCCAGTCAGATTCTCTGAGCACCGTGGCCGTCTTTTCCTAAATCCTTTTGAGTTCTCCTATCGCCTTTCTTTAACCCCGTGACGTTTTTTCCAAAGGTCAATGAATAGTAGTTAGGAATAGGACTTAGGACCTTATTTTTGGACTATTCGATTGCACCCCCTCACTCTAGTTCACCTCTCTCAAAGGACCCCCCCTGGAAAAATAACAAAACGGAAATTAAAGAATGTATTGGCGCAGTTAAAGCTCAGCACTGTCACTCCAATTTAGAAGGCTGTTAGCTGATCCTTTTGACCGTGTCTTCTGCTACCTGGGCCATTTCTAAGCCACAGATGATAATCCTCAAGGGTCCCTCATTAAGTCTTTGCTCCAATTAAGCCAGGCTCATTTTGCCTCAGCACAATTGCTCTGTACTACAGCGCTCAAATCCTCCAACAGTGGATTAGGCTGATCGGTGGGCGGGTTAAAAATAGCAGAACTGGTAAGTCAGTGGAAGGGGTCAGCGTTTGGTAGGTGTCAGCAGCCACGGCTCACATGTCTGGTGCTGTGATTCAAACAGTTTGAGTTCAAGGAAACTGAATTCCATGTTTAATTATGCAACATTTTTAGCTACATTAGATATGGCCTAATTAAGTGTCTCAAATGTGGCTTAGCAAGTGGAATCACTGAGCAAGCCAGCAATCCCGAACTTTGATATAGTGAGTAAATTCCTGCCGGCATTAAGGCTTTTGAGGCCTACTTTTTCTTATCCCTCCGTTTCATAATCTGTTATGAATCTGGAAGCAGTATGGATGAAAATGGCTAAATAAGTTGACTTCTCAGTAACTTCACAGTATATCTTTCTTTGGTTAAGAAGATGAAAATCTTGAGTTGTAATATACCATTAATATAATCAGAAAAAGAAGATCCCTAGGTTGTGCTAGTATAGTCTTTGCCCCACTCAAATTAGTCTGCTCTGACATGTGTTTTGAGTTGCCTAGTAACCTGGAACTCTACCAGTCAAAGGAATGGATATAATTGTTTATCTTTCAACCCCAGTGAACGCAAGATTTTAAACATGAACGGTGCTAGCATTAGTTCTGGCTGGCCGCGTCATCAATAGCTGCTCCTTGATGAAGTGATGGCCATCTAAACATTAGCTTTTTTTGTGTGTTTGTGTGTGACTCAGCACAAAATATTTATCCGCACATATATGCAAAAAGAATAGCACATTATCACTTCAAGTAATTTGCCTTGACTTGTTTATGAACAATATAATTACATTTTTGGCATCCTAGGAGACAAGTAAGCAGACTTTCACAGGCCACGAGTGCAGCCGTTAAGATATACAGTGTGACAAGGACAAGTAAAAGCGTTGTTTCACGTATGCTGTGGATCCTTTGCAATCAGTCACCAGTTTAATTCTGGCTGCTCTGTGGTCGACTGAACACACTGCCCTCTTCCGCTCAATGAGCTGTCAAGTCAGAGAACCCACAGCGAGCGCAGGCGGATTAACCGAGCAGCACTCGTGATTGTTTTAATGGAAGTTGGCTAATGTTAACTAATGTTAGTTGTCACTGTGCACTTCTGTGGAAAAGGTCTTAAAAGTCGACCGGTTTTAAAGTGCTGCCTTTGAAGTGTTTCAACAACGTGTCAGTCAGGAACATCCCCTCTCTAAGTCTGCACCACCTAGTCAAATGGAACGAGTCTCGCGAATGCTCCTCACTTGTTTTCCATGACTCAAATGATGGTGTAATGAGCCATCCGCTGGCAGCTGGTTAGGCAGAAAAATGATCAAGCTGACCATGGAAGGAGAAACGTTTCTGCGTATGTCATGCAGGTCTTTTCTTGCCTGCTATCCTGGTGTGGTTTAGCTAATGTTTTTTTCTTGGACTGACATTTCTTCAAGAATGTTTATCCTGGATCACTGGGCATTTGTGGTGGCTGAGTCGTGAGCTCACTCTCCTCTGTCATTGTGTTTCTTTTGTTTCTTTCAGACCCTGGAGTAAGTGACCTGTGAATAGAGTCACACTGGAGGTTTTCTAAACGACTTCCTTGCTTCTGTAACAGTGTATGGACATCTGACATTGGGAAGCCCAGCAGGTATGTTGAAATCCATTTGTGTGTTCTTGTAATTGTGGATGCTGTTGCCATTTTATTTCAGATCTTTGCTCAGGTTTTCATTCGAAGATCTGTTTTGAATAATATGACTTTTGAATAAATATGATCAAAAGCTCCAACATCAATCGTGGCATTCTGATCCCAGCGTGCACACAAACTGTATCACATAATCTATAAGGATGGATATTATTTATTCAATCATTATTGGAAGGTGGTCTACAAGGTGCAAGTTATATGCACGTACAGCAAGGCATAATTACCACCCATTGCATTCACATTCGCTTTCATAAAATGAAAATCACAGCGTGGAGCTGGTAGCTAGCCAGCCATGAGAAGCTAGCTCCTCATACTACTACTCATTTTGATACTGCTGGAGACTGGTGGGGCTTTGGAAGTCACTAGAAGCACATTAGGGCCCTTGGAGGCAAACGACTCTGTTGGGAAGATCTACTGTATTATCACCAGTATGAACCCATTGCATTTTGTGATAAGGGAATGAATGAAATAGTGAGTCACTCCTCTTAAACTACTTTACCGTGGCCCAGTGGCTGTGGTTTGTCATGAGGCAAAGTTTAGGCCTATTCTTAGATCTGTCACCTTTTTTCATACCACTGCAGCATGCATGCCTGAACAGCAAGTCATGTGTATTTCAAAATGTTCCAGTGCTACAGTGAAAGCCCAATTACCCATAGTTTATAATATATAACAGATAATGAACATGTTTGTTATCCTTGCACTTAAATTAGGTTTTCACTATTGGACAGCCTTGCATTTATCACAACATATGGGGTAAATGGTTCAATTCAAATTCATTCATTAATAGCTATGCAATTATTATGGTGAGTGCTGTGGAGTAATAGATGAAACACGTCAGAATTCTCCTCGTGGTTAGACTCTGCACCACCATGTCCTTATTTTTGGAAAAGGCACTGCAGCAATTGCGTAGGAAGAAAGAAAAGGGTTTGTTTGGTGCTGCTCACTGGGATTGTTCTATTTTCAGAAATTACAAACATGAATAGGTCTGCTTGTCTTTACAGACATCTCTCTCAAAAGGCCTTCCTTACCACAGTGTTTGCCCGCTATATATTTCCCTCTGCTGCAGTTATGGAGGGGTGAAACAACAGGATTTTAGACAACACAGATAAGTCATTAGAGGATGGTGTCATGACAGTGGATTCATTTCTATGATTTAGTGATTATACAAGAGGTTTTATACAACATTTCGCTCCCATGAAAGAAGATGGGGGGAATGCGGGGAATCAACCTTCCCTTTTTCCTTTCTCAGATTCTCCTTTACTGATGGGCACCATATTATGCCACGTTACTTTTAGCAAACAAGTAATTGCTTTTTGAAAACTCAAACAGAAAATGCACGTCCCAAATATTTCTCCATGGGCAGGCCTATCTTTTGGTCTTGTTATATTTGTCAAGAAAAAAATATAGGACAAAGTAGTTTACTTGGCTGAATCACCGGCCTCAACGTTACCTCCCAATGCTAATATGAATCAGAATGACATTTTCTTCCCAAAGGCCAGGTATGACACAGAATGACTCGGAGGGTGTCAGACACATCGAGCCAACATGTTTAAATGCCCGGTCTCAAATGCCAGTGCTGCATGTTCCTGGTCAAACCTTGTGGGTCTGATTTTGTTCTTGGACATTTGCTTATCATGTTACTTTTCTTTATATTATTTTATTTTTTTCAATAAATGTACCTGGGGAAATGTGGCAAGAAAGCGTGGGACTGGTTGGAAATGAATGTGATCACGTCAGGGAAGGGACACTGCTGAACGACGTGTGGAAAGAAAATGTGTCTCTCTGAACTCCCTTGCTGCCGTGAGGCATAACACAATTAGACTTTAGATTGTTTTTTCCTCTCCCCCTTCCCATCTGATTTCTGCTCTTGCCTGGCTATTCTCTTTCATCTGCTTTATTCCTCTGTATTGTCATAATGTAGCAGACCCTGAGTGCTCTCACAGATCACTGGTACAGCTATCAGTGAAGTGGTGCCGCTTCAAATTGGGTCCCTTAATTTAGTCTCTCCACATTCATTCTCAGGATTACACGTTCAGGGGAAAGGGCTGTAATGGGGGAGAGGAAAGATAAACATGCTCTATAGGTAGAACAATCTAGAGTTGCACACGGAAATCTCATGCAGAGTTTAGGAAAGCAGAGAAGAAAGAAAAAGTGTGTTTGCAGTCGTGAATGTTGAAGCGGCTCTTTGCTTTTGGAAATGACTGCCCTGATTAATCCTCAGCAGTGTTGGGGAGATAAGTGGAAGTTAAACTCAAATATGTTTTTCCACTCCGTCGAAGCTCATTTTACGTACAGTATATGTGCGATCAAAATAAAGAAGAACAAAATGTCATTTGTGTAATGTAACGTGTAATTAACCTCCCTCCATTATTATTATTAAAAAACCATTGTCGTAATGTTAATAATACCAATGACAATAAAAATATAATCACCCACCTTTTATGGAAACTTACTGAAACTTTTTAAAAGTCAACTTTTTAGGTTTACTGTCTGCTCTGCACTATTGTCTTCCATTTAGCAGCCTTGAGCCCTTCAAACCTGTCCAATGGCTCACAATACATAGTAAGTATGAATATTCAACTCATTATCATAAAACATGAGCATATTCATCTGACTTTTGTTCATCAAGGATCAGTTAGTATGTATGCATATTATGTGTTCCATCAGAAACAAGTTGAATTTGGTTCAAATTGGTTACAAATGGTGCACTCTGATTGGACTCTGACACTGCCTTACTAGACCAGCATGGCCTTGTGAGAGACAAAGAAAAATAACCATCAACCACAAAGACTGAAAACATACAGCACTACATCTGTTTACCTGTACCAACTGTGTTTACTTTAACAGTAATTCCTTTGAGGCTTGTAATATTTTCATCACTTAAATTTCAAACACATACGCTACTTCAGAGTCTGTGCTTATTTCACAGATTATTTTCAAATAGTTCCTCCATGTGGATTCATGACCAAAATTATTTCAGAATCAGATTTATTACTATTTGCCAAACATGGAAATAGGTAGGAAGTAGAACACTAGACACACTCAAAACATTCATATTTATATTACACCGCAGGGGGGGATAATTATATCCTGGATGTTCAGCACATTTTCACCATAAACATTGCAGTAAAATGTCATCCAGTGCAGTTGCAGCTGTGAAGGGAGTCCAGTAGAGCACTTAACCAGTGGGACTGGCAATTTTACAGGATTTAATGGTAACATTTACCTACTGTCTACCTCTTCCAATAGGACGTTTTCTGACTTGTTGTCAGCCGCGGATGTTTCATAGGCTAGTTTCAACATACCCAGAGCAGCTGTCTCCAAATTTACATTTCAAATCGTTTCCTCTGCATTACTCATGTGATGAGAGAGTTGCAACAATATTCATCTGTGGCCACACTTTACTGGAACAAACGTAAAGGCAAGATTAAGCCATTAAGGCCACATCTGCCAGCCTAATTCATTTTTAATTTGCAGAGAACTCCGCTGTATATTGCCACAGTGGATGTGACATTTTAATTAAGCTGGGGGCTGTAAAAATGTTTACCACGAGGTTGCAGAGGTCTACTGCTCATATCACTGTGGAGAATAGTAACCAGACTGGCTACCACTGCCAGACCAGCACACCCCCCAAATCACACAGACCTCCCTACTATCATTGCAGCAATCTGTCACACATTGAACACAGACAGAGAGAGGCAATTCATTTGCATCCCTTCTAGTTGAATATTGTACTTTCATACCAGTAAAACCACTATTATTTATGGAATACTTGGACTTTACAGCTGAGCTTATTACATCAGTATATTTAAATCTATTTTAAAGACCTTTCTTTTTCCTGTGGTAAATCCCTCTTGAGATATTCTTCTTCTTCTTTTTTTTAATACTGCCTTTGGCATAAACACTGGGACTGGAAATAGAACTCTGAGATTAATTTGACACGCAGAATGCCAACTTGAAACACTGAAGCACAGACGTAAACCATGCATGATGGTGGTAAATACTGTATATAGTATATTTAACTAAATGATTTCTGTTTTGCATGGATAATTCCATATTTATTGCATGAATACACCATATATTAATGTGGAGCGATGGTGGATATAATGGGATTTATGATAGAAAAATGTAATCTCGGATGAATTCAACATCTGTGTTGCTTATTTACCATCAAAAGGAGGAAGAAGGGATCAGGCTGTTGAAGTTTGTAAGATATCAGGATTTCTGCCTCTTTTGTGTTTCGGGACCCTATACTGCACATATAGATCTTTGAGCCAGATATTCTTATAATGAACGGTGTATGTCACGTACATCATTTTTATATAGCTGCTGGTTTGAATCTCCAGGAGTCGTGGTAATACAGTATGTGAGCTGGAAAAGTGAATGAGTTCCACAGTCTGCAGCTGTTCAATAATACTGGGAGGAAGTTGTGTACTGAGCTGCACTCCAGCATGTATACTGTACTGGAACTGTGTGGCAGCGTGGATTTTGAATCAAAGCGTTGCTGCAACACAGATGATACTGTATATAAAAATCCTTTTTTTGTTGTTGTATTTAAGCACAGTAGCATTAGAACCCTAATATCTTAGAGTTCCAAGTCTATTTACAGCTTCGTATTTACTAGCTGCAATGAAGTGAATGTGATTTCTCGTGACGGTATGGTTCATGAATATGAATGTCCAGCTGAGAAAGCGCTTTGGTTAACAGCGTACTCCCTGCACAGCTTCCACGCTCCACACCACCTTAGCACATGACTTGGCATTATAATGACACATTATTATTTTCATTGTAATGATACATATTTGCTTATGACATTCAACAGCGTCTTGTGAATCGGTTTGATGGCATTTCTGTATGCTCTACGGACGTAAACATCAGCCACGATCCTGTCAGCCGAAGCGCCGAGCGTTTGGTATGCAGTGCAATTATAACCGAATGGGGGATTTTAGGATTTAGAAAAGCATTCTGTTCACGTTCTTGTCAAAGCACAGTTTGACAGGGAGAGTGAGTGGGATGTGGCAGACAAACAAAAGAGGGTGAGGACTGTCTGAAAGCGGTGATGTCTGCGGAGATGTCTGTTCTGACTAATGTTGCAAAACCAAAGCAGTCAGCGCTGTGGACAGCTCCGCTCTGTGTTGTGTTCTCCTCGGGCCCTTGGACAGCTCCCTGTGGATCTGACCACATTCATACGCAGTTCATCCGCAGTGTATCGACAGGACAAACACTCTGTATTTCTTACTATTTTAGAAACTGGCAATTTTCGAATGAACTCCATTTCCAAGTAACCTTTATTTTATGAACTGATGACTGTTTCGCTGGCTTTTTGGACTCATGAACTCACTTTCATGCAAGAAAACCTATTACTAAAACGCTCCAGTTCTTGTAAAGTCCAGGATTGAGGACGTTGTTCCAATACAATCTGGTAATGTACAAATGCTGTATTCAGAATAATCCTTTAGATTTAATGAATTCCCAGGAAATTGCCTGCAGTGTATGTTCTGAGTTGTGGCTACCCTTGTGTAACATCGAACAAATTCTTATTAGCCAGGTTTTTCTACTTTTTCACTCGTGTGCATAATATTTTACACATAAACACACATAACTAAGATGAAATAAGCAATGTTTGATTGGGATAAAACAGCCTTATTAAACAGATCCCCAAAACGTGAAAATAGAAATAGACTTAGATTAGAAAATAGATTTGCTGATATTTTATAATGATGTCTTTTCATGCCCTGGCTGGAAGAGGAGTATCTAATTAAAAAAAGCTAGCTTCTTAATCATTGTGTCTGTAGATGAAGTGCAGTGTTGCAAACTAACTGCTTAGAAAAATAATAAGAAAAATGAAGCAGGTCTCCCAACCGTGACTGTTCGAATGAAAACAAATTCTTTCATATATAGTTACCGTGGCCCTGCATCAGATCGACATCATGAATAGAAAATATGTTTGTAGCCTTTGTGTGATGGCGCAACATTCCATCGAATCCTGAACATACCATGTACTATAGGTAAGAAATTACACCTTTACGTGTATAAGAAATTACATCTTTACAATGTGAATACAGTCCTACCTTCATTTTTACATTTGTGAGATCAGTTATGAAGGATAACCTATTAAATCTAATGGCACTGGGCTTCTTTTGTCTTTTGCTCTTTCCATTACTTTTCTGTTCACTTTTCATGGATGGAGAAAGATTACATGTCACTTTTCATATTTCAGAATGTAGTTATTGGAGAATTACATGATTCTGAGTGACGGGAATTTAATGGAGTCACTGTAATTTTTCTTTGCTTTTTCTTTTTTTTGTTTTTGCTCCCCATGTCTGTAAATCAACGTGATTATCTTTTTTCACAAAGACCTTTAACAATGATTATTTTAATAATTATTTTACTGAGTCATGCCGTGTTGTGTAAAAAAGATCTAATTGAAAGGCCTTGCATTTCATGAAATTCTTCTCACCAAATAGCTTTGGGACAAAAGTTTAATAGGCAGAGGCTGAAAATTCATGTCTTGGATGTCATGAGGTCCAGAAAAAAAATGCATATTACATTTTCTAGCTGCTCCCAATATTTTTAAAGGGAATAGAGTTTGAATTCTCCCATCCTGCTTTTAAAAGCTAAATACACTATCTCAATGTAAGCAGCAGTTTTTTGTCATGGTCTTTTAATGTTGTGGATTAATGGAAGTTTATGACTACTCTGAGAAGAAGACAGGATAACACCTGTGTAATTTCCTCTTTTCCCCCTGCTTTTATAATTTCCTGTGACATTTTTGCAGCCAATAAAACATTTCTTACCTCGATGTTCCAAAGTTGCCTTGCAGAAACCAGACTTCCTTTTCCACTAACAGGACGGCTTATGTTGAAGTCAGTCATTCAATGTCCTAATCATGCAGCTAATTTACTTTGTAAAATTGGGATTTGACTTTTTTGGGTTTCTCCCATCTCTTTGCAGAGTTGCTCACTTTTAGTGAATACAGAATGAGACTTAATTTGTCCAAGTAGAAACATCTGCCAGCTGTTTTTAATAGGTTTTTGATGAACCAAAAAGTAACTCTATTAAAATAATGGAGACATTTTGGCAGGTTTTAGATCTATATTCATCAGCTCATCATCATTCAATCAGCTGAATCCTGAATGCTAAATTCTCTCTTACAACTTGTGCAAGTTTTCAACCAAAGCTACAACTAAATCAGAAGCACTTCACTGTGTCTGCAAATGTGCAAGGTTGTCTATATGCTGGTTGTTTGATTATTAGTGTTAGGCTTCAGATGAACATCTCTTTCCTCTGCTTATGTCCTTCTCCTTGGATTCACTCTGTGCCTCCAGAGTAGCTTTCCCTCTGTTTGTGGAACTAAAACTCCAGTCTGCCTCAGGACCCTTCAGCAGGGGTGGATTGGCGATAGGGAGTATCGGGAGTTTTCCCGGTGGGCCGGTCAGTAATTTTTTTTTTTTTTTTGCTGCAGCCCAGGGAGAGAGACATGCACCAGCCCACAGAGCTCAGCTGCAGCCTACAGACACATTAGAGGCCCAGTGGCTTGTCTATCTAAGAATACCTGGCCCAGTGGCCCTATCATAGGCTACAGAGGCCCAGTTGTCCCACCCATTTTCCACCCCCCCCTGTCCAATCACCTTTAATGATGAGCAATCATTATGAGAGAGAAGAGAAACACACGAAACACAAAGCGAAAATTGAGAAAAGTGAAAAGGCGGTGCAGAAAAACTGAGGGAAAAGAAAAAAAAAATGCTCTCGCTACTGATGCCGCTGAGAGCAGAAACATATTTATTAAACCTGTTTGTTGCAGCGGGGGGCAGCGGCGGCGGGGCGTGGGCTCCGGCTCTGAGAATTCGGCTTCGCCCGCTGCGACGGGTCCCTCTATAGGCAGGTGTCGCAGGCGGACAGTGAAAGTGAGGCTCCCACTGCCATGGTGGTACAGGAGGAGGAGGAGGAGGAGATTGGTGGTGGTGATAGTAGGTGTGTGTGCTAGATAACATGTTGTGGATAAACACTCATTCACTAAATGTTCAGAACCGTTGTCTATGAACTTTACTTGACATAATAGATCTCTGCATAGAGTGTGGTGTGTTATAACTAAATCTAGTTATCTAAAGTGTTGGAAAATAATATACTATTCTGATTATTTAATAGTTGCTTTTATTAACCACTATTTTGTATTCCCATCAAAGCATGCCACACATTTGCAGAAGCTTAAAACTCACATGTTGCAGTGTGGTGTGGTTTGACCACAGTACCTTGCTATCAGCCTGCCAATGCCATGATCAGTTCCACCACATATGAGTGAGTTAAATAAACAACACTCTTGAATCTTAAATCCTTTCTCCAGTATCCTTCTTAGGAGGAAATGAGCAACATACTGTGTAGTCACCATTTATTTTATTCAAGGCTCCAGAATATAAAGGGATATTATTCAGTATAGTAGTGTTATTAAGGGCTTGTGTGGTTATATGTACAGTACATCAACGGGCCGAGTTGGCACAGTATCTGCGCTCGGATTGTGGTGGGCCAGTCTGGACCAAAAAGTCCAGGGCCAAATTTTTGTCCCAGTCCAGGCCTGCCCTTCAGTGTATAATCCTTTCAAACTTCACTGAATGGAACCAGATGTCTTTTTTTTTTTTCTTTTTTTAATGCAGGGCTTGGAAATATATGTTCATTTTTCTACACCTGGTTTTCGTTTTCAGAAAGCATGAGATGAATGACCTTACCATCTAGTAAAGGACCTCTTCCCTGTCTGTATCAAACTTATCAAATAACTCTAAAAAGCAAACTCTGACCTAAATTCCGCTCTGCACATTCACGTTTATAGATGCTAAAAATAGTGGATGTGAGTCTCCATCCATGCTCTGACTGTAACACTTCAATCACTCCGTTCTGTCCTTTTCATCTTCATCTCAGAAGGCTTTTTGCACACCTGCCAGGGTTTTTTGTTGACTGCACACAGCCCCCCCTTTGTTGGATCCATCTGTGAATTTTAGGCTCTTAATTGGCCTTTTTTTTCTTGTGCATTTAGGCTCCTCTTATTTGGTTCGTCCTGAATCGTTGACATCCTCTTGATTATCAATACATTTTCATTTTCTTATTACTTTGTGAAGACATTACTTGACATGTTCTCTAATTGTTTCTTAATTGGCGACGGCGTTGCTGCGGTAGAATGAGCTTAAATGCAGTGTGTGGGGTCGCCAGGCACTTGTTTTATTTGTTCGGTATTGCATAGGAAGTTGTATTTTAAACGTGGAGCTGATATCTTATTTCCATGCCTCTACGATTGTTGCGCTACTTAAGCTGACTCGTTTTTAAATCTTCACCACTTCATCAGTATGGCAATTTAGGAAGAACACAATAGTTACACTCGCAAAACAATTCAGTTGGGTATTTGTAAAATGCAAATCTCAATGAGGAGTATTTTTTTACTTTCTGTCGTCATCTGTGATGATAAATAGAACACTCTGTGTTTGGGACTGTTGCTCACACAAAACAAGCACTTTGAATATTGAGCTCAAGCAAACTGCAATGGGCACTTTTCACTGTTCAAAGCGAGTCATTTTTATAGAAAATGAAAAATTCAAATAAATAATGAGAATACAAATAATCATGTGCTGCAGAACCAAATATTTAATGAAAAATGACATTAAGTTTGAAGGGAGAAAAAAAATCTTTCACAAAGTAAAGCCAGCGAGTCACAGGCCATTTAACCGTATGTGTCACTCATCTCCATGTTTACACTTTCAATTTAAATGTTGTTCTTAACTGCACTGCCATGACGATGTGTGGCATGTTTTTGAGACTGCTCCCTTTATGACATATTTGATCATTTATCCTGGCACTTCCTTCCACAGTGTGGGCTCAGATAATTTGGCCTCATATGTTTCTGATGTTGCTTGGAAGTGTCACACACCACTTCGCTGATTGTCAGCCCTTCTATAAGCACCGCTAATTGGCAATTAACCAAACCTTTTGAAGGAGTGTTAGCAATTGTGATTTAAGTAGTTAAACAGTATTCCATGAGGTGGTTCCATTTTATGTGCCTTCTGCCTCAATGTACTGTTTCTATATAATCTCATTATTTGACACTTGGAAATATTGCCCCTTCTTACATTCATGGCAATAAAGCCAGACCAAAAAACAACCACTTTCAATGCATTGTGTTGAGTTAAAGTCCCAGTCGGCATCATTTTTTTGATCATATTCACCGAAGCCGACACTATACTCCCATAGAACAACATAAATCATCCGGTTTTAGAGAAAAAACGTAGAGCCTGTTGTTGTTTTTGCAAAAAATCAACACAGCCCGGCTCATCCTGTCCAATCAGCACGCAGGGCTGTGTTCGTGCACACAGAGCACCTCTTCCCTCGGGTCGTACCACTATCACAGGGGGGAGACGGAGGGAAGTAGCAACAAGCTTCCAATTCCTTGGTTAAAAACCAAAACGAGAAGGTCCAAAACAACCAAGGAAAAGAAAACACCGGTGGACAATAAGGAAAAAAAGAGCGACGGTGCCGAGCGACGGTGCCGAGCGACGGTGCCCATGATAAAACCAGAGTCAACATCGGACCCGCGTTTCAAAGGTGGCGTGATCTAAGGGATTTCAAAGGGTTCGAAGTCGAGGGGAAGGAGCCCGGTGGTCGTGGGGGAGGAGCGTGAGATTTGTAAACATTCCAAATCTGACAGAGTGCCCTCGATCCGCCAGACTTGCCGACTGGGACTTTAATAAATGCAGGACATTATAAGCTTCACAATTATGCTATTTCAATCAGTTGTAACCGTAGTGGTGTATTTCACGTTTATCCTTTGCTGTGGTCTTTTAATGGAGTTTGACCCGGTTAACTGGAGCTCTGCAGTAGACAATTGGTGAAGAGGCAGGCCTCCTTCTAAAGAAAAAAAAAATATTACATTTCTTCTTATTGTGACTGTTTTGAGCACTCCTTAAACGAGAGCTTATATCTTAAACTGTCTGCTCGATAACTCAATTCAACTCTTATCTCAGGCACACGGAAGAGATTTAGTGTGAGCTTTCTTCCTCTCGCTGTAGGATGTATCCCACAGGCCAGACTGTAAAGCAATACAGACAACCCCCATCAATGATGTCTTTGAGAGATTACCGTGAAGATGGGCGTTACTAACGCGGCACAGCGTGTGACAACGGATGGTTTATTGATGGGTGCTACAGAGGCATTTGCAATACAAGGTGGGGGTGACAACATATTCCATAAATATGACTACATGGAGAGCTTATAGATGTTAGAGATAGGTCTATTTGCTTTTGGGGATTTTCTTTATACTTCTGTTATCGATGGAATGCAGAAGTGAGTACTCGAGTATACCTCTTATAGAAACCAAATATTTCTGTTTTTTTTGCTTATTCTGTGGCTAGAAGCCGCAGTAAGTAAGTACAGCATGACATTAATTCTGAGGTAATTGCAATGTCAAAATGTTTGCAGTCAGAATTGTGGAAATAGTGAAAGTGGAAGCCCATCTGCACTGAAAGAGCCGCTGAGATGAAAGGTGTGACTCCATGTCAAGCACTGACTGAGGTGCATGAAGGGAGGAGGAGTTGGAAGTGTTGTTGAGGTGTTTAATGCACATATTTTTTTCAGGACATCTATGACTTTGAAGTAGTCTTTGGTGGGTTGATGGCTAAGCTTACGCAATACCGTTAGATGTACGGTACCGTGTTTTCCCTCAACACAGCCACGTTGGCTCTGCACAGTTCAGGCTCTAAATCCCTCAGCAGTATTTTTTGCAAGCAGGGTGAATGTTGCAATGTTGCGCTCATCTAAAAAGAATTGTTGCAGGCAGGTGCTGGATGAAAAAAAACAAGACGACAATGCAAATATAATTAAAGGTCTGCACCTCGTAGCTCTCTTATGTGCAATTTATTAGAACATCAACAATTGACGTTTCAGGCAAAATGTTGTCTTCTTCAGATGCTGTAATATCAACAGTGTGCGAGCACCATCATTTGTGGATCATTATTTTGAGGTTGGTTCTGTCTGTCTACTATGCTAGTTGTTCCCACTGTGGTCTTAAAATGAAGAAATATGTATTCAGCACCTGTTTTCTCCCATGAAAGACAAATGCCTCATGTGTTAGGGTTGCACAATCAATGGAATATCAACTGTGATTACGATTTTGGCTTCCAGCAATTAAGTGGACATGATAATCTGCCATTTTGACGTTTAAAATGTGTGCTCCGCTCACAAAAACCTCAGCTGCATATCAAATAAAGTGCTTCCTAAACTAAGAACCACCCACTAAAAATGACATTAAGTTTGAAGGGAGAAAAAAAATCTTTCACAAAGTAAAGCCAGCGAGTCACAGGCCATTTAACCGTATGTGTCACTCATCTCCATGTTTACACTTTCAATTTAAATGTTGTTCTTAACTGCACTGCCATGACGATGTGTGGCATGTTTTTGAGACTGCTCCCTTTATGACATATTTGATCATTTATCCTGGCACTTCCTTCCACAGTGTGGGCTCAGATAATTTGGCCTCATATGTTTCTGATGTTGCTTGGAAGTGTCACACACCACTTCGCTGATTGTCAGCCCTTCTATAAGCACCGCTAATTGGCAATTAACCAAACCTTTTGAAGGAGTGTTAGCAATTGTGATTTAAGTAGTTAAACAGTATTCCATGAGGTGGTTCCATTTTATGTGCCTTCTGCCTCAATGTACTGTTTCTATATAATCTCATTATTTGACACTTGGAAATATTGCCCCTTCTTACATTCATGGCAATAAAGCCAGACCAAAAAACAACCACTTTCAATGCATTGTGTTGAGTTAAAGTCCCAGTCGGCATCATTTTTTTGATCATATTCACCGAAGCCGACACTATACTCCCATAGAACAACATAAATCATCCGGTTTTAGAGAAAAAACGTAGAGCCTGTTGTTGTTTTTGCAAAAAATCAACACAGCCCGGCTCATCCTGTCCAATCAGCACGCAGGGCTGTGTTCGTGCACACAGAGCACCTCTTCCCTCGGGTCGTACCACTATCACAGGGGGGAGACGGAGGGAAGTAGCAACAAGCTTCCAATTCCTTGGTTAAAAACCAAAACGAGAAGGTCCAAAACAACCAAGGAAAAGAAAACACCGGTGGACAATAAGGAAAAAAAGAGCGACGGTGCCGAGCGACGGTGCCGAGCGACGGTGCCCATGATAAAACCAGAGTCAACATCGGACCCGCGTTTCAAAGGTGGCGTGATCTAAGGGATTTCAAAGGGTTCGAAGTCGAGGGGAAGGAGCCCGGTGGTCGTGGGGGAGGAGCGTGAGATTTGTAAACATTCCAAATCTGACAGAGTGCCCTCGATCCGCCAGACTTGCCGACTGGGACTTTAATAAATGCAGGACATTATAAGCTTCACAATTATGCTATTTCAATCAGTTGTAACCGTAGTGGTGTATTTCACGTTTATCCTTTGCTGTGGTCTTTTAATGGAGTTTGACCCGGTTAACTGGAGCTCTGCAGTAGACAATTGGTGAAGAGGCAGGCCTCCTTCTAAAGAAAAAAAAAATATTACATTTCTTCTTATTGTGACTGTTTTGAGCACTCCTTAAACGAGAGCTTATATCTTAAACTGTCTGCTCGATAACTCAATTCAACTCTTATCTCAGGCACACGGAAGAGATTTAGTGTGAGCTTTCTTCCTCTCGCTGTAGGATGTATCCCACAGGCCAGACTGTAAAGCAATACAGACAACCCCCATCAATGATGTCTTTGAGAGATTACCGTGAAGATGGGCGTTACTAACGCGGCACAGCGTGTGACAACGGATGGTTTATTGATGGGTGCTACAGAGGCATTTGCAATACAAGGTGGGGGTGACAACATATTCCATAAATATGACTACATGGAGAGCTTATAGATGTTAGAGATAGGTCTATTTGCTTTTGGGGATTTTCTTTATACTTCTGTTATCGATGGAATGCAGAAGTGAGTACTCGAGTATACCTCTTATAGAAACCAAATATTTCTGTTTTTTTTGCTTATTCTGTGGCTAGAAGCCGCAGTAAGTAAGTACAGCATGACATTAATTCTGAGGTAATTGCAATGTCAAAATGTTTGCAGTCAGAATTGTGGAAATAGTGAAAGTGGAAGCCCATCTGCACTGAAAGAGCCGCTGAGATGAAAGGTGTGACTCCATGTCAAGCACTGACTGAGGTGCATGAAGGGAGGAGGAGTTGGAAGTGTTGTTGAGGTGTTTAATGCACATATTTTTTTCAGGACATCTATGACTTTGAAGTAGTCTTTGGTGGGTTGATGGCTAAGCTTACGCAATACCGTTAGATGTACGGTACCGTGTTTTCCCTCAACACAGCCACGTTGGCTCTGCACAGTTCAGGCTCTAAATCCCTCAGCAGTATTTTTTGCAAGCAGGGTGAATGTTGCAATGTTGCGCTCATCTAAAAAGAATTGTTGCAGGCAGGTGCTGGATGAAAAAAAACAAGACGACAATGCAAATATAATTAAAGGTCTGCACCTCGTAGCTCTCTTATGTGCAATTTATTAGAACATCAACAATTGACGTTTCAGGCAAAATGTTGTCTTCTTCAGATGCTGTAATATCAACAGTGTGCGAGCACCATCATTTGTGGATCATTATTTTGAGGTTGGTTCTGTCTGTCTACTATGCTAGTTGTTCCCACTGTGGTCTTAAAATGAAGAAATATGTATTCAGCACCTGTTTTCTCCCATGAAAGACAAATGCCTCATGTGTTAGGGTTGCACAATCAATGGAATATCAACTGTGATTACGATTTTGGCTTCCAGCAATTAAGTGGACATGATAATCTGCCATTTTGACGTTTAAAATGTGTGCTCCGCTCACAAAAACCTCAGCTGCATATCAAATAAAGTGCTTCCTAAACTAAGAACCACCCACTAATACGCCAATACTAATACTCATATATTTGTATTGGATCGCATCATGATCTTTGTGTTATATTATACTTCTAATTGCATTTAGAAAAATCAAACATTTCAGCTGGGGAGATTTCTTTTCTCATGTGGAAAGAAAGCAGCACTTCAGAGACGGGATACAATGATGTGATTAGGTATTCGTTGAAAAAAAAAACATGTTTACACTAATCCATCCTGACTCCTGATATTGGTGCTCCAATTTCCCTCAGTTCTTCCTCCATTTGAAGTTCTCAATTTATTCCTCCATTTATTTATTTATTTCCTCAATATCCCTGCATTTGTATGTCTGGAATTTGTATGAGACACATTATTAGCATTAGTGGCTGTGCAGAATAAAAATGGAACTCCATTTTCCTGGCTGGTCTGGTTCACCCTTGTTTGTTCCTTGCCCTTTATTTCTTTTGCTCCCTATTTGACATTATTTGGCCAACTTGTTTGTTGTCATACCCAGTTTGTTCAACTCTGTTTATCTGCCTTTGTATTTGTCTTAATGTTTACAGAGTACAGATGTATTTGTTCTCTCTCTTGTTTGCTGTAGCTGTTGTGAGGAGGTTTTGCTACTCCTCTTGTAGAGACCAAACCAGAGAGAGGAGCTGTGCATTTCACAACAGCTGCTCATTTTAGCTCCACATCTATGTTTAATTACATCATATATACTGTAGCATGCGATAGAGGTGACAGATGCCAAAAATACTAGCCATGTCTCATTGAAATTGTTTTGTCAATGACTTGATGTGTATTTTCCCATATAACTAAAAAGGTTGTATTGAGTTTACATGGAGATAAAACAGATAAAACTGGGAAACCCTCACATTAAACATACTGTGTGTGTGTGTGTGTGTGTGTGTGTGTGTGTATATATATATATATATATATATATATATATATATATATATATATATATATATATATATAAATGGGAGCATAATGTATCATAACAGGCGTCCTAGAGATTGAACACACAAAAGCAAAAATGTCTGTGTGCATGCAATAAAAGCAGAGAGGGCACTTGTCCTCCTTTGAACCAACAAAGAAGTCATGTTAATCTAAATTCTTCCATGTGGGTGAGAGGGTTGGGGACTCTTCGCCATCACACAAACACAGAAATGCCAGGCCTCTCTGGTAATAAAAGAAAGCTGCGAGGTGGCAATGGCCGGTCTGACATCCACCATTCTCCCCTGACCTTTGACTTTATGCAGTCCTTCTATGTCCAAGCAAACATTATCTGGGTCACGGAAATACAAATGTCAAGTATTTCCGCATGAGAATAGTTGTGATTTGAACCTTGGGGACAAATGGGGCCCTTTGGTTCTTTTTCTCTAAGCTTTGCTTCACTGTCTGATCGCTCATTCCATCTTTTCCTCCTTCCTCTTTCTTCATCGTGTCTTCCTCTCTTTCCATCTCAGTTTTTCCGCCTCTCTCCCTCCATCTATCTGCACTATGGCACACAGGACCTGTCCACTTGTTTGTAGAGAGCATTGCAGTAATGCTGTGTGGCAGTTGCTGAGGACAATGGCCGCCGGGTGTTTTGTGATGTAATGATCCCTGCCATCTCCGGTCAGTTTAGGGGAGAAGGGGAAGGTAACGGGCCACAAACACGCATGACGAGGAGCATTGCTGGGAAACCTTATGCGAACGGAGCCGAGCTTGTCACTGGACAGTTGCTGGCTCAGATGTGTTACAGGAAAATTAGCCAGTGAAGAGAAATACACATAGACTGTACCTTTCCTCTAAAATCACTGCCGAGGTGTAGGAGGACGAAGCCCCTAGCCTCCTCTTGATGCTCTGGTGAAGTTGCTCAGTCGTGTGCTGCAAAAGAAGTCGGCTGTTCTGCGAAGCTGTCATGTGAAATTGCTTAACTGTATGAAAGGGAGTATACTGGAAAAAGGCATGAAAGGCATCACCAAATGTTTTCCTGTTAATTAGGTGTCACATTAGCCTTTAATTGTTTAACAGCAAGGCTGAAAGAGAGAACAGAGACGCAGCACCATCTCAGCATTGCTTTAGCCTATAGAATGCAAACACATTACATTGTTACAATGTGCTGGTTTTCTCAGTCTTTTGTAATAGTGACTTAAATGCATTCATGTGTGTATAAACGTGATCTGTTTTTCGCTTAAAAAAATCCTAATCAAAATAATCAGAAATCTTTTGCTGCAAATTTGCATTATTGTACGGTTACAGCAAGACAATGGGAGAGAAACCGACACCCATTGAATGCATAACATGCTTTCAATGTAGCATCACAGAGCATCTCCTGCAACATTACGCCTCCACTGTTATCAAACTGGCTTCACCAGGCATGACAGCAGCTTTTACACCACAAGATCTGCTCTACAAACACAAAAAAGGCCAGTCTTCTGATCATGATTTCTGACGTAAGGTGTGCATGGCCCTTTCACACTCTTTGACTTTAAAAAAAAAAAACAATTAGTTATTTTTTAAATGAAACTACCAATATAGAGGAAATTACCCAATATTTTCAGATTTGGTTTTTAGAGTTTATTTATTTTGTATTAATTTTGCCATTGTACTTAGTTTATCCTTACATAGCCGACCCATGCACTTCCGATCCACGAATGCTCCACATTGTGAGTAGGGAGTAAAATAATTCCAGGCAATATTGCCAGTAAGGTATTGGAAGAGGGACCCTTACAAGTTTGTAGAATGCTCTCCATTTTCTCTCCTGCAGACGTCATTGTTTCTTTGACACAGCGGTAAACCAGTCTATTATCACGGTGAAAGCATTACACAAACATTCCATGAATCGAAACAGCAGGTGGTTGTGTGACAGCAGACCACCGAGTTTAGAGTCGGGCAATTGACCCCAGGTTCAGACATAAACAAACCGGACCCAGTGTGAAAACAGTTAATGAAGCTGTTGTTGGATTGTTTGTGGTCTGAAATTCTGCTGCGTCTCAGTTGCCTTCTAACCCATAGCTATTGATTCAAGTTGCATTTGGCTTTATTGTATCTCCTATACAGCACGTCTCCTATCATCTGCTCAAGATTATTGCAAATATGTAGTGAAGGTGGAAGTGTGTTTCGGATTCTGACCGGCTGTTCTCAGCACAGCCAGAGGTTCATTTCAGCTGCCAAGACAATAAGAGCTTTGAAACAACTGGAATTGAAAAGCAGTCAAATCAAATATATTATTGTTTAGTGTATGATGCATGCAAAAAAATGTGTAGATTTGCCATCATTCATATCTTCTCTGTAGAAGAGTTTTGATGCTATACCAACATCTAATCTGTAATAGACAAAAGAAAACAGTGTTTCCAGCTCTGCAACATGAAAATCCTGTCAGACTTCCATGTTCAGATCGGAGACAAAAAGTTCTGAATAATGGTAATGACTAGACAAGTGTGGAATCCATGTCTATGGTGCTGCAAGATAAATTGTTGTCATGTTGAAGCCACCAAATTCCATATGAATATTATTTGATCTCTTCAAATGTGACGGAATAGAAAGCCACAACAGACCATCATTTGGTTGACACTGGAATAGGATGTTCCCAAAGAAAACATTGTCAAGCCATCGTGCGGTAACGTGACTGAGAATAAAGCTTTGTGAATTGAGGCAACGTTGCACTCGTCTCTGGAGGACACAGCAGACCTACATATTCCAATCAAAATCTCTTCATCCCGAAACACAACTTAATAGGAGGAAAATTGTCAGTAATTAAAATGTACATCAGAAGTTCTTGTTGAAAATACACCACAGGCTGCGCTTCCATCTGGTATTTACCCTAGGAGTGGCTTGTTAAGGGAGAGCCTCGGCAATATGCTCATTTCAAATCCATTCAGCTGACGAGCATGACTTCACTGATGAGGTTACTATTTTATTGTTATTAATTATTAAGGCCACATATTTAAAGTTGTATTTCGTATATCCTGTTGTTTCTTTTCTGCAAAAGAAATTACATTGTAAAGCAAAATAGTTTTAATCAACCGATCACTGGAAGCGGAATCGGACGATTTGATCACAGATCACCGGGTCTATTTTCTAGCCGTTGGGATACAATCGATTCTTTCCTTCTCCTCTAATTTCACATTTTAGGGAATATAATGTAAAGGATATTTTCTTCATTAATAATGTATTATTTCATCAACCTGTAACCAATCTGCTTTTAATGAGAATGTACATATTTATGGCCTGTCGTGTTCGATACCACTGCAATCTCTCTGATGCACAATTTGAAGGCGTTGACAGGATTTCATTTCACTGGAGTTGTAACTTGTAAGACTTCATGTGACAAATAACGTGAATGATAACAAAGTTTGCATGAAGCTTGAACTTTGCTATAGCTGTGAGCAATTCAAAATTGCCTGTGATCTTTCTCTGACGACGGTCTCATGGGAGTGATTGTTGACAAATTTTCATTTAAGCAGGTGGGATTTGATAAAACATGTCATTTGGATTTTATTCTATTAAGCTAAGATGGATTCTATATTATCATCGCACAATTGCACAACATTCCTTTGTAGGTCCAACATTGATTAAATTTGTAGACTTCAGTCCAGTCTGAGTGGATAAATTAGGGGTTAGAAGATGCATCTCATTACTGCTTTCAAAAATCTTTTTCTTCACAAATGTTATTACATACCATTAAATATGTCAGAAACATTCTTCACTACACTAACATCCTGACTTTGGATTGATTTCTTTTAATATTAATTGTCTACTCCTGACAACTATTATCATCTTGCTCCATCTTCATTCTCATTAAGGCAGCCTTTGATAAATCTTCATCCATCATAGTCAGCATCTAGCCGAGTCGAAGTTCCAAGTACAACTTTCATTGTCTCAGTTGCTTTCTAATTCATGTGTCATATCCCAGGAAGATGTCATTTCAAACAATCAAATTCACTTTGCTCAGTCGTAAATGCATAAATGCACTGCAGCTAATTTGACGATTGATGCTGTTCACCGTATAAAAACCAAATAAAAAGAAAACCCTGAAGAGTCTTCTTCAACAAGCTCAGGAGGTCTTTCTTGTGACGAGGAATTAAACTTCTTATTCCCCCCTTTTTTTACTTCCAATTTAGCACACGGTCGATCTAAGTAAACTTGTTTTCAACCTGTCTGAGCCTCATCTTCAATGGTCCCAGTAGATGTCACATATGGCCAAAACAAAACCAGAAAAACAGGAATTAATACTAACAATACTAATATGATTAAAATATAGTCGTCTTCATATTGTATCGCATGTAAGGTAAGAAATAAAAAAAATACATTACATTATTCGATTGGGAGTTTAGATAATAGTTGTAGTTATGAGATCTTCATTGTAATATATTTTCAAGGTAATCTTTTTGATACATTTTCTTATTTCCAAACAACTCTCTCTTAAGTCGCATAGATTGAATCACACAGTGATCTCTTTTCACTCAAGTATCCTGATGAACTCCATCTCTGAGAGTTTCTAAAGCTGCTTTGGATGGAACGTCTGTAGTGACATGAGCCAAGCTCCTGGACGGCAGCAGTAGGCAAGTGCATGTGATCTGCACGACTAAAGCTGAATAAAACTTTTTTAAATGTAATTTAGGTTTAAACATGTAAATATATTTGGATTGAAGCGTGTTGTTTAGATACATACTGTGTACCTTGGAGGAATTTTTTTGAACTGCAGTTGTGGATATTAGGGTCAGAACACAGCGGAGCACTTTGCCTTTCAGCCCCGGCATCTGCAAATCAGCTCGTATGACTGTTCTCAGGTTACACAACAAGTTCGTTATGACGTTGACGACGGAGCCAGTCATGTGTTTTCCCATGAAAAACGCCATCAGAATGCGTTCTGATTACAATAAATCACCAGCAAAATTAGTCTTGTTTCTCTTTTCGCAGGGATGCGCCGCCAGCAACAAAAGCATGTCTGCGCACTTTCATCTGGCTATCCCTCACTAAAGTTGGATCGCCCACACGTTTCCCTCTACACTGAAAAAGGGTTTGATCGCTGTTGCCAAGCGGAGTCAACACACAAGTGTGGGAATGTATTGCAGGGAGTGGGAGAGAGATCTGCAACGCAAGCCTGTGTCTGCCTGTGATGTCTTTATCAGGCCTATATGCAAATAGAGGCACTGCCACATTCCAGCAATGAGTGGAATGCATTGAGGCAGTGATTATGATGCAATTTAAAGATTCTAAACAAAAGTGCTTTTGTTTTGTTGACTTAATGACAAACCATAAACATGGTGCAAAGGTTTTCTTTTTCAATCTTACTCAATTTGGTCACTCAATTTCTGCTTCTTCCTGAGCGTCCGTCACAGCTGAACATAACACGCACTTTTCATTAGCTGGCTTTAAGATGCTGTTTTCCTTGTCAGCTATGACATTGGAAGACTTGCGAATATAAATGCATGGTAAATAAAAATGAGCTTAATAGTAAGTCGGAATAAAACCCACAATACATATTACATTCAGGTCACTGAGTTCAGTGAGAATTCACTCTCGTGTGGCTTCATAAAAACAGTTGGATAGCACCTTTCTGAAAAAGGCTCATCTTTATTGTGAATTTAAATAATTGAATGAGGTAAGAAAAAATATCATCATGAAACTTTAAGTATATCTGAGCTGTTTCCTTAGCACCTTAGCTGTGGATTTTCCCACAATTTCCCACAATCCTCTTAGCATAGGAGAACTATACCGTTCATCGTCTCGCAAAAATCTCTTTGGCATTGGCACTTGTTTTAGGTTTAGCTTTATTTTTCTTTTCTTTGGTCCTTTCTTACTTCGGGGTGTCTGTCAGGGACCCCAGGAGGCTTCGCGTCATACACCAGACAGAACTTACCTTCACAGCAACCATTTTTATTCATGTTTGCACGACTCCCCCCCCCCCCCGGGAAGCCTGTTACAGACAGTAGACCTGAGGAGAGAAACCCTAAATCACTATCACACATTTGCTAAGTTAAATTGCTTGCTGCTGCTGCATTGTTTAAGCCACCAATCACTCGAGGCCACATAGGCTCATGCAAATACAAACCGTGTCAGTCCATGTATTTTGAACCCCATCGTTTAACAAACAAATCAATACCATAGGTTCTCCGTGCTAAGTAACATTTTCTATTGCATTGAGAGTGACATGAAGCTAATTGAGGGGAGACGTTTACAAAAAAAGTTATGCAAAATCAATATTAGTTCTTTATCTCAGTCTAAATTACAAGTGAGTATCTCCAGGAGCTCTCTGCTCACAATAATTGGGACTATATATAAGTTAATTTCAGCATTGCTCAAGACCTCTCTCAGATCACATTGATTATCTCATTCTTTGGAAGAAATCATATGAACAAAGTTGTTCATGTATTCTGAATATTGTTAACTGACATTGTGTCTCTGGGTACTGGCTTTGACATTTCCGGTATTGTTGCCTTTTAGTGATTTCTGGAGCTGCCAATCTGAAAGTCTTGAAAAACAACTTGAAACTACTGAAACTATGACTGACACTACTGAAGGACTCTTTTAACTTCTTTTTTTAACCACCCTTTGACATCTACTATAAAACATAAGCACTGGAGAGGCCCCGCAGGATTGCTGTCATGAGTGATGTGTCTGTGAGACATGAGATATGTACCCCGTCATATAAAATCTCCTCGGGGGATTGATGATACCGACCTCTGTACGGACCTACCTATAAACTGACCTAGCCAGCTGCCCATGTCTTTTTTCTATTTGTCTATTTCTACTGTATCAAGCTGTTGTATCATCGCTCAGTGTTCCGTCATGACTCAGTCAAATATCTGCTTCACATTTTCACACTGGAATCAGTTTGTTGAGTTAAAATAAACTCACTGTCTTAAAACTGCTAGTTTTCAATATGACTCATGATGGGTATTTGAGTCGTATACTCCACATACCAAATGTACATAGCATGTCAAATAATGTTTTAGTGAATGTTAGCTTTACTTTAAAAAATAAGCATGCAATTTTTATATTTTATAGCTTGTATAGATTAATAAAAACTCATTAGATAAAATGAGATTGCGTGAAAATAATCTGCACAACCATTTTGTGACTATTCCACTCGTATACAGTAAATCGTATTACTTAATTTAAAAAGAGAACACTTTGCTAAATAGGTTTTGAGATGCTCAGGGATCAATTAGCCAAGTAAAGCTGCCACAGCCTTGATGATTTAGTCATATGCGTTAGTCATTATTCTTTGGCATTGTTATTTGGGGATTATCTTGCTTTTTGGTGCATTCTAATGCGTTGCTTATAGTGTGCTTCATCAACCGAATCAATAGGACAAGACCCATGGGATGACTATTAAGCCTTTTCTTGACATGGTTGTGCAGCCGTGACAAGTGTTCACCTCCCAGTGACAGATTGCAATGTTCCTTTCACAAGTAGGACTATCGGTGATAAATTACTGTTTGTCTCAGCACAGTGTTAAGTAATGAGGATGATATGGGATTGTAGATGTTATAACCGCTGACAATGACCTTAACATTAGAGTCATGAAGCTGTAGTTTAAAAAGAAAAAGGCTTGCACAAGTCTGCTGCCTTTGTGGGGCCACCAGGTCGAATGCTGCTCGTCTGATGTGCTTTCTTAATTACCCTTATTGAATTCATTATTTATTTGCTCTGTTGAACCTGCTTAACCTTGCTGCCCTTCAGCAAAAAAAAATATATATTTAGGAGGCAATAGGGAGTTAGCAGAGACCCCTACCTGCAGGAGGAAGTCGGAGTTCTTTTCACTTTATCTTTGAAATGTCATCAAGTGGAATTAATCAAATTATGAATATATATGGTAGCTCCAAAGGCGGATTAGCCAATGTATTTTAATCAATTTTGCTGATTTAAATATTCATTTCTTTCTCTATACTGATATGCAAAATACCAAATCAACATTCACTGACAGGCATGCCATCATGTTCCCATTGAGGTGCTACCTTGACATTTCCGTCATACAGTACGCTGGAACATGTCAAAACAACTCATCACGCAATTTATACGTGGAAGACAAGCTACTTGGTTTTGGCAAAATCCCATTAAAATCTGATGGCTGGAAAGTCCAGTCTTCCAATGGAATTGGAATAGATTATCTAGTCATTAGTTCAAATATTGTAACTGGATATAATCAACAGTGCATCATTTTGATTTGAAGGTTAACCTGTAATAATATTATTTATTCATGATGATCGACTGGGCAATTTGGTAGATGTATTCTGTCTTTCATCGTGTTCTCTGTGGGAATCAACATACCTATTACTTTTATATAGGTTGCACTTTCCCCTGCCAATTCTCAGCTTGTTGCCACTTTGGATCTTTGTACCTCTGATCCCAGTTTCTCCTCATGTAGCTGGTTTCCTGCTGCTCTTTGTCTCTTTGTGGCTGCGTGTGCATCTTAATGTTGGCCAAAAAACATTGCTGGATTAGTTGTAAGACTCTTTTTTAATGGGAGCATTTAACGAAAAGTTACTGGGTTGATGATAATTGCCCTGAATGCATTTGTATTTATATAAGAATAGTCAATAAGTAGATGGTATTCATTCTCATAGTCCACAGTCTGTTAAAAAATGATTGGATGAAGATGTCCTACACCAGTCTTAGAGAGAAGATATCCTCAATTATCAGTCGGATGGGAATTTTTAGATCATAACTCCTCAGCATAGTTTCACAGGGATTGTAGAATGACATTGAGTTGCCAAGATGCGGGGGGAGAATGTGGAAGTGCATTGGAATGAGTGATAAACCATGAACATGGAACACCTATCAGCTCCACTCCATTGGGCAAATGTGTCTGTTTACACACAAGTCCTTGAAGGGCTGTGCTTTTGAGTTTGCCAGCTACTGGAACACATCTCATGGTCACGTTTGCCTTTCGTTGCCATGGTATTGCAGGCAGAACTTGCTCGATAGTAATGATCATTTCTGCACACCTTAAGCATCCAAGTCATTTTTTGGCACAAATGCATTGAGACGAAGCGAGAGAAACAGCACACAGCGATTTGTGTGTCTGTCTGTCTCAAGGATTTCAGGACGCCTCGCCCTGCAGTTTCATGATTTTGTGAGAGAAAGGACAAAACAATCACAATTTACTAGATCCTCCGAACCCAAAGGCCTGGCATGATCATTTATTTATGTGTTGGTCCAGCTCCTTCAAATATGCTTTGTGAATGATTCATGAGATAATTCATACAGTAAATAAGAAAATTTGAAACAGTCCGTCCATACATCGAGAGCTCAGCCAATCGCTGCACAACTCCTGCTGCCAACCTATAAAGGTTTTGTGAAGCATTTGAACAAACCTTCATTAAACTTAAATTTTTCATCTTTTGAGGCAAAATAGCTTGATCTTTTCTGTGAACATCATACATTTAAAGGCAAATTAGCACGAGGGAATTAAAACGCTGTCCTTTACATTGTGTGGAAAGGAGTTTCTGTGTACCACTTCTCATTAGTACTCTGATTCTGTGTTAAATCAGTGGGGTTTGCTGTGAAAAATATATTCAGATCAAACTGAATTATGAAGAAGCCCCGGAAAATTGGGGTCAGTGATGGATTCCTTTGATTTTGCTTCTTCTCATCAGCTCTGTGTCCATGTAACTGAGGTCCGATTTAACGTCCAAATGCAGTGAAAGCAGTGCAGCACAGAACATTGTGGTCATTTGAGGAGGAGAGAAAATATCCTGGTTGTTGTGTAAAAATAATGATTAGTATTCTTTAGTATTAAATAATTATGTTTCTTTGTGTTTACTGTGCTGAAGTCAAAGGGAGGAGCTGAATGGGTGTATTACTAGTCAAAACAGTTTCATTTGAATATGTAGAAGGTTTATCCAAATCCAGCTTTGCCTAAAAGAACCCAGCTCAACAGGTTTCTAATCTTCTCATTTACTTCGTAATTTCCAAAGTCACTTGGATAATTATGGATCCATAGAACTGTAATTGAGGTAAAAGCAGTTTGTTGTATGTTTTGTGAGGGAGGACGGTTTTAGCCAAGATGTATTTTTCCTTGTAGCACTCGGGACCTCATGTGGTGCCAAGCAGGAGGTCTGGAACAATCGGGGCTTGTGACCTCACCTGAAAGAAAAACAAGCAGTGAGGACATCCATAACAACTTGTTTTGCCATCCCAGTGTGAAAAATAACAACCCACCGCCAGTCGTCTTATCAGTTTTTCAAATTGTGGATATAGACATAACGTTGGCACTCACCCTGCCTACCTATTCTTCATAGTGAACTCCCTTTAAATAAAGGAGCAAGACAAAGTGGGCCATAATGGTTTCCACTTCAACATCCAATTAACTGGGAGGCATTGTGTCACTATTCATTTGTAATCATTATGTATATTTGCATGAGTAATGAGCGAAATACAACAGGTGAGGTGCTCCTTCACTGTTGCAGATGATAAACTTGCGGCTCGACATCTCTGATTACAAACCATTAAATGTCAACGGAGGCTGGTCGCAGTCAATTGCATCCATCATTACAAGACGGCATTAATTCCTGCTACTGGCATGGGAGAACTAGAGGTACCTTGATTCCTACACTAACAATATTCAGTACATAATACTGGCAGATGTCATCATATATAATCTGTACCACTTTAAATACAAACAAGCAGTGAAAAAACAAACTACTTTCAGATCTTAATCTGTGGATGCTGCCATAACTTTTGTTTTAAGGAGTCATGGATAGTTTATTGTCATGATGCAACAGCAGCAGCAAAAACTGATCTGGGCAGATAACATGGCCGGCATCTTAAAATGAATAATTAGAGGGTCAACCTAATTTTTGGTGGCCTTTGGTCTGCCTTGTTAGAAGATGCCATGGGCGGTGATCTTCTCAACATCCGCTGCACTTTATCCAATCCCCACGCTTCCCTCTCCGACGTTGATGAGTGTATCTTTGTCACATGCCATACACGCTCCTTAATAAACAGGATCAGACAGCAAATCCAAACTAAACTGCAAAGAAGTTCTTGGGAGCTAGCGGCGGCGGCATCTACTCACGCAGTCTTCGCCATATTGTTAGTAGCCTACTTAAGTGTCCTTGATGCATGTAGGATTGCAGTGGGGGGGTTTAATAAGTAATATTATCTGAACTCAGAAGAGAGCATCAAGACAAATATGAGGCAAGTATGGGAAGGTTAGTGTGAGTTTTGTCTTCTTCCAAGACAATAATCAGATATTTTGAATCTTGTCATGCATTTGTCCACCTTGTTTTTACAGGGGGATGAGCATTTAAATGCAATGTGGATATTCATCATGCCCACTTTTTATAACAAACTTCAAGAAACTGACGATTATGACTTTTGTAACCTTTGACAAGATCCTTCTTTGATTGTTTATTCATTTATTTTACTAATTGTGTATGAAACCAACTCAGACTCTATAGATTAATAACAGATGATCATGAATATTACTGTAGCAATAATTGTAATGCAACACTAAAGTGGTCCAAATCAGTCAAAACACATTTCGATTTTCAAACTAACTGAATGATTGATCAAATAATATTTTTGCCATCAAGATTAATGACATGCATTAAAAAGTGTTCAATTGTAGTGATGAATTTATACACACTGACAAGCATAAAACCATATTGCCAATAATGTAGCACCATAAGACCAAAGTTCCAAGAAAGAAACCAATAGAGCTCTTTAATAGAAATGTGGAGGTTCTGTAACTCACTGTTGCAAGAAATCGGCATACAAACTGTGATCCTGTATAACGAGTAGTTGAATTACTGGAGAGGTCAGCCTTTCCCCCCAAAATATGCTGTTGGGGATGTTAAGGCGCTGTGAGTGGCAACATCCATTAGAGACCATATGCTACTTTTGTTTTTCCAACAGTCTGAGGGCTCTGAAGCCAGCCGACACGAGCGGAACACAGTTGCCACCTTACGATTATTCCACCACTAACTGCATCACTTTATGTTAATTCAGGTGAAAACATTTAACTTTCGTTGCCCACTTTTAACTGAATCGTGTCCAGATGTTCAAGCCCAGATGTACTGGCGTATGCTTTTATCAGCACATGTCCCGCACACTGTTCAAATGCATTTACAAGTGCCACACCGACTCTACCAAGATATGTGCTCATGTCTGTGCATCTTTGTTTGCCTCACACAATAGCTATTGTGAGGGCAAAACCATGCAATACTGCCAAAGTATGTGTGTGTGTGTGTGTGTGTGTGTGTGTTATCCCAGATACTATACCCTCATCAAATATTTATTCAAACCTCTGCTGAGAAAAGCCAGCTGTTGTGCTGCCCTATTTAACTGCACTACTGGTTGCTTTTGAATACTTGAAGCAAGAACTTCTCTGCCCGAGGGGTCTTGGAAACTCCCCGTCTACGCTGGCATGGGAGATAATTGAATAACATGTATGTCATAGACATAGACATTTGATTAATCACACACAAGGGCAGCAGCTATGTATGGCAGGGTGCTTAACAGAGCCATCTCCTGATTGAAAGGTCACCTTTTTGATCCAAAATATAGACATCTCTTGGGAAGCGCCCTTGGGCAAAAGAGTGAGTCACGAGCAACACCAGGCGTGCCGCATCTGAGCGACCATTCTGGTGAAATGCACACATTTGTGTCTTGGAGGAAGGGAAGCAATTTTAATTGCTCGGTTGTGTACTATAATTGAATTGTTCTGAAATGCCTTCACAATACAATCATAGCTTTTCTATTCATGAAGTGTTGTATACAGCGCCGTAGTAAACGAGAGGAAATCGATTTATTCCTTCAGGACACTCTAGGTATGAATACGCATTACAGTACATTTGCTGTAAATATAAGACATAGTCATGGCCATTCACAGACAAATAAATGCATGCTGCCCTGTTCATATGAAATGTCAATGTCGTAGGTGAAAGGAATAGATTTTAAAATGGGCAACTGGTGCGGTGATTTTTTTCAAGTTCATGCTATTTTCAATGTGTGAATAGTCGATGCGTTTTATTCAACAGCAGTATGTATGCATATGTACAGAAAGTGGAAATGACACTATGCAATATGTCTCCCAGTTTCCTTTTCATGCATTTCTTGTCGAGGTCAGAGGTCAAACACAGGCAGCTTTGTCAAACGCCTCTCGTGGCTGACAGTAATAAGACATTTAACAACCTTGCATTCCTACTGATGTATTCTGTGATTACTTTTGTCTTGGTGCTCACATTTGAATACCAGCCGCGTGTCCAGGATGTGAAAAAAACATGACGTTGTGATTAACGTGCGGATAGTTTGCCATAACCCTTAATCGTTTACTCACACACAGGGCCTTACACATATAGTTGAACCACAGTGAACTGTGATAGTCTGTTTGTTTCTTTATTTAATTCCTTTCAACACTTTTAGTATACTTATTCTCCTCTTAGACATCAGAGTCAGCTTGATCTCAGAAAGGTCAAGTTACTGTCTCGGATCCTTTGACATTAACAGGACCTGAATACTACCGTGTGAGGAGGATATGAACACAGCCTCATTTCTACACAGCTACACAGTCTTGGTTTGCTATTAAACTGAAACAGATATTACAGTAAATAATCTCTAAGCCACCCTCTGTCCTTCAGTCTCCTTGTTTTGGACTTTTTTTACCTTGATTAAAAAAAGATCTGCAAAAATTCACTCCAAAATGATTGATTGCCAAAAGATTAGACCAAATTTCCTTTATTATTTTCAAGATGCCCTAATTTGTGACCTAAGCCAGTGACTCTCGGTTGATATAATGAGAACACAGTGTCAGCGTTTCAGTATGTCTTCATCAGAGACAAATTAAGTGATACTTTGTCCATTAACATTGAAATGAGCCTCTTGGATTGATGAGCACGCCGTCATGTACCCCCATGTAAAGTGTCTGCCTCCAACCTGCCATCTGCTGGGAAAAATGAAACGAGAACAAAACGCCATGTGACTATTTATTTTGTGAGGAGGGAAAAAAAAGGAAAGGCATCTTTTATGTCAGAGGTCCGTGTGGGCTAGATAAGCGGGGACCTGTGGGGGTATTTTTTTAATCCCACGAACAAATGTCAGCTGTGAACTACATGAAAACCAGAACTTTTCATAATGGAGGATGATTTATCTCAGGGGAACAAATCATTATTTGAATTCGCAGGATTTAATTCAACTGATGAAAACGTGCAGAATGTGGGCTTTAGTTCAGCTTTATTTCAGTGTGGATACTGACACCTTTTATTTTAAAAGTGATGAATCAATGAAAAGGGGAGTGGAAAGGCAATCTCTTCCCAGATGCCCGTTTCTCCCCTCATGTATCCTTTCCCATATTGTCAGAGGCTACAGTTGACCGCCTGGAGCTACTTCCATGGGGTCAGATGCACGGAGCTGGGAGGGGGGCCGGCTAATCTTAGCCATGCAGGCTCCGATTACAAAGGGAGAAAGAGAGAGGGCTATTTCCCAACTAGAAAGAGACAATGATTGCATGAGATGGAGGACATCAATGGCAAGTCTTTTTTTATTTTCTGTGAAGAAGTTAGTGACTTCTGAGGTGTCTCAGAATTTCACCATGGAGTCACTAATCCTGATAGAGGAATTAGTATTATTTTCAGTCATAGATTTCAGAAGTGGTGTACAAAACCACACTGAGTGGCTGGTAGAAATGTTCAGTGACCTGCCATAGTGGCAGGTGATGAAAAAATAAAACTTAATACATAACCCTTCAAACCCTGGTGCAACGCCACCACAGCATCACTGTGATTTCAGGAAAAAACTTCAAAGGAGTTCTGAGAGCAGCACTCAATGAGCCACAGATGAAAGTGTGTAATTTAGATGTGTTGATTAGTGTTAAATATGTTCATTGTGACTTGTACTGCTGCATTATGCTGCACTAGATCACAATGATGTACACTCTATCATACTTCATCATGCAGTGGGTTGCAAACACACACAAGTATGATTTATTTTTCATCTGCAAAAAATAGTGTTTCCAGTGCATTCTGAATCTTTATTTGTATTAAATCCTTAAAAATATTTTTAACAATAACAAGGCAGTGCGGAAAAGAACAGTTCCAATTTTAGAATGCATGTTATTTAAGTATTTAAGAAATGTAATCGAAATGAGACGAATACACAAATTTTAGGTTAGTTTCCTTATGTGGCAGTAATTAACATGTTATTAGCAGCATATTAGCAGTCCGTCGCCTGCATAACAGTGCTGCCACAAGCAGGACTCATTGTTGTTAGAAACAGGTTATTTGCATTATCTTAAACAGAAAATATTTTTGCAATTTTACCTTTGATTACCATTGTTCTGTGTACATTTACCTAAAATTCCTTGAATATGAATATCACAAAAATACTTTTTGTATGAAGTACAAAGATGACACCATGACAAGTTGTCTGACAAAAGATAAAGGTAAAGAGACATTTGTGTAGCACAAGAATAATGATCAAGAACTGCTTAAAATTGATAAGAGAATGAGCAAAGCTATTTTCTTCCCCTATTATTCCAACAAAGAAGAAAGGGAGGATTTCATCACAAGCAGAGGTGGAAATCAGAGAAGGCAGTGTGAATCAGGAGGAAATGGCAGCATGAGAAAATAAAATGGCATTTTTCTGAAAATGGAGAAAAGAGTTTCAGTTTACAACAGAAAACATTTTCTAATCATGCATATCAGCTGATTTGGGCAAAGCAGATTGAGCTGAGTCTGACATTATCTGTGCCACATTATTGGCCATCTAATTTGTAGAAATATTTATCTCACTCATTCATTTGCAGTTTCTCTCATTATGTTCTGGTAAATGCACCGTTAGTTGCATTCTACGTCTCCTATTCAATCAAGAGTTTCAGATTTCCCTCAGTATTAATTTACAGATTCAAATTATTTAAATATTCGGGGTCCCGCAATGTCCAACTTTATATTTGATGATTTCAAAGTTAAATTCCCAGTCATTGCTTGTTTCTGCCACAGAAATTATTATGGGTGAGAGAGTCTTAATGCCGTCTTAATACAGACTCTCTGTCATCCAGGCAGGTAAAATAAAATCAACCCTTAAAGGATCATAAATATTCTATATATTGATATCCTCAGTCTTTTGTGCGTGCTGCATGATACACAGTATCCTCAGCTGCAAGAATAAAACCCCTGTTTCAAGAGAGATTGTTGTTGCTTTGAACTACATTTCTTATTACCTATAGTGGACAGAAAAACACATTACTCACAGTAGGACCTCCCGACTCAGTGTTGCCTTTTAGAGGGGTTTCTTTTTTTCTGTACAGGGTCAAGTATGGTCTTTTATGCACTTGAACCCATACTATCTAATTTTAAAAATGCGCTCTTATAGGGAGGCTATCTGCACAAAGTGGAGGGACATTTCCTGTTGTGCTCCAGTTCCTCAAGTGTTGGTGCATTATGATTCACCAAAGCACACAGATGAACGCCCGCTTGCTGGATGTAAGTGTGAGGCCTAGCTGATAAAAGTGATGGCTAATAGCTGCATGATAATGAGGTGAAGAGGCGATATGGACATGGCACTCTTGTCTCACCCATTAAGGGATGCATCTCTGCCCGAGCAGAAGTGCACCACTTGGTTATATTCATCAAGGCCAAAAAGCTTTAATTGGGTGACACACTGAAAGATGGATGGATCAGCCGTGCTGGGAAAAAAAAAAAAATCTAGATTGATATGTGAGGTGGACGGTTTAGGATGGTTTTGTGTGCCTCAGTGTGTGTTAAACAGAGCAGTGGCTTGAGATATGTATTATGTTCATAGAGACCATTAGATGAAAATCGTTTTCATTTTTTGCGTGAATATTGCTGTAATAAACAAGAAAGTGGCTGGCACTAGACTTAAAATAGAAGATAGTTGGCAGAGATTCTGGCTGTGGGTGTTGAGCATTCAGAGATACAGAGCAGCAGCCCACATGTATTGTAGTGAAGGGTGGATAAGGAGCAAACAAGCTAATGGGGATGTTCTTATTCATAGTATAACCTCTAGTGTATAAAGATGATCTTATGCCATGTATATCACAACCTACAAGGGAAACAAAGACTTGCAAATGTATTACAACTATCACTTTGATAGTTGTAATACATTTGATTGATTGATTTGATTGACTGATTTGAAAGATAAAACCTATGACCTTAGTGGTGTCACAATTTGGATCCAAAATCGATTGAAATTAGTTTTCTATTTTGACCTTCAAAAGCAGAATCGGCAATTCTCCTTGTGTTTTCTTCCATCCATTCCTGCTTACTTGGAAGTGTCGGGAGAAAAACAGAATAGCACTTCAAAGATAACACAGCGTTGCTTATACTGGGAGTCAGCAGCTCAGTGCCCGAGTCAGAGATGACGGGGAAACAACAGAACTGTAAAGTCCTCCAGCTTCCCTCCTGAAGTCTCCAGCGTGGCAACATTTTGCCTCTACCTGTGAGTTACGCAAACATGAACAAAGCTAAGCAAAGAAGACAGTGCTGGGGAAAACTGTTGCCTTTTCATTCCCGGACACTATCGCCAATTTAAACTGATTGCATGTCTGCGTTGCATTGTACTGGGAGTACTGGGCTCCTTCAGGGATTTCATGGTAAATACAGGTGTTTTTTGTGTTAACTCTGTAAAAGTCAAGCTGTTGTACTGTCATCTAGTGGATCCGGAACAAGTGGAACAAATGAAGAAAGTTAATTACATTAGTTAAGTTGATGATAAAAGATGTTTTCACTGTTCCCGCCTTGCTTTGGGAGAGTTTGATCGACCGATGGTTCATGCAATCACCTGCTGCATATAATTGGAAGGCGCCTTCCATTTTCCAAACTGGTTTCAATGACGTCTTCTCAGATGGTTGAGTGTAAAAAACAATCTGGCACGTGTGTGTGTGTGTGAGTGTGTGTGTTTCATGCTCGTTACCATGATAAAAGAAGAATTAGAAAATGCAAATGGAAACTGTTAGGGTATAAAACTAATGATCTGTTGATCTTAATGAATCAAGAGTCCATAATCTAACAATGGCATGGTCGTCAGTGCAAAAAAAAATTGTGACCTTAAAATTGAAAACGTCATTCAGTGTTGCCATTTAAGTCTGTGGAAATAGAGGTGTCCCCATCTAACAAGAAATTAAGACAATGGGGCTTTTTTTATTTTATTTTAATTTGTTTAAGCTCAATTTGACTCTTAATAGTTAAACTGCCAAATCACTGTGACAATGTGTATCCGGAACTGCTCCTCAAGTCGATTGTTTTGTAGATAAAGAAATAATTGTTTTACCATTTTCGTAAGTGAGCCCATTATCACAGCAGATGTTGAGTGTAACCTTCTATTTACGCACAACCTATTATTTTAATGACGATATGTCTTCCCCTGTGACACTGGTTGATCTATTTTTATCTGTTCACGCTAAAATGTGCAGGCAATTGCTGCATTTAAATGTCCAACTGGCATAAATAGGCTTTCTACACTTCCACTAATGACAAAGCTGAACAAAACTTTCTAATGTTACTGAAGTGCACAAACCTGCCTCCTTTTTGTGCTATTACTGATCACTGACAAAGAAATATGTGCATTTAAAAACACTGTTTTACATGGGAAGCATGGATGGACCACTGCACTGTTTTGTTAGGATGTATATGAAAAAAAATTATGGGAAATGACCCTTCTAAATGGACTACTGTCTTTGACTCCTATACTTTTACCAGTAGTTACGAGACTGCAAGCCACATTCAGTCATAAGTAATATTTTATAAATATGAATTCCATTCAAATAGTTTCAAAGAAATCCAAACAAATGTGTAAAGCTATGACTATGATGACCTTACTTGCTTGCTGCATCAGATAAGAAGGCTTTTTTCACATTTAACATCTGAGCAGCCACAGAATAGAAATTCACCCTAATCAATAAGACAAAAAACAAAAAGTCTGTCAGCAATAGAAATCAACTTGTTTTTACCATTTAGGGCTGAAAATAAATCCTTACTTTTTGTCATTTAAATGCAGAACTTAGACTTCACTCAGACTTTACATGTTCAACAGGTTTTGCATCTTTTTTTTTTTTAATCAAGAAATTTCACACACTGTTGCCTTTTACGGCTCTGAAAACAAGACATGCTTCACCCAGAATCATTGTGTGAGACAGGCAGGCAACTGTTTCAAGCTCACTTTATAGATATTCCCAAAACTGTTTGTGCAGTGCATTGTTGTTTGTTTGTACCTGTGTTCGTGATTTCTCAGCGCCGTACAGATATATTATACCTTTACAGGTTGAATCATGTCAGTTCCATATTATTTTGTGCTTGGCATACAAACACAAAGGTACTGCTGTATCAAACACAGAAACAGAAGGTTCCCGCCCCCAACTTAGACAAATATACATTTGGGTCTTCAGGTATTCCATCTGCTCATTGTGCCAATGTCGAACATTCTCCGAGGGCCCTGTTGGCTCAGGTTGCAGTCTACTCTGCCTTTGGCCACATACTGTTCTTTCCAAGGAGGGAGTATCTTTAACACAACTAAACAACCGACGGAATCAACCCACCCAATTGTGTGGGTGGACCCGAGTGAACTTAAAATATGACTTTAACATGTTTGTTGTATGTAATTTACATGCATGCACTGTGTGTGGGGATAGCATAAGCATGGTCCAGTAGTTAATTACAGTACATCATAAAGACAGACTCAAACAGACACCTGCCCTGCTCAGCGTGGCAGAAAAAAAAGAAAAACGACCAGGTGCGCTTTGTGTCTCTGTCTCTTCTGTGTGTGTGTGTGTGTGTGTGTGTGTGTGTGTAGGAAACAGCATATTCTGTGTGCTCTAGCTATCCCAGTGGTGCCTTGCACCGGTTTTGCCTACGAGCTAGCGACCTATTTTTCTCTGTATTGAACGAAGTAGACGTTGGAACAAAGAGAGAGGTAGAAAGAGACTGGGAAGGATGGGGTGCAGATCAGTTCCTCTGCTTTTATTCAGGCCTATGGATTAATTACCATGTACCTAAACCTGATCCCGTGCTGTGAGCGAGACACTTTGGCATCACCCTGATCAATAATGCATTTTTCTGTCTCTCTATTTAATTTGTACGCAGGCCCCACACGCTGGCATTACCATCTCCCCAGAAAGGTGCAGTAGACACCTGATACTCTGAGTGCAACACCACCCCTGCTGCCACCCCCACCCCCATGTCATGCTCCATGACACCCCCTCCCCTCTCTGTTGTTCACTGGCAAATTGATTCACTCTTAATGTGCTGTATGGAAAGAAAAAAGAAAAAGAAAATCTCAATCCTCAGGAGAAGCGTAATACGATACATGGCATGTTGGATTAGTTCATGGGTTTGTACAAATTTGTTCCTGTTTTGGTTTAAAATGTAACACACTCCATTTCCAGGCACGGTTATTTAGCAATTTAGGGAAAGCTCAGGTTTAAGGAGTAAGACGGTGCAAAGTGGTAGCTACAACTCCCGAGAGTGGTAGCATAGTGGGAGCGGTGCTACATTCGCAGGCGTCCAACAAGAGTAGCTGTTAGCAGCAAGGTCAGACTAACGGGGAAGAGAGGTAGGTCATCTGATCTTGTGTGATTTATCTGCTGTGTGTTTGCTCCTGAATTGAAAGAGGAGCTGTATGTCGGGACCTTAGTCTTGCTCTGTAAAGCGTGTGGTTTTCTTGAGTGCCTAATTGAGTAACCACTCTCTAATGCTGACCAGGAGTCTCCAGACTTTGTGACCTGGTGGGCTAGAATGGCACTTTCAGTATGCATTAGGGTTTTATTTGTGGCAATGAGGACAGACGTTATTTTTGATCTTGCATGGCAGATACAGTAAATGCACTTGTGGACACAAGTAGGCTGGAAACAGTTGTGATACCTGGCAGTGTTTCATTTTAATGATTGCTTTGTTCTTCGACATAAAAACCTATTGGTTGTAATGTGGAAAGTAAATTTATGGTCCAGTTAAGAATAACAGGACATATTGAATAAATTATATTCATCATTATCGAACCAAACCATGACATATGGTTTATGGCTTTTCTAAAGAGCAGGTCTAGACCGTACTGTTAATGCATGGTCAAAGGAAATAGCTTGGAATGGCTCATTAAAGGTGCACTGTTTTGTTTTTTTGTAAACAGCTGTAATAAGATTTTGATGATCAGATTCATGTTGTTATCTATGATGCAGAAACCAAGTTAGAAAGGAGCACACCGCCATTATAGCTGCCTTTCTAGCATGTATGTATCACGATTAGATATCAGCTCCAAAGTATATTCAATTATTATTTTGTCCCAGTACTTTCTGTCAAGCAGTGACAGTGGAATGCATGTTACTGAATGGTAATGGACTCAGCGTGCCCCGCTCTGCTCTGTTTATTGTCAAATATGAGAATAGTGATTCGGCAGGCTATGTGAAGCAGTTGCTGCCGTTCATGTCGAATCTCATGGGGAATCGATGACAGGTTCCTGAGCTGCCTCTGACATGTATTGTTATATTCTTTCTATAGATAATAAATGAGACTATTCTGCTGTCAGTGCATAATCCTGTAATTGGTGGGATTGTAGCGTTAACAGAACAACAACACAATGTATAATCCATGAGCAGGTCGTGAACTTAGTTGGAATCCATATCCTAAATAGTTGACCTTATTGTGACAGAAAACACACACACTACATGCTTTGTCGTCACAATTCCACTCGGATTGACTTAACATGTTCGCTCGCCATAGTAGCGTACATGTTCATTCTTTTGCACAGCATGTGGTTGTGTTGTCGTTTGTTCAGTGCTACTTCTGTGAGCTCTAATGCGTTTGAATCGCTGACACACTTCTGAACTGTACATTATTGCACTGGTTAAGTAATTTTGATTTGTCAGCACTCACATGTACCTTTGGAGAGATCCAGACTGACATCATTAGTGCACTTAGTGCTTAGGAGAATGCTGAGCCAATTAACCAGCTGCCTGACTTCTGGCAATGCAGTGAACAAATAAACTCCCCTTTCCACTCCCTTCCCCTCTTCGGCATCTCATCTGAGTTAAGTGCAATGGAATATGATTTTAATCTTTTATTGTGTTTCACTCTTGTATTGTGAAACAGAAGCTAAGAATTAATTGCTTATTTAATCAACATTAACCTTACGACACCACTTGCTGCCGGATAATACCGCTGTGCCCCCCCCCCCCCCCCCCCTGCCATCCCCGTGATGTTTTTATTGTAAAGACAAGAGGTGGATGAACACTACACTAGAGGCACAACTATATGTTTAATTCACTGTCTGTGTCCAAACCAAAACATCAGTCACTCATTCTAATGTCTGCTTCATATTATTAATATTTACATGTGTATTCCAGTTTTCAACTTGGTAGTATCTGTACACAGCTATGTGACCTGAGGCTGTTACATGTGCATGTATATGCATGGGCCAATAATCTCATGTTTGCCTGGGCTGTGTAGGCTTGTTATCTATTACGTGGGTTTGAAATCATTATTGTGACTTATTTCCATCATGTTTCATCATGCCATTCTCGTTTTGACACTATGGACATTTCTGTGTTTGCATTTCTTATTAAGGTACTTGACAGCAATTTCAGAACTCAATATTATCTGAACTGCTGTACTGTACAATACTGTAATGTACAATACTTCCTGATAATATAATTACAACGTTCGCATTTCTTCATCGTCTTCTTTGTTCGTACATTTTTCGTACTCTTTGGAGGAATCAGCTGATCATCAGTTGACTTTCTTCTTACTTGAACATTCTATGTTTTTTTAAAAGTAAGTGCGTTTGCTTTCAGGATCCTACAGACAATGCACACATGGATTCTAGCTTTTTGGGAATGGGTTGATTAGAACACTTTGCCATTGAGTTTTTGTTTGTACAACAAGCAATCAACACAATGTCGTTACTAAAAAATAACTAATGCAGGCTAATGAAAACATGGTATTGTTTGCCTTGGATTGGAATCTGCAGCCGCGAGATGACTTTGCACTGCAGACAGTGTTTCCTGCTTACTCCGGCCTCCCGGTCTATATATCCTTTATATAGACAGAACAAGGCGTACATTCAGGACAGTTGTGTAGTTTATAAGACATATCACACTTCTGGTAAAGCATATTTATGTGAGGCTGTATGTTGTGGTCTTGAAGACAGTGCTGGTATAATCTTGCTGCTTTGTAACACAAAAAGCCATTTCCAGCCAGATGTGGGGACATAAAGTCAGCGGCCAGGGTAGCTCTGGGAGACAGTAATGTACCCTTGTAACTCAATCTCTAAGCAGACTGCTGAATGGAGAAATCTAGCGTCTTTGGCTCATGCCATTCTCTCATTCCCCAGTTGTGACCTTTTTCAGCTCCCTTCCGCTGAGGGACCGCACTGATCCCGGAGCAGTCATTTGAGCAAGAGGAGAGCAGTAAAGAGATAGCAGCATAATGTTTTGCTTTCATTTACGGTCATGTGTTAGCAATGGAAGTGGTTGTAGGCAGTACCTTTCAATACATTATACCACAGCTTACATTTTTTTTCTTTCAGAAAGATAATAGCCCCAAAATGACTGCAAGCATACACGGAGCAAATCAGCTTTCCTAAAGGTCACTTCCCATTAGGGAACACCCATTCCAAACCAGTATCCAGTATCAAGTCCAATACTGTACTCTTACTTGTATTACTACTCTGATAGAAGTACACCGCCATATCGATATCCTGATGCACAAACAAGTTAAATCCGTCATATATCACCAGCTATAAAATAGGCAGCCGTTTGTCTGCCTGGCATCATCTGACAGGGAGTTTCTGGTATTGAAAGCCCAGCGTAACGTTAGCGAGAGAGAGTGTGCATGAGATGAGTAACTAGTCAACAGTAACGTCACAGCTGTGAATGTAGCAGGCAGTGTGTGTACAGTTTATTTGTCGTGATGTGAATAAATGCTACAAGTCCTCAAGACCCGTGAGGAGACACAATCTAGGTTCCCGTGTCTTGCTTGTCAGCCAGCTGATGATTAAAGTGAAGGGGGTTCGCCCCGAAGTTAGCAACAAATCCAGTGGCTCCGGCTCAGACGCATTTAAGGTGGGCTGACCTTTAAATGGTTCATTATTAACATACTGCAAACTCTGCCCTGCTTTGTGATGTATGTTTATTTGTCACACTCAGAGGAAGATCGAATGAAAATGAAATGTGTTTTCGTTATTGTTGGAACTGTAAAGGCATTATTAAGTACTCCTATCGGTACTCTGTCGTACTCAAATGTTAGTACTTGTTCTTATAAGTACTTAATATCGGTGCATCCCTACTTCCCATCAAGTGTTTTATTTGCCCTCTAAAAAAATGCATGTTATCTTTTGTGCCAGAGCTGCAGTGTTGCTTCTTTGAACAGGAACTCATTTAAATCTCTGGCCTTGATTAACTTACCTGTTCACACAGATTTAGCCAAATTTGAGCAATGCCCCGAGGACTGTAGCAAATCATTTGAAAGATCAACATATGATGTAACATAGTGGCTTGTAAATATTGTAGCCCCACAAAGTCACTTAGGAAATAAATAACTTATAACAAAAAAATACCTCCAGCTTTATTTGATGCAGTGCATGCATACAGAACGAGGTTCTTAGGCCACCGGATCGCAAAGAGACCACTCAAAAAGCAGTGAGTGGTACAATATCTTCCCTTCCCCCAGGGATAATTGCTTCAGACATACTCTCTGACCTATCTCATGCCTTAACAAGCGTAGCAGTCAAGAGATTGATCTCTTCAAAGTTCATAAATGCCGGTTTGATTATCTTTCACACGTCTATGCTGAAATAATCCCAATGTACTGTACAGCTCACACACGCACGGGGGATTCTAAAAGCACCATTGCTACAATCTGCCACCATGAACAACAAGGGCTTTGTCGATTTTGCGTGTGACTCACAGATACTAGAAAGGTGTAGTTAGATAATTATTAATTTAATTCTGCAGGGACTGTCTTTGTAAAATTACAGACACAGATGTAATTATCTGTCTTTATATTTTGTCTTTAGAATTACTTTCCTCTGTCGCTCTCCTCCTACATTTCTTAGCCGGGGACCCTTTCTGTTTTTTCATGGCCCGATGTTGCAGCCATGTTCTTTCGCCGCTTTGATGGAGAGATGAGTGACAGAGAGTGCAAGGTGTTTTTGGAGATTGGATGTGGCATGACATCGCCTGACACTGTTAAGAACTGCACTTTGCAGTTTTGTCGTTTGTTAAAATAAGCTGATGGGAGAAAAGCAAACATCAGTGTAATATCTGTCATTGCTGTGCTCGTATTTGACACACTGCAATTAAAGCTCTGCAAAATCTGCAGGACTGGGTACTGAAATATGTCATATATGGGCATACTTGTCATTTGACTTTTGTATTAATCTTTAAAAGAATGGAATGGGGAAATGATTGCATACATAATCTCTCTCTCTCTCTGTATATATATATATATTTACACTATTTGGTTTCTCCTTCATATCTTGATGCTGGCCTGAATATACGCCTGTGGAGACATGAACTGTGCTAAGACAGTGGGGAGCAAAAACAATATCTTTCTGCCGTGGTGTGATAAACCAAATGACGCATTTCTATTGATTGTGACTTCCTTGGATCCCAGTGTTCGGGAATGAGAAGAGGTCCGCCTCTATCAGTTGACACGGCTCATTGTTCACCATGGACTAATAAAGAGCTTTACTGGCGCCATTACACATTCTCTGTGGCTACTGACAGACTGATGACAAGCCTTAAAGATGGAAGCCATTTCACATTTAAACAATAACAGATGGAGGGCCTCACTCTCTGAACTGCCATAACAGACATAAACCTGCATGTTGTACCATTTCAAATAGCTCTGTTGCCATTATGTGTGTTTGTTTTCGTATTGCTAACAGGCTTACCACGGATAGATGTTTATTTCTTGGCACAGGGCAAACATATTGAAACTGAAGAGCACTGTGTCAGGCCCCAATCAGACAGAAATGCGTCGCTACAGGTGGGACACTTCCAAAACGCCTTTATAAAGTTCATCAGGCACAACGGTCGGGTGCGCCTGTGTGAAACAGCCCGATCAAGTGTGATTAAGGGGGGAAAATGGATTCAGGCAGACAATTATATAAGGTGCAGTTACCACAAATTACATAGTTCATGCTAATTATATAATATGCCGTTTCTACCACATTCAATGGTATCAAAACAGGAAGCAACATACGAGACGTGAGCGCACGCCATAGGAGACAATGTTTTTTTGCTAGCAACATATCTCTGATCAGGGTCCTTAGTTTGTTGTCTGGTCTTATTTAACCTATTTTATATGACATCAAGTAGTCCTACAAATAGCTAGTTTAAATGAAATTAATGTAAATCAGATCCATGTGTTGCAGAAAGTACACAGTGTAAATATTTATCTTTAGACTCTTACTCGATATGCCTTTTTTTTTTCGTCAGCATCTTGTCCTAGCATAGCAAATGGCAGTTTCATGGGGAACGCGAGCTGAGGTTTTGATGTATTCAATCGAGCACATAAGGTCAGAAGATGAGCACAACAGCTCCTTCTACAGTTCTATATACTGAGTCATCAATAGGAGGTGAGAGTGAAGGTCCTTGGCCGAAAAGTTGCAGGTTCAATCTTGTGTCAATGTCCTTGAGGATGACACTAAGCTCTACCTGCACACCCTCAGACAGATTCTCAATACAAGTTTAATGGTCTGTAATGAGAATTCTTACCTCACTTTGACCCACTCTACAGAGAGCAGAAACCAACCCTGCAGATAATATCTTGACCTTTCTGCTTCTTTCCTCGACAGATAATTAGCCAATGGCTTCATTTTAATCATAACCTCTTATAAGCATGAGAAAAAGGAAGGGAAAAAATGAGTGTGACCGCGGCTATAGAATCATGCTTTCCTCTTCTCTGCAGCCATGAATCCCCAGACACAACTGATAGAACATGCTTGGTTTAGATTTTCTGACTTTTCAGGTCACAAAATAAAGAAGAATGTGTTTAGTAAAACAGTAACCAACAAACTGTATAATCTATGTATTCGCTGTGTTTGTATCCAGCCAACAGCACTATAGCTACTTCTCTCTACGTTCTCTCTGCAGAAAGTCAGAATAGTGGAGCTGCTTCATGATCAGCGCTTTGGAGATGCTGTCAGAAGTCTCCCAGTGGTAGCTTAAAACCGATGAGAGCACAAACTGCACTAATTATTGTACTAAATAATGAAGTTCATGGGCTCATTTTGGTATAAGCAGAGAAATTGTGAACAGAAACATTATATAGATCTAGAAGGAAAACAAGCATTGCTGTGCAGGGAAATAAATATTTTATGTGGATTTACCTGCAAATACAGTGGAAGAGAGGCACACTGGCAGGCAGATACACCAACAGAAAGACAGAGAGATTCTTTCACTACATACAATCTCAGAGCACTTAAGTGATTCTCAATCCCAGCATGCCTCAGCCTGCCACTGCCATGACAGATGCTCCAAAATTGAATATAGATTTCAGTGAGCAAGGCAGGCGTGCCTGATGAATCTCAATTTGCTGCTGTCCATATTTCATAGTCACCACTATGGATAGCTCAAGGGGAGGCAGTGAGAGCAGTTTGGCTGCACCTGCCAGACTGTCAGTTGGCTAGCGTCAAGTGATGATCGGTACTTCATGAAAGCCCATATTTATTCCACACTAATTCATGCCCTACATCATCACAAAAATGTGCATCCGTGAGTGGGGAGAAAAGGAATAGATATTGGAAAAAATATGGTTTGTTTCATAACTGCAGTGATCTTAAGAGAAAAAGAAGCCCACATGATGACACTTGCTCAGCAGAAGATTGTAGGAAATGGTGTACAGTAGCTTGAGGGTGGAACAAATGTAGAGAGCTTCCCCAAGGGGGGTGGAGGTGCCTTGGCTGCTGTGTACCTGTCAGTCTATTTATAGCTTGGGCTTGAAGTACTGCAATGACAATGGATGCTATTGTTTTGCAACCGTGTGCTCTTGTGGAGAATTTCTGACTTCAAAAATGATGGCTATTTGATCACTTGTCTGTGTTAGAGCTGTCATACATATAACATACCTGTGCTTTTGCATATGTAAACCAGTTTATGACACATTCTGTGTCACAGTTCAGTTTGTCATTCCCCAAAGCACACATATGTATTAATATATATATATATATATATATATATATATATATATACTGTATAAATATATTAAAACTTAACAGCGCGCCGTTTCTCTGATGCCTCATAAACATACATATAATGTCTTCTAATTTGCCTTTAACAGCATCATTAGTTAGAAGAAATATGCATGATAGCTGATAACAATATTCACACATTGATTCAAGTAGTATTAAGTAAAGTGGGAAATATTTCAATAAATCTGCAAGAACAATGCACCTCAAAGTTTCCACTCCGGGTAACTTGTAACATTGTAATGTATTATAACAGTGATTATAATTCATTGTTATAACAAATAATGACCACTATGGCAATTATAATACGCGATGATCCTTGAAAACAGAAAAAAGTAATTGAGTAACTAGCAGAAATCCTTGTAAATATAATTGCACAGTGCTATAAGCAGATTATAATACAATATAGGTGCATTTCTCTCTCTGTCCCTCTATCAGTTGAAGTTCATATCACTACAGTATGAACATAAACCTGCTAAGAAGTCTAATGCCTCTACTGAGATGTAACTAATCAGCAATTAATTATATAACTAAATTTAGGCTACTGCACATACGCCGCAAGAAATGTAGCAAGTTATGCAACACAACAAGCACAGGGCAACAAAACAAAGCACGAAACACAATATGGCATGTTGGAAACGCAATACAGAGCTGTTGCAGCTCATCTATCAAAGCTTTTTACTCAAGTGTTTTTCACCTCACAATTCAGCTATTAAGGCCATGCTCAACATTCAGACTTAGAAGAGCTGCAGCTTGTGTACCAAACAGACATCTAGCCTGTTCTATAGGAGAGTGGCCACCGAGTGGATGCTCCAAAGGCACACAGGAATACTGCGTTGATAACACAAGGAAGTGGATGCAGTGTCAAACCTAAAGCAGTAAACATATGTTTTGTGGATGGGCAAAAGACAAACAAATTGAAATGCATATGCAAAGTGCATTATATCAAATGTAATCTTCAATTTGAATGTCTTTTAATAATACACATTGAGTAACTTATCCTTGACAAAGACAGAATAGTGAAAACGTCTCATTAACATTTTGCAAATTGTTTTATTAGCAGCTTAATTGTGCTATTAAGTGCAAATGTGTTTCATTTCCTTATTAATTATTTTTATGCATCTATAATTTAATCAAAAATAATTATACATGGAACTATTCTACCATTATTAGGCTGGCACAATAGAAGCTCCATAAATCACATGTGTACCTGCCCTACCTGCAGTCCAGCCTTAAAGCCAACCTGGCAACATACTTGTACACTCAAACAGTGATGGAAAGTGACTTTAAAGGAAAAGCCTACAAAAAATGAACCCAGAGGCCTGAATATCTCCGTCCCGTTCCACTTACATGTCCATTGCAACAGGATAGTGAAGTTTTAAATAAATTGACAAAGGCAATGGCCCGCAAACTACTTAAATAGGTCATGTGTATAAACAGTATCTAGCAGAGCTGTAGCCACCTGAGCAGTAATTTCAAGCCTTGAGGGCAATAGGCACAAGTATATTTGTTATATTTAATGTCTCTGCAATAAACTGTAGCTTTAAAACATTATTCCTTACAACTCTTTACTCTCTTGTAAAGTTTATGATGCTCGAACTGAATCTAGTCTGCCAGAGATCAGACAGATGCTCATAATTGAAAGACAAAGCGAAACACAAAGTGCGTCTGTCTGTCAAAGTAAGTTATGTTAAGTAGCGTTCATTAAAATTCATGAAAATAACCTATAGCACAGAACAATGATCCTTAACCACTGTTTCTGTTGTGTACTCTGATGCTATTAGCTTCTTTTCTCTTATTTCTGCCATTTTACAAGACAGGGTTTTTTCCCCCCCCTTTTAAAAATAACCCTTTGGAGTGAATTGCATGATGCCACCAGGGGGTGTAGGAGGAGACGCCAGAGCATTCTAGTGTAATTAAAGTAGACGTGCTACATGTGTCTGTATGTGTTGCCGCATCTCATTAAGGCGAGGTATGGGCCACTGAGCCGGCTAAGGGAAAGGGATAGGGAGCATGTGGTGGTGTAGTTTCCTTCACCAGAAACACAGCCTCTCTTCCCTTTCTCTTCCTCATGAGCCCCTGGAGCCGAGGCCAGTCAAGATGGGTCCACTTGATGCAACGGCCCTTCAGGGAGCCCACTGTCAAAATGAATGCACACGGACACAAAATACCATCTATGTGTGTGCAAATGTACAGTACATCAAGCAGTTGCACACAAACAGAATGTGTAATTTGTTACCACAACAAATTCAATGGCATAAACCGAAAACTAAAATTGTAATTTCAGTTAATTAGTGCCTTGCATGCAGGGGTGCTGTAGTAGAAGTGCTTAACAAGCCGCGCAGTGATAACCCGATGCACAAATATATACATAATTTACTGCCAGCTCCAGTGAGTCCCCAGTCCACCCGTACAGGAGACTTTGCAGCAACGATGTTGCATTCATTGTTGTGGAGACATGCAGCCACTTTCCCAGTAACTCTGTAACAATTAGTCAAGGTTTGAATCTGTCTGTCTTTACTGGCAGGCTCAGAGTTTCTCGCAGTGGAAACTAGACTTAAAGTCGGTGAGTCTTCGGTCGAGCGGGAGAGCATGTGACGTTTGAGCTCAATCTCAGCAGTAATGTGCTGAGAACAAAGCAGTGTGTGTACGCTTTATTTTTGGGGGGAGTAAATGCTTCAACTCCACAAGACCCAAGCCAAGTCCCTGTATCTTGATTGTCACGTGCTGAATAAAATGAAAAGGGTTAGCCCCAAAATGAACAACAGCTCTGGTTCAGGCTTACTTAAGATGGGCTGACATTTAAGGTGGACCAGCCTCTCTCCTTTAAATGACAAGGCACTCCTCCTAGATGTCCTCAGCTTATCCTTATGATATTTATATAAAATTTGACATATGTTAATTGTCTGACTGATAACATTACTCAGTCAAAATTATTGTAGTTAAAGTTTAAACGGTTCATTCTAAACATCCCTAAAAGCAGTGGATACATGTACACATGTATGCATGCACACGTGTTGATGTCCAGACAGAACTTAGGGCTCATTTTACCACTTTTTGCTATCAAGACTACATTGACTGTGTTATAACTTACCTCTGTGTTGAGCCTTTCACTGCTTTCTCACAAACACCCATGGGTCCAAGGCTAACTGTAAAGGTTACATCGACAAAGTGGTCAAAAAGCTCTTTTCACACAATAATACACAACATTTAATGGAAATATAATCAAGCAATTATCTTGATGTTTGAGTCATGTACGTCCATTTGTTGTGCCAGTGATCAGATAGCCTGAAGGTGTCTTTATATGTCCTTATTTTGTGTTAGTGCAAATTTAACTCATATCTCAGATGTGTAACACCTTGAATAGCTGCTTGTGTTGACACATTGCTATACTTTGTGATGCCAGGTGGTAGATAACCTGCAAAAATCCCACAAATCCTTGAAGCTACCCATCAGAGATTGATGTGAAGGTTTTACCCAGAGGGCAGTTTGTTTTTACAGAACATCCCAATAGGACTTGAAAGCTGCATTTGAGCTCTTGAGTCCAGTCCAGTCCATGTTTGTTAAGATAACATATCTAAAGTCACAAAATACACAAGTTTCAGCAAATAGGAATTTTGGAAATTGGATATAGGAAGTCTTTGCAGTTTGGAGGGTTGTTTTTGTGAAACAATGTGATGTTTTTGCCTTTGGTACATTTTGCTTTCATCCTGAGTGTTTAACAGAAAGTACCACTCCTTGTGATGGAGGAATGTAAAACTGGGAAGGAATAAACAGAGAATAACACAAATATATAATTAAGTCCATTCATTACACAAATTAACCATAAGTTGATAAGCGGGGTCAAGCAAAGGTGGGATATAATGGATGTCTGTGCTCTGATATAAGTTCATTGACAAATCCATTTTGCTTTTACTTTTTTTGGTGTTTAATGTATTTTAAGCGTTTAACACCAGTAGCAGTAATAATCATAAATTGATGGAATTCTAATATTTACTTTCCACTGCTGTATGCCAAGAGAGGGAGCAAGAGAAGAGGAGAGAGAACGGCATTGCTGATTGGTTATTGATTTTACAAGACAACATTTAGGCTACCAAAAGGGGATGCAAAGATCCCCTGATCACGTCACCTGTGTGGAGAGCTCATTGATTTCATGTAAGCAAAGGTACTTAGCACTTAAGTTGGGCGCAAAAAGTTGGTTATTTCCTCCTTTAGAAGACAGCAGCTCTGATCAGCTTGCATTCCATTTACAACATACTATACAAGTGACAAAACACCATTTGACAACAAAACGTACACAGGAAAAGTATACTTTCCACTACTCATGAGACTAACAAACAGGAATTTGACTAATATTTTCTGTGAAGTGATTCTGTCATGTGAACTCTTCAGGCATTAGATTTGGTACTTCGTATTCACATATTTATTTTTCAGACTCGTCCCTGCTGTTACATTGCAGCTAGATGTGTGAGTCACAATGCACTCAATCTGTAATAATCTCATTGTTTTCATCTTTATTTTTTTACAGCAGCCCCATGTTATTTATATAGTGGCAATGATGACATCTGTGTCCTTTAACACGGAATGCATATAGCAAGAATATGCAAGAAAAAGGTTATATAACAAGAAGAAGAATGGATTTAAATTTTCATAAATATACAGCATTTCAGCAGCAGCATTTGGAACCTTGTCTATGTGGACAAGCGGGGGTGATGGATGTAATTAAATGGCTCACATTAACTTCCTGGAGGGCCTCACTCTCACATCTTCAATCCCCTTGCTTTTTTTTTCAAACTTCACTGGAGCAGACCAACTCCTTAATTGGCATAATAATGTGATTAATTGCTTTCTTGTCATTGGGCCCACAGAGTTTTACACTGTAAAGAAGTATAAATCAGGCGTGTATTTACAAGCAATCAAATGCTCACGATCGAAAGGAACATATAAAACACGCCCAGCTGTGCAAAGTAATTGGTTCTGCTTTATTAGCTGTGTATCATTAGTTGAAAGGAGAGACATTTGGATCAGGAGGATGAGTCATTTTGGCATGTAGTTTAATTTTTTTTTTTTTTTTTCTCATTTTCAGCTAAGCATTCAAATGAAAACATTTTGGGAATGCAGAAAACATCACATTGCATATGACTGTATTTTTCTTTTTGCCGCAGTGATATTAAACTTTCTTTCAGATGTAATTTGATACTTGAACGTTGCAACCATATCAGGGAGGATCACATTCTGCACATAGGTTCACAGCGTGTTTCAGACGCGGGCTGGAAAGTATATAAAACATACTTTGACATGGCCAAGTTAATCCAAAGACTGTGGTTTTGGACTACATACAGTGTGTTAATGAACTAAAATACGATTTCACATATATGACAAATGAGTGTTCAGAGATACTTCTAACATCCTCACCTCTTGAGCTAATTTTGCTCTCTGCTCATGAATCCTGCTGCTAATGAACCACTCTTTTTTTCTCTTTGAGCTTATCAGTGAAATGGGAAGAGAAAACAAAACAACCCATACCATTTCCCAATCTGTCCCTCACCATACTACAAAATAAAGCACCAATTATCTTAGTTTGGGCTGCGGTAGTTAAGAACAAATGCTGATGAAGCTCTGATGTCTATAACAGCATCCAGGTGCTCTTGCATATTAAGACACTTTATGGTTACATAATTAAGGAGAGACACTATTGTCTTGATTGGTGTGCATCTTGATTCCAGGTGGCAAATGGCGAGCTAATGCATCCTTACAATTCAAGGCCAGGCTTGTGACAGCCAGGGGAGTCAGTGACAGTGTTTCTTTGGCCAGAGGATGACAGATTGTCAGTGAAAGCTTATTAAATCACATTATCTACAATGATATGTTTTATTAATCTGAGCCAGGATCAACTTTGTTTTCTGAGCACAATAAATAACCAGGTATGTGTCATGTTAGCACCAGAGATGTATCGGTACACGTGTCATTTTTGAAGTGCAAAGGGACAGTGAAGGCCTCCAAGTATATTATGTAACAGGAGCCTGCAGCCAAGCTAACGGGGCTCTGTGAGGAATTGTGACCTGATAACGGTGCTAGATGAAAGGGTATCATTAAAGTCATTCCAGTTTCCAATGCATGCATGTACCAAGTTCCATCCAGTAGTGGTGGAGATATTTCATTCAGAGCCAAACATGTCAGCCATGTGGTGGAGCTGAATGAGAAGACAGTCATCTGTCAAGCAGCCATTAAGATAATTCACTTTTACATGCGAGATGAGAATCCAGGGTTTGATTAACATCATTTAGATTCACACTCTGGCTTCATGAATACCTGCACTCAACTCCATGCCCAGCCTTCCACTGGTTGACACTAACATCCGCTGTCTGGCATGAAAAAGTCAAAAATATTGAATGCCTTTTATTATCTATAATTTCTTTCAAATATTTCCAACTACATCAATTCATTCATTTTCCAATCTGGAATATATTTAGCTCATCTTTAATATCAAGGGCAGACAAAAAGGGGGTTATTATAAATTCTGCAAACCCTTCACCCTTTCACAGCCCATCAATATTCCGTGGCCATTATGAGGAACTGGGTCCAGGCTTACCAAGGGGATCCAACGGATAAATGATCAAAAAACAGCACGGCTATTGTCCTTGAACTCTTAATGGCGTACTAATAGCACAGGGTGTCAAGAGTTATTTTTAACAAGAGTATCCTCAGTGAAACTTTTTTTTTTTTAATATATTCTCTCTGCCGTTGGACTTGGAGGAGATAAGGGTCTCCTCTTTCTCTCCATCGCTCCCATCTTCGCATTACCAACTCAGGCACGCCTTTTGCATAATCACCATCCTCTGTGTTTCCTCCTGCAGTCTGGATAAGGGGACTCATTATAGTAGAGAGTGTAACAGGCAGGGGCCGGTGTGCGTTGGGTAGGTCACTCTGTTTGCTAGGAACTCGGTATAAGATCAGGAATATCTGCTAAAACAAAACTCCCATCTGTCCCTCAGATTGTAAGCCTTGCTTAGGTAAAAAAAAAAACTAGAGCAGATATACTATTCCATATGATTGTCTTCATGTGGTTTGAAAACAGCATGCAACAAAGCTTATGTGGATGTGCTGTCACTGTCTCTACTGTCAATTCCTTCTTTTCTTCTGCATCCTTCTAATTTCCAAGCATTGTGTTTTCAAGATGTTTGAAATTGTGTTCTTTATGTATTGATTCTTGTTGTGGCTTTTGAGCTTACATGTGATTTTTCTTTTTTATTTCTACCTCTTCCCTCTCCTCTCCTTCTAGACAAAAGACCGAAAATAGGGACAACCACAGCAACAGAATAGGCCATGGCTGAGGGGATGATTGCTTCTCAAAGTGGTAAGCGGCAGACATTTGAAGTCTCTTAGCTGTTTTGTTCCGGAGACTTGTGTGTTAATTTTCAACGATTTCATTACTCTTGCGTCAGACCTGGTGCCTTTGTGGTAGAGAGAAATGGACAAATAACATGAATGTAAAAAAGAAAACACCCTCCTCTGCTCTTTTTGGTCAGAATGACATGATTATGTTCCTACCTGTAACTACCCTGATCGTCATTAAGTGGCTCTTACCCATCAATTTCTGCTTTTTTTAAATTTCTGTCACACTTCTTTCTTAATTTATGGTCAATGCAGACAGTATGAAAAGTTGAGATATTACTTTATAAACCTGAGTCCTCCAATCAAGGACCCTTTTTGAACACATACATTTGTTAACTTATAAGCCAGTGGAATTTATTGTAAAGGGCTTTGTTGGACAATTTGATCAAGATATACAACTTAAGCTGTCTGACACTGAACCTTTTCAAGCCGTCCAGCTTCATTGGCTTTATATGCTCCTGATTTGCAGTGTTGAGTCAGCGTCCCCTGTTGCAGCCTCGCTGACACACAAATCATTGCTGAATAATTCCTAGACTCTCCATCAGTACAGCCGTGACAAGGAGGTAAAAACAGCAGGATGTGGGCCATCTAAAGCAAAGAAAAGGGTTCACATTGTCACCTTGGATTTTTCAGTCTCGACAAGAGCCTCCCTTAAATTTACAATGAGTCTGTGAACTCTTTACAGCTTCTAAAGAAAGCACCAATTGATTCATAAACCATTTAAGATTATGGATATAGCACAAGAAACACTCTTCAGGTGCTGCTTTCAGTCTACAATGGGAAGTCATTCTGAAGGATCTGTGATTATTATTCATGTGTACTGTCATATAATGGAGGTTGGCATTTGTCCCATAACTTAGAGAGACATTTAGTCACATTTACCGCATGTTTTTTTTATTGTATATTAATACACGTAGTAATAGGTAGTGTGTCAGAGATGCATGGGTATTCTAAATCAAGGACAATACTTATATATCATCCATGTGTCAATGCAGTACGATGAATTCTAAGTGTGATAGGAGTGTATATTAAAGTGGAGGTCACCTGATTTTTTCATGATTCAACTTAAACCTGTGAATCCAAGTGAAAGCTGATCCCTTATTAATTTCCATTCTTAATGCCTCTTATATCATCAAGGGATAAGGAAGAGTTGTTAAAGGGAGGAGCTGTTACACATTTACTTGCACCCTAAGTGTTCTTCCTGCAGATCCTTCAGCCAACGAACGCTAAAGAAGGTCTGAGTGCTAGCAGAAAGGGACGCACCCCAAGTCTCGTTGTAATGCAGTAACTTAGTTTGGCAGTATTGACTGTGGATATAGATGCTGTTAAATGCATGAAGTCTTGCGTACATGTCTCACATAATCCAATTAAAACTGTGTTGATGACATCGGCACTGTGCCTCACACTGTGAAGCAGCACATAACAGTGAATTCCCTTCAGGCATGTTTATTTTGCCAGACATGTTGAGCGCAGACCCATGAGTTCTTAAGCCAATCCCTGTATGCATGCCACAAAAAAGATCATCTTGACATGAATTTTAATTTGCAAGTCAAAGTCGACTTCCTCTGCCAGTAGTCACACTTTTGTCAGCTTTTCAGTTGCATGTGTGACTATCTTGATCCGCGAGTGTGTGTGTGTATGTATGTAATGGCTGCAGTCGGGAGCGCACACAAACTCGTGTGCCCAATCTTGAGTATACGCATGGCTGTGTAGGCAAGTGTGTCTGCATCTGTGTTTTGGGGAGAGGAAGACATAGAAAGTCAACCGAGGTGATGTTGTGTGAAGAGACGGAGGAGATGGGAGGCTACGACAGATAGTGTCATTCCCTCAGTATCACCATTAAATCTTAATCTCCTGGCCCCTCATGGGAGGAGCCAGCCGAGCATGGGATTGTGTTTTGCATCTCAATCAAGATGTTGTGTTCCCTCTGAAGGGGCTTTATCAAGACAAGGTTTAATGCATCTGTTCTCGACTTCACATACGTTTGGATGCACAGGCTGATCATCCAGCTGCTGCTGTTTGTACTTAAGTCTCGTTAGATTAAATTCCCTCATAAACTGTAACATCACTAATCAATTAAAAATAAGGATGGGATGGGTTACAGTGGTTTTCTACCACTGTGTGGAAGTTTCACCAGGTTGCATCATGGGAGTTTACCACCAGCTAAAGCCAGAGGTTGTAATTACATATTAAGGATCCCAATTCTCACAAATCTACAGTAGTTCTGTGTTTGCTTGTTGATCAGTGTCGACATTATGTGATATTTAAATGAAACAAATATTGGTTCATGGACTCGGTCTTTTCCCTCTTATATATTGGACCCCTGCATTCCCCTCACCATCATTTTTTCAACATTGTAATAATTGTAGAAATTGCTTTAAATGGTAGAATACCCCAATCCATTGCCATCAGAAAACTTGTAATAGTAAAGGACATTGCCTTTAAACTTCCCTGAAGGCACGATTCAGAATATCATCATGTATAATACATTGTGCACATTACTGAATATTTGAAAAAGTAAAATGTCTCAAGTATGATTATTATTATTGGTAGTGAGGAGATAATGGTCATTATAGCTATAATAATAGCTGAGTGTAGTGTTTGAAAACTTGATGTAAGGAGAAGTCTGCATTTTCTATATCCAGAACATCTTATATCAGAGAATGTCAGATTTCAAGTAACCTGCACCAGTCTGAAACTGTAACTGTCCACTGATAGAGCCTTTGGCTGAGGCCGCACTGGCCAGCTCCCTTGCAGGATTGAATGTTTGGTATGTATGTAACACATGCATGCTCCTGTGGGCTGATAGTGATGAATTTACTCAATACAGTACAGCAGTCAAGGTGCATTGCATTGCATTAGCTTCCCATTAGAACACTCTCATGTTCTTCTCAAATCAGTCTTTTCTCCGGCGTTGTCGTCCACCATGGCAAACGTTTCTCAGAGATCTGAAGTAAACGCACCACCTGGCTCTTATCACTCTGCAGGAAATGGCCCGCCCTTTGGCATCGCTTTCCAATCTTATCAGTAGGGAGAAGAGGTGAGCAGTACATGGCGCTCGTTGCATTTCAAATGCCCTGAAGGTTACCCCTCAAAATACACTGTATCCCCTGTGAAGCTGCACAAAAAAACCTGTGATTAAATTGTGGTGAAGGCATAAATATCAATGCTTATCGAGAGGGATTACATATTCATGTGCTGACATTTGATAGAGGACAGTTTTGTTTGTTTGTTTTGTTTTTGTATTTGTTGTTGGTGGTGTTAGTGCTACAATGTCTCCCAACATCAATTGGATGTGGTTTTATTAGATCTGGCTGAGCACTTTGAGATATGAAAGGGAAAGAATAATCTCTCTGAAAGAGGTAGGCTCTGACAGCACATTGAGGCGTAATGGAAAGCTTGGCTGCTGGTTCAAAGGGAGAACACAGTAAGACGACTGGTTTGGAGAGGGAAGCCTGCTCACTGCAGATAGAAGACAGGGATAAACCAGCAAGGATGCTCAATTCGTTGCACTCTACCTAGTTCTGATTTATTATGGATATGTTTTGTTTTTTTCCCCCACGCAACTCATTCTTGTAGCTTGAAGGCAAATACACCCTCTTGATTCGAGGATAGTCTTAATTTAGTTAAGGATGCAAGGGAGATGATATGCAGGAAATAAAAGATATGCATGTGCTGCCAGTATTTTATTTCATACTGTAGTCATAAGTGGAACTGGAATTAGAAATTCAAATTCTTGTCTCTTGAGTGGATATAATACCTTTTCTTTCTTCATAATGAGGTGTCTACTACACATGGTGTTTTTTTTATTTTTTATTTTTTTTACTTCAGTAAGACAGAATACTGGCAGTGGAAAACACAGCATTAATCGTGTATATTATCATTTCTGTGCTGTCCACATGCCTCATTATTCTTTGTAATAGAGTTATATCGCCACCAACTTTATTAATACATCATTCCTTCCAAACATCATTTCAAGTCCGGCAATTGCCAAATGATACTTTTTCATTTCGTGTGGAACTGATAAGTACTAGGAGTGGGGACAAAATAACATGAATGCCATATCAAACACATAACACAGGACAGGTTGCCATGACAGCAGATGTCTTCAGTTGCTACAAAAAGGTTGCACTTCTCATGAACACTGAACAACTGTTTACTACACAGCCCTTAAAGAAACTGGACGGAAGACTGCAACACTTGATAGTTAATAAGTGTGTAATTTATGTATCCAGCACTTTCCAAAACAAAAGTCTCACATTAAAAGCCTGCGGGATCCGAAGGAAACATGTTTTCAAAAGTTAAGTATGTACAGTGTAATGGAATGCAAATAATGAGATCCCCGTTAAAATAGATACCCATCATGCTTAAATGTGACAGGCTTCCACAGGTATTCAAGAGTTCTCCCCGTGCCCTAATGTCAATTAATTTTGTGTCACCAGGGTGGATTTGTTGATTTTGAAAGAAACTCATCATCTTTTATTGTTTCGTGTGACTAACCTTCCATTATCCACTGACACTGTCCTCAAAATGCTATTATGGACTGATTAGGCAACGCCAGCAATGATCAGAATTGTTGGCCTTGATTAGAGAATATTCACCCCTTTTGTTACTGTCAAGACTGATCAAGAGGAGACAAGGTTTGCTAAGTGAGCGAACGTGACTGGGAGCACCATCATCATCATCACCATCTCTGTAACACTGCAGCTCTCATCTCCCAGAGAACATATTAACATGCTGGCGCGCTGTCATCCCTGGTGCCCTACTTAGACCAGATGGGCCTCATTCAGGTCTTTCACAAAAACACAGGCGTGAAGGGATCTTATATGTCAGTCTCAATATCACCAAAGCCATAATTAAGAATGAGCTGGCAGAAGGACATGTACTTTTGTGTCCCGGTCAGATGGATTGTCTTTATATCAGGAAGATCACAGGTTGAATTACCAAAAACCTCCAATGAGCACCAAAGTGTGTCATCATAATTATAGTAGTCATTACGTAAAATGAGCACGATGTAATCGAACGCAGACAGCATGAATTATTCAACGAAAGACAATTTCTGTTTCTTGTCTAGACTCACCAGAACTTTTATGTAACCTTTACATATGACAAACATGGGAGCGGTGTGCAGAACATTAACCTTTAGTTGTTTGTGTAGACAACATGTAATCTGTAATTCAGAATATGTTTGTTTTGAGTCTTGTTGCAAGTCTGAGCTCGGCTACAACTGCATAACTCGAATAGCAGGGGGCTTTCATCTAACTTAGGGAAACACTGTGATCATTAAGCCGGAGCTGCCTTTTTGAATCAACATTATGTGTACTGGAGTAGAAACGAGGAACAAACAAACTTTGCGTAAAGAAAAGTTTCAGTGTGGAGAAAAAGCCACATATTTTAATGTGTTGCTCAATTAAACGCGTTTGTCCATTTGTATTCTGGGTGGATGATATGAAGATATATTCCATCGTCGGATACATTGCCTTTTTTTTTGCATTTCATTTATTATTCATAAATATGTTTAAACCGTTTCTAATTCAAACTGATTTTCTTTAAAATATACAGTATCACAATACATAGAGATGTTGCAGTATAAAATAATATGAGCGTTTATCCATATAGCTCATTGATATTTACTAGAACCCTCCTTTGTGTGTTTGTGTACAACTAGTCCACAGGCTGTTTTATAGCTCATTAGAGCTGTGATTAATCAATAAATGACTGATCAAAAAATGAATCAATCTGTCTCTTAAAGATAAATAATACAGTCATTAGTTGCAGCTCATGTCATATCATTATACAGACCAACGTCTGAATCACAACTATCATGTCCATGTATATTTCTTTCCATTCCTGGATATTCATGTATGCAGACCTAACTAACTCTCCACTGGGTCTCCATGTTTGCACTGACGAAGGTTATCAGGCAATTTGTGCTGCATCTGCACAGCCTCTATAAATGCAAGCTGCTATGCATGAAGGAACGGGAGGCTTGTCAGGAGACGGTAGGGGGAACTAACCTTTGAAGATGGCAGAGGTGAATAAGGGAGGACGGAAACCAGGTGTTTATTAGATGTTCCTGTTCAAGGCTTTGTCCTCTCACATAGCCCACAATTATTGCAAACTGTAATAACAGAGTGCATTGTGGGAAGTCAAAAGCTGCACTCCCTGTGGCTTTCCTCCCCTTGTGTTTGTTTGTTTTTTTCCCTGTTGTTTTCCATACAGGAAATGCAAGGCTTCTAATTAAGTCTTGGAGGGGGGAGAATGAGGCGTCTTAGTCGGCCAACTGTGAGCGGCTATCGCAAACTCAACTTGGATGTTTAATTTATGTGTGCTCTATTATTTATGGATGCCGTGATCTGCGTGTATATGGGGCTTTATGCAAACTTTGAGTCTGTGCAGTGTCTGTGAGTTTCGGACAAAGAAAGACAGAAGACGTTTGAAATGGGAAGTGCATAAATATAGAAGGGGCAGTGTAAATGTGATCTGTCTGACAGTTATGTCTTTCCCTGTCTCCTTTTCCTTCCTGACTTACTAAATTATGTATTCGCCACACACTACACATTTGCCACAGAAATGCTCATGCATGCACATTCATGGTATACAAACACATGCATACTTACTTCACATAGAGTAGAAGGATATGTGTTGATGTTCATTCTCAAGAATCCTTAATTTGAACACGTCTACATACCCAACTCAGTTTAGGACGGAAACCTTCTTACATTGTTTTGAAGGTAAATAGGGAATTATTAATGCAGAGAGAAAACCCCAATCAGCTTTGTGCATTAAGAAATGTGTCTTCAAAGGCGGCATGTACACACACGTACACACCCCCCCCCCCCCCCCCCCCCTTTTTCTCTGCATACATCAGACTCTACGAACGATATCAGCAGCAGATGATGATAAGGGTTGACGAGGGGGGGTGAGGTAATAACACCCCTGACATTGCTGCCTTGCAGTGGCCAAGAGGACCATTTGTATGTTCCCTCCACCTCAACCTTTAATGTGCAGCGATGCGGTTCTAACTCGCTGAATATTATGTACTAGGCAGAGCCAACTGAGGGCTAAATCCACGCATGGAAAAAAAACGGCTTGGATCAGCAGGTGTGACTGATAAAGAGAGCCTGGATTTGAAAAAGGGGAATTGCAGGGAAAATAAATATATCATGGAACATTTTCTCACAACACAGTTGGAAAGAAGGGCCAGGGTGCAGATCAATAGTAGTAAAGGGTCTGGCTATGCACACATACAGTTACTGAAAGATTCATTTATAAAGCATTCTGTTTATATGGACAACCGTTGAGACGATGATCTGGAGTGCTTTGTTTTATTATACTGCTCGTAAGCTATTGTTTTAAACAGTCACATTTAAAAGGCACTCATTACATTTTATGGTGCATGGTCAAGTGTGGAGTCTTGTTGTTGATACAGGGGCTTCAGGTTTTCACAATTGTGTGCATAGTTCCATTGTATTGTTTGTATCCAATGGAGAAAAACTCCATTTGTGTCACCACAGAGTCCCATTTCGTATACTGCAAATATATACATATTGCAATACTTCCGTTAGAGGGTCATAGGCTCAATTACCATTGTGTTACCTAATTGGGATGTAGATAGAGATTATAAGTGTGCCAGTCCGTGTCATGGAGTTGTGGACCCCAGAACACACTCCAGAACACCTCCAGTCAAACACAAGCATCAGAGCAGAGCATGTGTTACATTTCACATTATTGTTGAATGGGTTAGATTTATAAAAAACAGCAAAATGGATTCCCACTGTTACTCTAAGGCAGCCATGTGCTAGTGAATACACTGTGGCTGGCTGGAAATGCTGATAACTAAATTGCCAATGGAGCAACCGCAGTGAAACAAGCAAGCCCATGTCATGCAGGAAATTAGACTGAGAGGAGCAATACTGCACCTAACAAGCTTACAGCACTTTGAATACGATGATTGAGAGGGAGGAAGTTTCCTGGGCTGGAGCGCTGGACCATCAACCTTCAGTCTCACATATCCTATGGACCCTGTCCAAGAATCACAAACACACACAACAAGGTGAGAGAAGGCACTTAAGGGCCTCTGCTTCACTGGAGCTGCAAGGTATCCAACAGAAAACCTGGTTGTACTGGATACCAAACATCCGAGGTGAGGATGTACATTATTGGGTATTAGGAGCATTCCTTTGGTAATAGTTAGTAGTTTTTACCTTTGATCATATTGCTACTACCATATCATCACAATTTGTCTCCTTGCCTGCTTTTCAGCAAGGACTCATTCCTCTAGCTCAACCCCACAGTACTTATATAAGCCGTATATAACTGTGAAGATAAATATCAGTTGGAACATGTTTGCTTAACTGATAGTCGCCTCAGTCTGTCACGCTCTGCTCTGCCCTGCTAGTTCCTTGTTCATCCCACCTCTGCTTCATTCAAGCTGTCTCTCTCCTTACTAGTTTTAAAATGTCATGCTCAGAATTTGTATTAAACAGTAAAGTGAAATCCAAAATAGGGCTGTTATGTAAGAAAGGAAGGCAAAGAAGCAAATTCTGCTATTTATGAAACTGGAACGTTACTATTTGCCATTCTGGCTGGAATAATTGCTTGCAGGTTTATCAAAGTTGTAAGCAATACTTATTCCATAAATGTACTTATTCATCGAATAATCATTTTAGCCCTAATCCAGACTTCAAAGCACCTCCTTTTCCTTGTTGCCACAGATACCACTTTCTTTTCTAATGTCAACAGGCTGCACTAGTAGTTGTGTCCATGTTGCCACCATCCACCACTAAGTGTCCTTGAGCAGGTGACTGAACCTCCACACAACGTCTCCAGGGTCTCTGCACTCTGACTGACCCTGGACTCTGATCCCTCTGATGAAATGCATAACCACTTGTATATTTAACCTGCGAAGGCTATGCAAAGAGATTGATCATTCAACTACAACAAAGACAGAATTGATGAATACATTAAGGTGAAATGAGCTTACGTACACACTTTGATCTCTGCAGATACTTAGGGACCCAACTGCTTCTGAATACAGCACCGTACTCAGCTGTGTAAATAAGACAGTATTAGAACATCATAATATTGCATATTTAAAACATGAGGAGGAACCTCTTTCTCCTAGCACCTTGTTTTACATCATGAGTCCTCTTCCTTTTCAGATGAACTCAGTCCGCCACCATTTACAGGGAAATATATGATGCAGGTAGCTCGTAAGACGGACGGAATGGTCTTGAGTGATGGGGCTCGGTGAGGGAGTGGACTTCATTTTAACGCCTGACTGAAGGAGAACCTGACCTCTCATGTGGGCCCGAAGGACAGTTAAACTCCAAGCAGTGTAGCATAAGCAAACACAGAGAGTTCAGTGGCTCTTCGTTACCCCAAGGAGATGAACTAGGAACACTGCCAGGCCACGGCCATTATCAGTTTGTTGGTACAGGTGATTATGGTTTAATCTACCATAAAAAATCATACAGTGCACTCACCCTAATCGGTATTTAGTTCACCCGCTGAATTTATAGATATTACGGATATGAGTTAATTCCCATTTATATTCAAAGAGACCGCTCGCCCCAATCACAAAAGAAGATGTATTGTCTCTTACTCTGAAAGGCATGCTGCAGTATGGTCGTATGGAAGGATAGGCGACGACGAAGGGTAATGACACTCTTAAACCAGTAGCCTTAATGAAAAAGAAAAATGTAACAAAAGAATCCTAATTGAGAACAAACAGGACCGAATGTGGCATTTAAAGACTAGGCAGTAAATAAGAGAAGGCAAAGCATGCTGGGATGCAGAGGGGCGTGAAGAAATTGACCATTTCTCAGCTCGGATAAGGTCACTATGCAACTTGCGAACAGCACAGTAATTGACTGCAGTTGGGGTGTTATAGCTAACGGTGGCTCAAATGAAAAGCCATGGTTAGTATCCTATTTTCAAACAAATGAACTTCATCACCAGCGCCATCACCATAATGAAGACATTAAGGCTCGCTAACGGCAGGAGAGATGTCACTATGCCCGGACACGGCTTTTTAGGAGCGCTCCATGCACATGCTGTTACATTTTGGTGAGGGGAAAATAGGTGTTAATCACTGTGCATGGATTTAAAATGAACATGAGAGAGTGTTGTAACATCGGTGCTTATGGAGCGATAAGCACAGCGTCTCCGGCCTGAGCCACAGCTAAAAGGTGGAATTTGTGGTATCTTACTGGCATGTGGCATATATGAACAGCTCTGGGTAGCCTCTTTAATTAAGTCGGCAATGCCTGGATGAATGCATTTGAGAAAGTCCTTAATTGCATTTTTACACACTTATTTCAGTCATACTGCGAGTTGCATGGTGAGTGCTTGACTGCAGTAAAAAAAAAAAAAAAATCAGCAGCGCACGTCACATTAAGATTAAAGACATTTCAGATAGTGACCATAGAGCTTATTTATAATCATCCATTACATGTTTGCATGCTGTAGTATATAAGCTGTTGTCACCATTGTTTTCACAAACACGTAGGAGTACCATAATGAGATGTGTCAAAAAGCAGGAGGTGTTTTTTTTTTTTTTTTTGATGGGACAGCGACCATCCCTACAGCTGCACAATGAAGATTATTAATTATTACCACATACCGTAGAGGAATTATTACCTGCTGCGCATGACCCTCCTGGCAAGTAATACATGAAAGCTACCTTCACAGCTTGGAACCATCTTTGAGTCTGGAGGAATTAAACGAATGCTGAGTCTTTGTCTGCAGAATTTGGATCGTCCTCCCTTAAGAAAACGTCTAAATGATCTACAATTTGACAATATGCCACTTTATTATTAGTTTCGAGATATAGTTGTTTTCACATAAATTTGAAAAAAGCCATGCAGCAGATTGAAGAAACCTTCCATTTACTTTGATGTGTAACTTCAAAAGTAAAATGCAATTCAAGGAAAAATGTGACTGCCACATAAGTGATCATCGTCAACAAACTTTATTAAAAACCACACATTATAATTCTCCTGGTCCATCTTTACTGCATTCATCCAAGCATTGCTGATTAAATGAAGACAGTAACTCAAGGACATGCCTATATGCCACGTGTCAGTAAGATGCAACCTAACCTTTTAGCTGTGATGGCATATACCAGAAACTCAGTGCTTGACAGCCCATAACTAATTACAGCACATTACCTTCTTATATTAGTTTTCAGCCCGTATATGTGGTGATTAACTCTTTTGTCTTGACCAACCTTGAGCAGCATACACCACCTACTTCACTTATTGCTTTGTGCAGTATATTGTGTCCTTCCTTAATCATGCAGGCACTATACCGGAAGGAATTATGGGGTTTTAACAACATCATATTTACACTGTACATCTTTCCACTAGAGGAAACACATTTTTTTATACCCACGTATAAAAACAGTCCGTTACAAATTTTTAAGATTCATTTTGGACCCGGTTGACTCGTCAGACATAAATAACTCAAATAAAAAGAGTTTTAGAGCCGCAAGAAAACTGATGATGCCAGTGTTTTTTTTTTTTTTTTTACAGATATGGGTACAGGAGGAAATGGAAGACCATATAGACTTCCCTCTACTTTTCCTTTCTAATCCACACCATTCTCAACCACCACAGACATATTGAGCTGAACACAGATTAAGCCAGAAGAAAAAAAGCTTGATGTGAGACATAATGAAGACAGAATCTCAATGTGCATACCAAGTTAAGTGTAATTATTATTAATGTGACGCAGCGGTTAATGTAGGCCTATTTCTGCTGCATTCCTACTTGTAGTTGCATTCATACTCAGAGCAACATTGTCAAACCTCCTCTTTACTTAGCGCTGCATGTCACAGAGGAACTAGAATGTCATAGCCATGGTATGTGGTTAAGATATCGCAGCTAGCAACCATCAGATTGCTTGACATGAGCAACCTGCTTTATAATTTCCAACATGTCCCACGAATGAATTATACCAACGGGTGCCTTCTGATTTATTTTTGGAGTTTTGGTTGTTTATATTTTTGTTATCCACTCTATCATGAAAAAGTAAAACCGCAGAGAAGGATTATCCCTGCCTGTTTTTGTCAGTCCTGCCGTTGTGATTGTGTTGTCAGTTTTGTCAAGACTGCAGCTGTCAAACCCAGCTTTGTTTTAATTCTGTCACTTGGTGAACGATTTCTGGCTGCACCCTTGTCGCCCTCAAGGTCTTAATAACTAGATTCAGTCGCTACTGAGAAGGATGAATAGTGGTGGTGCCAGGCAGCCCACTCTCTATGGCACCCTTATCTTTCAAGTTGTCTTTTCCCGGTCTTGTTTTAATTAGATTAAAACTTTTGTTCACCTCTGGGGAGAAACTGCAAGCCTGGGCTGGTGCCTGAGCCATTGTGTGCAGACCTCCCTTTTTTTATTTTAATGCTCAAAGGCTGCCAAGACTTTCCTGCATCTCTGCCGGGGTGCTTGGGTTGCTCAAACTGTGCTTGGGTCAAACATCATGCAAACTTGTTGGCAGTAGCAATGTTTTAGTGGTTACAAAGTGTTTATGAAGCAGCACGTTTACCCTTGTTTGACTTTAACTATTGCAAGTCATGTTTTTTTTTGGCCCACGTAGTTTAACTGTCATCAACGTTTTAGCTTCGCCCTTGCACCTCTCAGACTAATATCCTCTCTTCAACACTGTTTCCTTTTCTCACACACCTACTTCATTGGATGTGATAAATTATCTGATGAAACATGAAGATTACATGTAATTAGCCAACTCAAGTGTGTTTCAACTCCAGTCATGACACATCACTGTCAGCAAATACATGCCTATCATGAAACAGTGTTTTTTTTTGTAGTTTGGCTGCTCACTGTATCAGCTGCCAGATGTACGCTAAGCATCTTGAGGATATTAAAGCTGTAGTATAACAAATTAACTCAATATGATCTCAGATAATTGCCCGTGGGACCTCTGATTTGTTTTCAAATCTATAATTCTGCGTGAAGTTTTAGCCTATTTGATGGTCTGAACATTTGGTAAGCAGTTTCAAATAGTCATGTAATCATGCTGCATTACAGCGTATGCTGCATACACATGGAGTCAAGCAGACTGACAACACCTTCTGGACAGCAGAACATGTAGGGTGCTATGTTGCTATTTTAGATACTCAAGTAATGCATGACGCTATAAGATGCAGTTTTCTCCTAATATATTATTACAATCAACTTTCACCTTGTTTGAGTGGTATTAAACATCCATCCATCCATCCATCCATTGTCTTCCGCTTATACGGGACCGGGTCGCGGGGGCAGCTGCCTGAGCTGGGACGCCCAGACTTCCCTCTCCCCGGACACTTCCCCCAGCTCCTCCGGGAGGACTCCAAGGCGTTCCCAGGCCAGCCGGGTGACATAGTCCCTCCAGCGTGTCCTGGGTCTTCCTCGGGGTCTCCTCCCGGTGGGGCATGCCTGGAACACCTCCCGAGGGAGGCGTCCAGGGGGCATCCGATACAGATGCCCAAGCCACCTCAACTGGCTCCTCTCGATGTGGAGGAGCAGCGCCTCTACTCCGAGCTCCTCCCGTGTGACGGAGCTCCTCACCCTATCTCTAAGGGAGCGCCCGCCACCCTGCAGAGGAAGCTCATTTCGGCCGCTTGTATCCGGGATCTTATTCTTTCGGTCCGACCCAAAGTTCATGACCATAGGTAAGGGTAGGAACGTAGATTGACCAGTAAATCTCTTCACCACGACGGACCGATACAACGACTGCATTACTGCAGCCGCTGCACCGATCCGCCTGTCAATCTCACATTCCATCCTTCCCTCACTCGTGAACAAGACCCCAAGATACTTAAACTCCTCCACTTGAGGCAGGAACCCCCCCCCCGACCTTGAGGGAGCAAGCCACCTTTTTCCGGTCGAGAACCATGGCCTCAGATTTGGAGCTATTAAACATCAGGTTGTTAATTCCATTCATTATAGTATTATTAAATAGCGAAAATAGTTAAACTTTGGATGGCAAGGCTATCTACGTCCCCATTGCCAGTATTATCTGCTAGCCTGCCAAAAGTATATCCAGTTTCCCATCTTGGAAAAGACTTCTCCTTGATGTTTCCATCTATTTGTTTGTTGAAGTAGAAGATATTTTTAAGTTCCATCATCCAAACTTATCAAAATGAAAATCTGCTTTGAATGGAAAATCATTGTTATACAGACTCACGCTGCTTTACTCAGTGGTTCTCTATCATAAGAAGTCTAAATTGGTTTGTCTTGCCCAGATAAATATATTCTACTAGAAACTAACTGCACTATCAGGCCCTTTTCTCAGATTTCTATCTGATGAAGAGCGATACTCCTGCCAGTAGCTTGTATTTGGTGTGGAAGGAAACCAGAACATCAGAATGAATTCTTCTCGATAGTGTAATGATCACACAATCTTATGTCAATCAATTTTTGATCCACCCTCACTTGCCAATACAGGTGGAACATGCAATTACACAAATCCTTTCACCAACCACAATACTGGTTCTTATCATAATCAGAGGCACAATGCTGTATAATGTCTTTGCAACTGGAAGTATTTGTCAGGTGTGTTGGATAGATGCCAGATTTGTGGCATTCCAAATTAGTATTTCTTGGTTTGATTCACAGTTTGTTTGGTTTTTTTTGGTATGAATTGATGTGCGAGTGGTTCATTAAAATGCAGATCAAAACCAACTTTCATTTAAAGAACAACACATCCCTGAGCAGCTCTTCAGGTCCAAAGCCCCAAAGGAAATCATGCTGCGTTAGCTGGAAAAACTGCACTGACATGAACTCTGCGTCGCATCACATTTAAGGAGGCTTGCTTAGCAAATTCACCCATAATTTAAGTTTATGAGCTCGACCTCTGGAGGCCTTATGGGCTTACCTCAGTGAAACATTGCTCAAGAGCTGTCAACGTCAATGGCTTTCCATGTCACACTCAACTAGCCAAACCTGCTTCCTGCAACATTGTACGTGAACATCAGATGATTTGATAATCATTAAATAAAATAACCAGATTTTATTTTTTTGTTTATAAAGCTCATTAAGAAAAGCAATGATGCAACATTCAATCTCAGACGCTTTAATTTCACATTTGAGCAATCATGAAATATTGTAGCTGGTGAAGCTTGTTTTTATGTGACTTTCCCCAGTTCATTAACATTATCTTTATTATGTCCATGTGCTTTTGTTGGAATTGTGTTTAATTGAATGCAGGAGGGAGTTACAAGCAATTACGCTAGTAATAATTAAACAAATAGAAATAGCATTTATAAGATCAGCAGAGAGCTCTCCTAGGAATTCTCACAGGCCATTGGGGCTGAATGGAGATTGAGGGGCTCCAACATTCTTTCACGTCCAAGATATGATTAATATCTTGATAATGCGGCCTATACCTGCTCTGCTCACTCAGATATTGTGCTGACAGCAGAAAGATGTGTGTGCCAGTTAAAGTCGTTTGAATGAAGCCGGTGTCAAAGCAATATTTTATTTTATTTATCTTACTTCTCCTACTATTCACTGCTGCTATTCATAACCTGCGTGACAGCCTGAGCCATGACATACATTGATATGTGGGGAAACAGTAGAGTGCAGGGGAATGGTCCAAGCATTGTAAAGGGGAATCCCATCAAAATGGAAGTAAGGAAATCAGAGGGATAGAACACAAACATGTTTCATGTCCTGTGGTATTGATTCAAGAATAATTATTTGCTCCCAAACAAATTTTGCATCGTCTAAGTAATCCATTAGCTTGGCATGTTACATATCAACTGCCTTAAATGATTCAGCAAAGTGGATGAATTGGGTGTCTTTGGTAAAATATATGTCACAGAGGTTATTAAGCAGAACCTGAACTGGTCTTATCTGAATTCATACACATCTTCAGTAGCGAGGGTTGGCGTGCATTATCCGGAAAATGTAAGCAGGAATGAGCAATTCAAATCTGCATTCCAATGTCTATACATGCTGTTGAAGAAATGAGACTATTTGTTTAAAGCAGATACTAAAGAGCTTGAGATAAATTAACCTGCTCAGCTGCTTTGACATAAACATCAATTTCTCCTGGCTGCTGTTATTATCTTATGCAGTTCATTAAAGGAGCAGTTGTGTCAATTTAGTGACCTCTCTTGGCGAAGTTTAAGACTGCATCCAACTGAAAACCCCTCCCTTTACAAGCGTGCCAGAGAATTCTGGTGGCCTTCAGGCGTGTTTTATTTGTCTGTTCTGGGCTACTGTAGAAACATGGCGGTGTAACATGGTGGACTGCGTGAAGAGGGCTCTATGTAGAAATGAAGGGCTCATTCTAAGTTAACGAAATAATGATTGTTACTTTCTTACTCTACTGAAAATATCGTTGTGAATATTATATTTCATTTCTGCCAGTAAATCCCCCTTAATTCTTCACACTGTTCCTTTAAATCCTGACCTTCATTACTTCGTCATTAAATCAGTGTTTATTGGAAAATAAATGTTTTCCGGTTGCTCGACAATCTCTTTGTCGGCTGCACAGGGACCCATCACAAACTTGTATAGAAGATAATTACTCCATCCGATTTGCATAAATGTAAAGTGCCCTCATTCCCTCTTGTATGACTGACCTGTTAGTAAAACCTGACCTCTGGTCAGAGATTAAACAATGCTCACAAATGTGGCTTTTTACTCCTTGTGACAAAGAGGACAAGATGATGAGTTCTGGGGGAGAGGCTTTTTGGCACTGTAGAGGAAATCCCTTCCCCTGAAAATGAAGGCTTTTGGCAGCGTCTCTAACTGTGTTTATGGGACGGAAAAAAAGAAATGGAAAATGAGGATAGAAGTCCAACTTGACCTCGTGCTGTGTCATTGCGACCGTTTATCTTTGTGTATTCGGCAGGATTGAGTGCATTGTTTACAGGATTATCAGACATCCACATGGAGCAGCCATGAATGCAAACTGTGATAATGTTCCTGTCCAGCCAAAATGGAAGTGTAAACCCCTAACAGATTACCAGTGACTGGCTGACCAGGGGTGCTGACCATACCACAGTGGCGGGCCAAGTAACATTAAGCTAGCAACCGAGCAAATAAAGCTCTCCCACCGTTAGATGAGTCACTTGAAACTCAACACGTTCAGCGAAATTGCAACAATTAGTTTGCTTCAAAAAAACATTTCCAGTCAATTTGAAACAATATAATCGTGAGCATTAGTCTTTTTCATTTACACATTTGCTGAAAAAAAAAATTTAATGAGCAAAGAAATATATGTAGATTTTGTTCTTCCCTGAAAATAGATGGTGTAAATCGAAATAGTTGCAAGGCTATACTATAGAAAGGAAAAGGCTGGAAAATGACACGCACATAACAGGAAACATGATTAGTCTCCAGTGCCGTTGGGTATTCCACATCTATTTGAATGTATATGTGTGGAATTGGTGAGAGACTGTGGAGAGAAGAGGGAAGATGAAGACAGTGAATACTGCCTAGCTTTGAACAAAGACTTGTCCCTTTGCAGACAACTTGTTAAAGCTGCAGAGGATGAGTCAGAGAGCAGTACCCGAACAGGAGCCCTTGTTGTTCAGAGTCCAGTCTGGTTTCATCTTGTCAGCCTTGCTCAGGGCAAGTTTAAAAAAAAAAAAACTTGCTGCAGAGGAAGTCTTCTCCATGTCCTCATCTTGACGTTTCCATCTCCATTAAATCACCTGGAGGCTCTGCAATAATTTCCTGCCGCAAGATAAAGTGAAACCATCAGAGTAAACTGAACTATCACCCAAATGACAAATGATTCTGCCTCTGCTCAAGATTCAGTTTTATTCTTACGTTGTCATCTACATTAGATTAGAAAATATGACATTTGCAACAATGCTATTGTGTGTTTAAATAGACAGTTGCACTGCAGCTATATGCGTATAAGGTCTAAATGAATGGGCATTTAGATTTCCATTCGCTGTGAAAGCAGTGCAATGATCAGATGACAACAACATCAACAACTTCATCATCTGTTTAGCCCAGAGCCTTAGCTGTTACTGAAGCATGAACAGGGTTAGCGAGACAGAGAACCACTGCTTCATTAACCCGGAATTACTACAGTATTAAATGTAGTGTTGAAATACTCGTACCGAACCATATTGCTTTTTATCCAGCATATTACAATTTAACATTTATGGATGTCTTTAAAAAGAAAAATCACAATACACTTCTGACACGCTGGAGGTAATATGTTGAGGATTAACTGCACAGTTACAAATTTACTTGTTTTTGAAATAATTTTTGTATCGAATTTCATATCACATTAGTAGTTTAATGAATTACTGCTTCTTAATACAATGGGGTTCATTATACACACATTATACACAATGAAATAACTGCTCGGGAAACTAAAGCATAAGGTTTTTTTTAAATACCAATAGTAATAATGACTAATGATTAATAATAATAACTGTTACTTTTCCACAATGACATGGAGAGAGTTTCATATTAAAAAACATTGGTTGTAAATCATCCCGAAAAGTCTCATTAAATTGTTTCCACATGCAGCCCACAGGTAGGACCCCTCTACTTTTAACTTTTAAAGGCATTAAATCTCTCCCTTTTACACACACTAATGGGGTACCACAGGGGAAGGGTTAGGTATTAAAAAGTGACGATACCTGTACTCTTAACGGCTGACAGATACCAATTTACTACTATTTAGTACTTTATTTCATACCTTTCTTTCTGCTTTGGGCAATACCGCAGACTGTATGGGTTGCAGCTGCTATCAGACAAAGCATCAAAGCGCTTCTGGTGATTGGCAGTAGCAAAACCATCCAAATATGAATTTAATAAGGATTGAGTGCAGACATCTTTTGACTGGAGACATTTCAATACTACTTGTTACTGGATTATTTTGTTTGATAGGTTTCAAGGAAGGATACACAGTCTGTTCTTGGTCTCATGTTTTTTTACAATATATGTCACTATCATCATTGACCTCAGGACTTTCAGCCCATAATCAGCACAGATGTTCCTGTGCACTATGCCAGTTACATGGTTATGGCGCTCCATGTTCACTGTACTGGTCTGAACCTTACACCTCTGTCTTAGAAGCATCATTACACAGCCTGCACCTGGGGGTCATGTCTGGTGTGGTAGAACCCGACCTCTATTGATCTAGTGCCTGTTCTTGTGCTGGTTCCTCCCTGGAGTGTGAGGGAGATGATCACCTGTCGTCCTGGCTCACCTTTGCTGTAGCATTGTTGTTGTACCTCAAATCAATCTCAAGTTGTGAAAGCAGTTTCCATTTTGTGGACATTGGAACACTGAGCTAGTAATTGTTTCTTAGTTAACTGCAATGTTGGGTTTGCAAAGTTTGTGGTAAACAACACAACCATTCATGTTTCCGTATGTGTATGAATTGTATTATTCCTTTGAGTTATGATAATTGCTTGGATTTGAAAATAATACATCCAGTACTGCATATACAGTATACAGTCACTTGGCAACCTCCTGGTTCTTAAAATGAACTGCCAAAAACTGCATCTCTTTGAAAAGCTACTTAAAGCTGGCTCCAAAGGGCGACCCAATCTCTATAGAACCAAGTGTTTAAGCCATTTTTTAAATGCACCATAGTATATAGACTAAATGGCAAAAGCAAAAATAAGGAAGACAACTGCCGATCTTTTTTTTTTTTTTCATACAGAAAGTTGCTATGCCCGTAACACCTGTCTCTCCCTCGCACTGAGAGATAAAGGTTCTGTCTCACTCGAGCCGGTGTCACGAGCGGGTGTAGTTTTAAGAACCGGTCGTTTGATTTGGTCTCCGGTTCGCCAAGGGTGGGCCAACATAGTACATTTACTGCACAACCGGGACAGGGACAGGTGCCTGGTGGGCCGAGCAGCCCCCATGTTAGAATAACATTAAACACTGCTTATGATATCACCAAAGACAAGCACTTTAGGTTATTTAGTTTTTTCTTGTTTGTGTTAGGATTTAAATAAAGAAAAAACATTTATCTTTAGCTTTTTTTCCATTCTTTATTCCCGTTTATCGAGAATGTGTTGACCGAATGTTTTAAGAAATCAGTGTATATGGGAACTATAAAGAAAAGTGTTATTGCACAGCATATTGGGTGCACCTACATTATGTGCTGGTGCACTTAAATGAAAAAGTTAGGCACACCAGTGCAACCAATGTAAAAAGTTAGTTTGGAGCCCTGATGTGAGTAGCAAGGAATGCCCCCATGTTTTGATGTCGACCTTTCCATCACATGTGGATCAATTGTGAGGCCCCGCCAAGGCTTCTCAGTACCCATGTGTGTCACAGATTGCAGGCGGTTAATATTTCAGTGCAGTGGAGCTGCATTTGGCGACAGCCAAGCAGTTGGGTCAGGTTAACAGAGCTGTTGCGTGCCAGTACCCAAGAGAGTCTTCAATATTTTATTGCCTTTTTTTCTTCTACAGCTTCCTCTTCTTTTAATGCACTTCAGAATGTATCCTCATATTTGTAGTTAAAAAATAAGCACACAGAAAACCCCATCTTAACATCAATGTTTTTTTACTCCATGTTTTAGATATATAGTGCTGAAAGAGATTTATGTTATGCTGTGCCATCACAAAGGATAGAGTAATCTCTGAAAGCCGTTTTAATCTTCTTGATTAGCCTACTTTAATTATAAAAAAAGAAACTTGCTCCAAAATGCATGAGCTAGTGTATATTTTATTAATTTTTTTAATATTGTATTACATTATTACTTTTATTATTTCAGTGTGTTATGTAAATGTGTTAAAGCTGCACAAGCCAAATTCACACATTGCCTGCTCCCTTGACAGTTACTGGTATAAAAATTTGAGGATTCAGCAGTCAGATAATGTAATCATCACAGTAAACTTCAAACAGCATGGTATGGTAAGTTTTCGCTGGATAGAGCACTTTGTCTTGGACTTTCTTCCACCTTAAATTTTACATATTTAAAGCAGAGACAGGTGTTTCCTGGTAGTCCCCCCACACTGTAACATTAGTCGCTGATCATCTGAGGTGGTAAAAACCCAAAGTGACAGCTTTGATCTTCTGGCTGACCTTTAAGGCTGTTCAGACATTGCAGCTCTGAATGTGGAGACAAATAAGGTTGTTTCTCAAAAAAGTAATAGCTTTCCTTTCTCTAGAAGGGCCAAACCACAGAACACTGGAGCCACCACAAGTTTTTAACATTTGAGGACTTTGGAGCCTCTAGTTCATTGACCACCTAGCAAACTGAGATTTTAGTTCTGAATTCCATTTAATGGTTGTTGCTTTTTAAGCAAAAAAACATAACTATTTAAAGTCATAACAGAAAAGAGGAGAAACTAATTTTTGTATTTACTTATGAATGAATATGTTCTGAAGCCCAAATGTCAAAAACTGTTAGATGTTGCCATCGCAACGGGCATCAGTGTCAAAGGAAATGCTACTTTTCTTATTGTTGTCAAGATGCCATTCAGTCATAAGGTATCCATATGCAGGCTTTATAGTCCCAGAGTATTCCAGTCATTGAGCTATGACCTGTTCATGCCACAATCAGTTGATCCATGAATCAATAGCGGCAGATGTGGCAGGCTTGAATTCAGCTCTTCAAATCAGAATAAATACTTGAGGAGGAGAAACGATATAAATTATGAACCTATCATTTAGAAAAAATAATACCTTAAGTACACCATTTCCATTAAACAAAGGTGCATAATGATGGTAGAGGAGTTGGTACAGGATTGCCCCTGGAGTGTAGAGTGTGGTAATTGTGGACAGACAGCGGATGAATGATGGAACCTCATTTTCAACTAATTCTCCCAGGACTATGTGAAGATAATGGTATTGATGGATTAGGAGGTGGGCCATGCAATTTCTGCTCCGCAAGACAGAATGGCAGGTTCAACAATGATTTTTAGATATCAGCATCCACCAGCTAACATCGGGGAGAAAGTTGGATTGGTTTGACATGGTGGTTCCACACACTGGTGTTTGAAATGTGTGAATGAAAGATGGGTTGTTTTTTATTTTTTTATTTTTTTATTACAACAATGGGGGTTGAGGGATTTTGTTGAAAATCCAGCAAAAAGGAATAGAGAAAAGGTAAAAAAAACAATTAGTTTCTTGATATGTATTTATCTTGTCAGCTGCTGTTTGTAAACAGAGCATTCAAAAATCACCCCTTTTCTGCAGCTCAACGAGAGAGAGAGAGAGAGAGAGAGAGAGAGAGAGAGAGAGAGAGAGAGAGAGAGAGAGAGAGAGAGAGAGAGAGAGAGAGCGAGCAGCGGTTGTGAAGCGAGCTAGCGAGTGAATGAAGAGAGGGACCATCGTTAGTGATAACAATGAATCAGAATGAAGCAGAATAAACCATCTACATCTCACAAACCTGCCGGAAGTTGAATAAATACAGCAAGGCATGCTTCATCCTGCTTTGGCCTGTCTTCTCTCTCTGCGTCTGTCTGTGTGTCCGCTCAGTCACTGACATGCAGAGATGTGATATAGCACCACATAGCAGAGAGACAGCAGGATAAACACACACGTAGAAGCACATAAAAACACATGCTTATTGACTGAGGGTTACGCACCCTTGTGCAGTTCAATTCTTCTTTGCTGACTAAAAACGTTGCGAGTGCAGGAAAATAAGAAGAAAAGAGAAAAGGCAATGGGGTCTCTGCAGATACAGTCACCGCCACACATTTCTAGTGGGTCATCAATGATTAATAAGAGGAATTAGGAATTAATTTAGTATCAATCAATTGTTTTTGGAATAATATACCTTTTTTATAAAAACAAAAAACACACACACACACAAAAAAAAAAAATACATCCAAAAACAAATAGTGACCTCTAGGGACCACAGTAATAACTATAATTCCCCTGGTTATAAGAAAATAAGGTTTATCAGCTTTGGAGAGCTGGTATCTGAAAGTCATTGTATTTTCATTGCAAAATAAAAAAAAAACAATTGGTCCATTGACTGCAGACTCGCCTCGTAGTAATGTTTTATACATTATCAAAATCAAACTTTCTATTTTGTGCATTAGGCATGACCACTACTTCAATACCTGGAAAAATCAAATAAAAACTTAATGGTTTGAATATGTAAAGTGGGTAATTCACCTACTGTATCAATTTTTAAGATTTACTTTGGGAGTTACTTGTATGCCCTTTCCCATAGCTTTGGTTCAGATCATCCATAAATAACAATTGCATGGATTTGGATAATAGTGTTCCCTCCAAAACTGTATCCTTAATAGATTCCCTTTCAATAAGTAATGTAATCCTAAATTATCAGAGAGGAATGGAGTGACCTTACTCTCCTTAAGTTTATTCTGTTAAAAATGTATGGACTGTCAAATACATCATTTGTGCACTTACATCAACTGACCCCATCTTGAGGTTGTTAGAAACGTTATGCAGTTGATATTATTTGAATGAGGTATATATAGGTGTGTGTGTGTGGGGGGGGGGGGGGGGGGACAACAGGGACAACACATGGACATTCAAATTATTTAGTAATCATTTAGCCTAACTTGCAAGTCTTTGGACCATGGGAGGAACCTGGAGAAACCCTATGGGGAGAACACGCACTGCCATACAGAAAGCCAGCGGGTTTGAAACCTCATGCTCTGAGAGGACAGTGCTAACTACACCGCAGCATCCGCACATCTCTCTGATCAGAGGTCCATCAATTCTCTCCAAAGAGCTGCTTGTCCTATGTATTCTTTGTTGTCCTATCAGAGCATTGTCACACAGCAAATTGTCTCCCAGGAAGAAGTCAGGGTGGTGGGAGATGAAGAAGAAGAAGAAGAAGAAGAAGAAGAAGAAGAAGAAGAAGAAGAAGAAGAAGAAGGTGACAAAAGTGTTGCCCTAAATTGCTATCGATTAAGTTGTTTGAAGCTTTTGCTCCAGGAATGTTAGTCTGGGGGGAGCCGGGGCTGAGGTTTAAAGGAAGGAACTGTCACCCAGTCTTAATTCAAAGTGATGTGTGTCACACCCTGTCATCCTTCCCCAATTGTCCAGTTAGAGGGAAATCGAAAAGTGAAACATCTTGGGGATTCTCGCTAAATTGTCAAGCAACTGTCAACTCATCACATCAAACACTCTTCAGGGGTTGCTGGAGAAAACGCTGTTGATTTTCTACCTCTTATATATCCCCTTAAGCATTGCTTTATATATACATACATACATACATACATACATACATACATACATACATACATACATACATACACTATCTATCCACTCAGTTACAGGCAGGATATCCACTCAGTTTCTGGCAAGATGGCCACACAGTCTCAGTAATGTGAGTAAGCTGGGTTGGTATAAAAGTGTAAAGCTATCGATTCCTAAACAATGTAACCTTTAATGTTTTTCCACAAATATTGATACAAATACAACTTGAAGCTCACTAGCTGTTATAAAAGTTATTGACTGAAATAACAAGTGAGTCTCTGTGCTCCTTGCAGAAAGCGTACAATGCCAAATATCCTATTATGGTCCTCTGATCGATAAAGATGCCTGATAGTTTCTGACATCAGAAGATCAGTAGAAATGTGGAAGGCAATGGCACTTTGATTCATACAGTTTATGTCGCAAGTACCGCACAGTAGTTTGGATGGTTTTGAGGTGATGGTGGTGATATATTAATTTAAGCAGAACAATACAGCCTGTAACCTTGTTACGAATGACCCAAATGTATCTGCTTTTTAACAGATTGCATTGCTTTCCTCTGATATCATGTGAAATAAATTTGGTTCAAAATGTATTTTGTTGCACAAAAATACCTGACATCCTATGTTTAACTGACGCATAAAGGCTCTGTAATACTGCCACTTCTCCCTATTAAAAAGCCCATCGTTTTCAGTCCATCACTCCATGGACACTCCTACAAGGATGTAATATTCCAACAAGCGTTCAAAACTGTGCTCACAGTTTGGGGGCTTTAAAAGCAAACTAGCGCTCGGAGAGGAATATTTCTTATTTTGTATGACTGGGCATTTGTTTCCAAAAGCCTCTAAAAGACATCAGAATGGTACCCTGTGTGAATGAGATATTACACTGCAAAATGGCTGTAAACGGGCTTATTTGAGCTCATTTAAAAGTGTGCACACAGCGGTACACAACATATTTCATCCCTTGTAATAACAGCAGGAGAGAAAGTCTGTAACAGCTGGTGTCATATTCTACAAGGCAAACTTTATAATAATTTACTGTTCGATGCCCCCCCATCCTCCCCCTTTGTCCTTGCCTCTCTCTCTCCCCTACCTGTGTCTATCTCTCTCTGTCTTTCACGTTCGTCCCATCTATAACATTTGAGGAATCACAAATATTTCATAGCACGCCTGTGGAAGGCTTCCATCAACTTGAGGTGATTTGCATTTCTTAACCTAGGTATGCGCAATGCATTATGCAACACTGGCAATCCTTTCTGCATAAATCCAGCAGTTGAGTACATATTTGAGAATCTAACGTTTCATCACGCATTCCTTTTCCTGGTGTTTGTTTCCAAGCAGAAGAAACAGACAGTTCCTGTGAAGCTAAAATCACAGCTGTAAACATTTTCAGGCAACTTTTAATTTCTGTATGTACCACACAGGAAATGATTTCTCACAATGTCATGTCTGTGAACTCGAAAAAAACAGACTTCCCATACTATAGTGCGCATTGGACCCTGGTTTCAGTGTCCACCTGGTGTCTCTAGCTCAGCTTAGAAGACAGCACGCTGTGTTCTGCAAAGGAGTCTCATTGGAGAATACTGATCAGGTTGTACTTTCATGTCAGTGCGAGTGAGTCGGGCGAGTACTGCCAACCTCCCCTGACACAGAAGTGAAAGTGATAGGAAGATAGGCTTTTTTAGCAGTGACCTGGTAAATGTAGCTGCTGCACTCTTAGTATCAGCCCTGTTGTAGCTTGAGTAGGTAGTAGTTGATGTGTGCTGTAATCGCCTGCGAGTGGTGGATTAGGACTAGACATAGTGCTTAGAGATTAGTGTTCAGCGTTAGTTTGTTCCAAGAAGACTTGGATTCTGCAGTGTAACGGAAAAGTGGTGATTTTCTGAAGAACGGCTTCCATCACACCAAATGGATATAGACAGTATTTTGATTTATGTTCCACATGCTGCTATCTCACACAAGTATGTGTATCACAGCCCTGGGTTAACTGCTTCAAGAAACCAGATTAATTGAAATATAATGAAACATGACTTTGGCATGAGAAGGCAATTCAAATTCTCGGATCCAGCAGATAGATTACTTACTTACCATATCAGAGGACACATTAAAAAGGCTTTAATTGCAATGAGTGTTAATGACAAAAAAACAAAAAACGATTCCTAGCTGCCATGGACAAGTCTTCATCAGTCTTCCTCTCGTCAGATCAAAGACCTGGGCCGTTTAAAAGTCCAAGGGTATTGATGCTTGTTTTATCACAGATTCCTGGAGCCCATTATGGGCCGCGAGGCTGCTACTCCGCGTCCCCTGATAGAGGTGACACTCTGCATCACAGATGGGGCAACTTTCGAACAGTTTCGACCGGCCATTCACTTGTCCCCAGAAGCACAGGACAATTATTGGCACCAGCAGCTCCACTCTCATTCATTCACTTCCTATGTGACCCTCCGCTTTACTTCATCATCTAGCTGCTCGCCACTACAAAAGCTCTGTCTGGCTCTATTGCTCTCATTCAGTCAACCGTGTACTCTTGGTGGAGAGCACAGAATCTCTTTTGTATTTATTTATTGTCATTTACTTGACGGAACAGCATATACCTTGTACAGAAAATTACCTGTTAATTTTAATACAAACAGTTTTATTTCCCCAATTGGTGGCCCAGGATGGTGAGCTTAGTGCATTCTCTACTCAAAGAGCACCGACAATGTGTTTGAAGGCACCGCCATCAGGTGAGTTTCTCACAAACAGAACGTTCCATACCCAGGAAGCATTGTCGTCATGGGAACAATAATATATAAGACCCCAGAAAAGAAGATCTTCATTACATTTCCATCAACTCACAGTGAAACTAACGGAATACAAATTTGCATATCTACCTAGACTCCTGTAAAATAGGTTACATCTTCTTGCAATGTCAAAAATTCATCAGACATTTGATTTGAATCATTTATGACACATTTCTCCTGCGTTCGGGTCTTTGGTGTCAAATAAGACACAACAGCCTTCACTCAGCAACAGGATCAGGTACGGCAAGTAGTTTAAAATAAACATCATGGTTTATTTGTTTGGCTAGGACCTACAAGTGTGACATTCATAGAAATGTCACAAAGAGTGTTGTATTTCTTTGTGAAATATAGAAAATAAGTTGAGTAACTTGTAACTGCACCCATATCCAACATTCATACATGTCATTCCCATGGCCTCAGAAAATTGTGAATAATTATGAACAACTCTCTTGTCATGTCATCAAGTATAAATACTGTTTTTAGCTCCAGAAGTGAGACGCTTTTGGTTGTTTTGTTTTCCTATCATTTTAAGCCCAACCATGATGTTTTTGCGAAACCTAAGTGATTTTGTTGTTTTGCCTAAAACTAAGTGCAGCCATAACCGTAGTTGCGTTCCCTAAACATAACCACAAACTTTTCACGGTAATGAAGGTAATAAAGGTAATAAAGGTAATAAAGCAATAAATACATAAACATTATGTGAGTTCACAAAATCAGTCTTCCATTCATTGTCTATGGAGCAGCTCCAGATGTTCTAGTCTGGAGCTGCTGAGTTTGAGACTTAGTGAGAAAGTAGCTCATATCCATTTGAGTTTAGGTGTTCCACTTTATTGCATTAAACCATATGGCCCATTTTCTCTTTTTAGAATTGATGTGACATACAGCATGTCGTGCAGAAATTGACACTATGACACCTAAACTCAGACACGTCTTCCTTTTTAAATTTGCCATCACACCTACACCTTACCTCAGTGCCTGATGCTTCTCTTTAACACTTCCAGTCATAATATAGAAAATATATTTTCAACCAATCAGACTAATGAAGCGTTTCAGTCAAATGATGAAGACAGCACATTATGCATATGAGCAGTGTGACAGCCGCTCTGATTCATAATTCAGACTTTGCAAGATTAAAGAAAGAAGACAGAGAGAAAGAGAGGGGGAAAAGTTTGATAACTTTAATTTTAATTATTCATACAGATGGAATTATTCCTCTCATAATATTGTCACTCTCTGGAGAAGCGTCATTCAAATTTAATGACGGTGCAATAGATAACCATTCGGTTTAATTCAGTGTCTGTAAGTATTTAGAGGATGGGCCTCTATTTTATGTCCTAATGTTTATATTCATCCAGCCCACCTGTTTAGGCATTTGGGGCAGTTTCTGAATTTTTAATCAGTGATTCCCGTCTGTTTATTGCTGTATCCTAATAATAAAATAAACTAATAACAATAAAAAAAAACTTCTCATGTGGTAGTAACCTGTTGTAACCACCATATTCTTGTAATTAAATGTGCTGGAATATACTGTGAGTGCAAAAATATGGAAGGTAATGAATTATCCATTCTATGTTATTATCATTATCATTTTATTATACTGGAAACTGTGTTAGGCAAAACTTTAAAGGAGAGGAACATTCATATAAAATGCTGAAAGCATCTCTGCCTTAAGAAGCAACTTAAAAGAAAACTTGAAAGGTAATTATTTTCCCGAGCAGGAACGTATTCTCTCCCAATTCTCTCTTGAAATGTTGCCATTGTTCAAAAATATAAAAGTGTCAGTTTGACATGACATGTGACGATTTTTTTCATTAAATAGTCACGTGTTATAATACTGTACACCAGTCGTTCTCGTGTATCTAACCAGACCTGTATTACATTCATATTCTATTCATTTGGAAAAGAAAAACAATGTATCTGTAACTTCCACTGCTTTACTTTCCAACAACTTTTTCATAGCTAAGAATAAATGTTGCCGACAAACATAACTGCGTCCATCAGAACATACAGTATTTGACAGCACAAATTAGTCATGTGTAAATATAATCAGAAGCTAGGTTTTTTTCTTCATCATGTTTAACTTTAAATAAATAAACCTTAGCATTTGACATTATATCATTAGAAAAGACGGAGGACACAGTAAAGGTAAAGAACAGTATAAAGACTGCAGTTATTTTTAGAGGACATAACGGTTTTATGTAAATTCTTTCCCATTCTTCATACTTTGGCAAGTATGGCATGCTCTTTCTTTAGCCTTATTTGATCTTTTGAGTTGTGGCTTCGACAGATGGCACTCACTGGCCTGATTCCGTCTAAAGGGAGACAGCCTTTCTCCCCTCTATCTCTCTTTCAGGACAAAAGGGACTTTTTTTGCCTCCCCAGGGCTACAGCCCGCTCCCCTGCCAATCAAGAATCAGTGATTGAATTAGTGCCAGGTCCGCTAGCTGGTGCTTCCGCTGAACGACAGATAGATCCAGAGGAGAGATTAGGCGAGTGTGAAGTTCACCCTCCTTCAGCCCTCCTCACATGCATCTCTTTCTGCCGAGGTCTCAAAGGCACCTCAGATGAAGAGAGCTCTAGCCTGACAGGCCCTGAATCGTCCAGCCTGTGCAGAATGCAAACGAGGTGGATGCCCATCTCTTCCCTCCCAGCTCTCTAGGATATAAAGAAAAAAAAACACGCATGGATGCTACATTTCAGATGCGGCAGGAGTTCTCATGCAATTTCTAAAGAGCTCTCGGAGTTAAAATGAGTTTGCAAGATAAGACTGCATACAAGATGTAGTCCGTAGCCCGAGTGTGGCGTGGAATTTCATTTCACAGGCCGAACATTTTGAATGTCTGTTCCTCTGCTATTTTGCGAACTGCTCTACTATTAAGTTGTCAGTTCAGTTTAATCATTAAAACAGATTATCCACATTGCTCCTTTGGCCAAATAGCCCAACGTTGTTACCGTTGTCCATATTTAGACATCCTGGACATCCAGAAGAGCCCTCCACCGCTCCGGCCTGAAGGGGATTTTGCAGGTGTTGAAATCCAGCGAGTCCAAGTGTTTTGGAGATGCTGGGAGGCACAAGAGAAATGCTTTAGAGAAACGAACCAAAAAAAACGCCCTTGTGCTTGACAAACAATTTCAGGAGCATCACTTCAATAATCCACCATGCTTTTCCTGCCTCCTTGTCCATTGCCATTCCTCAAAACAACGGTGGCTTGTCTTAATGTCCAATGGTTCAGCAATGATTTAAGGAGAGAAAGCAAGCACGATAAAGATGCCGTGTCACTGAACTAAAAGGCCTTGTGTTAGCTGTTAGGGAAAGAGAGATGCTTTATTTTTTGATTTTACTTCCCCAATTCTGTCTTGAGTCCTACACCTAAAAAAACCGTCTCATTACAGAAGAACTCTAATATCTTGCAAACTTAATTTCAGAACCAATTCAAGCATTTTCCCAAAACTATTTTGATTTCATGTTGCATGAAATGGGAATAGACACTGACGTCTAAGTGGCATTCTCCGTTTATCCCAATTAATAAACTGAATGAGACGATCTCTTGACACTTTTCATGATGCTAATCTACTGTAACTATAATACATCTACCTTTCTTAGAATCTGACTGTGCTTATGTTTTAAACGTCCTCACTCATCAGACACCACTTTTATTCCCTAGTGGTGAACGTCTTTACAGAATGAACAGAAGGCTTGAATTACTTGATAATCAACTGTTATTTCCAAAGCTGCAATTCTTTGTGGAACACCCTGTAAATTTAAGATTGTTAATAGGATGGATTATCAGTTATCATAGCTTTAAATTGTTTTGGAGAAATATACTTTTTCATCTCATTGGTTTCTGGATGTAACACAGTCGTTTCTTTTTAGCTTTATTGTAATTGATAGGAAGAGGTTATTAACTGCTGTTCATTTTAAATACAAACATCAAAGGTCAGCATTACATTTGTAATTCCTAATTATTGACCTCTCCTACTGAAAACCTGTGTGCTGGTGTCTGTTATTCCATCAGTTAGTCAATAATTTGCAGGATGATGTATGTATGTATACTGTGTGTGTGTATAGTTTGTGCAGCAGTGAAATTAATAAGTATATTATACAAAGTGTGTACCAAACTACATTATATGGAGGCATTTTTAAGGCGTTATTTTGCATCGAGTGCCCGTGATGAAATATCCCTCCCTCATTACCACCATCAGTCCTAAAGTAATTGTGCCAGATTTGTTTGTAACTTTAAAATACAGAAAGATGATGAAGCCGTCCAACATAATACTTATCGCTCTACTTTACTCATGATAACACACAACAGCTGCATCGCAGTGCCATTCACAAAATGGCAAATGATAATGAGATCTGATACCGTCAGCTGTGGGTAATGTGAGAGTGGCTAGAATCCCATTATCATTATAGTTATTATTGACTACTGCTGTGCAAGCATTTCAAACACAGTCATAGTGACTTTCCTAAGAGTAGCACTCTGAGCCAGAATAGAAGGATTTGTTTCCTGGGACTTTTCTGAAAACATTTTGAGTCACAGGCGAGTCACAGCCGATTTTATTAGGGTCCCCAAATAAATGTAAATAATTTGTTCCATAGTATTTTATTTTTGATTTGTTCTGCAGTACACCTTTAAGCCACATGAGGGAGCCTGAATGTTTGTACATTTAGACAGTATTCAACATATGGCTATGTTTCCAGAACACATGCATTAAACAAAGATTCATCTAACACATATATATTATTTTTTTAAATCTGTAAATATATTCATTCAATTTAGATTTCAAACATACTAAAATGAATGGCTTGTTGACCATCTGACTTTTCTTCTCCATCTATCTTAAAAGTTCAACATTTTTTCTTTCTTCCTTTGTCTTTTTGTATTTTTTTTTTCTTATTGTATCTAGTCACTGCTCAATCAACGTCATCAAGTGGTGATATTAAACATTGTATTTGCAGCTCATTTCATCAACATCCATTTCCAGACAGAGTTGCATGGCGTATTTTGAGTGCTGAAAGAAACCGTTTTATTCCGGGCTGGATGTGTACTTTTGTATGTGTGCACTGTTCCGGCCCTATCCTCCAACAATCAATTTTCTTGGAGTGCTGGATGCACTTGAGTGATGGGAGCGCAAAAGTAGTGACACTCAGCCATCACGGAATGAGAGCATCAAATGATTGCCTCAGAGAAATTGCTGTATCTTCAAATGTCTTTGAGAATATCTCCCATCCCGGTCTGCTTTTCCTCTACTTGCTGCTTGGCAGGACTTAAAGAGTTTCCTTTTGACTTATGTTATCAGTTTGGGGTTCAGTGCGGTGCAGTCTTGTGAAATGGCTGTTTGGTCCTGCAGGATGCCCAAAGTAGAAATTCCATTACATTTCTTGAAGATCCTAACCTTAGATTTACAGTTACCTGACAACTCTGAAGCCTTAAGAACACTAACTCAATGCAAGTATTTTCTTTAGTTGCAAATGGATATGCGGTTACTTGACTGAACTTTCCAACTAAATACTGCAGCTGTCCGAAGTAGCTTTATTAGAAGATTACTAAGACTGCCATGAACATTGAACTAGGTTGTTCTCCAACTGTGAAATGACTGACTGGAGGAAGCAAAATGTGTGGCAAACAATGAGCTCATTCAGTTTTCAGGCTTTAACGTCGTTCCCTCTTTCAATCCTGACATCCAGTGATCCGGCCTGGGTGTCCTCCATCAAAGGACAACACACAAAGGATTCATTCCCCAGAAATAATGGTTCCTAAACTCCCTTCTGTTGTGTGAGTGATGGTAATTAGCAATAACAGAGACTGGGTACGTAGGAACTGTCCTTGAGATCACTTTAGAGGATGGCAAAGCCAAAGGACTCAAATTGGAACCTTATTAGTATTTCATTAACATGCCTTTTACCTTGATCTCCAGTGTTGCCCGGGTAATTAACGCTCTGTCGTGTTCTCCCTCAGACCACAGGAGGCTTTTTAAGGAAGGCGACTCCTCAGTCGAGGTAGTGCTGTGTAGCTGGAAATAAATAAATTGTCTGATCTCACAGTCAATCCAAATCCTTTTGCTTTGACTCAAGAACTTAAGATGTACTGGTGATAGAAGACGGCACATTACTTCCTATCATTCTATCATTATTGTTTTCCTCCTAGTGTAATAATGAATTGTGTACAGCGTCTCTTAGTATCATGCAGTTTTTTATTGCCTTTTTTTAATGGAAAAGACCTGTAAAGTCAACCACATCAGGGGGAAGTGAAGTGATATTGCATTGAAATAGAAGCATGTACTCAAGGGGAAAATATAGTTTTAGCAATGATCATAGATGAGGGGGTAATGTGGATTCAAATAATTTTATTTAAATGCAAAAGACGTGCAAATATCCCAGGGCAATGGGAGGTGAACTGGGTAGATAAAAGCGATGATGAGCGGCAGCACCAAAGGACTGTTGATTTTTCACTTAAGTATTTTTATTATTTGTTTGTGATGCAGATGTTTATTCAATTAGCCCCAGTACTGTTCCTGCTTATTTAGATTCAGGGCCTGCACACAATTAATGATTGCTGCCAAATCATACGTATACAAAATAACTCTCCTGATTAATTGTTGTTATTGTTAAATGATTGTCCATGATTGGTTTGTTTGAATGTGCTTCTTGAGTCACATGCAAGGTGCTTATCACCCATGACCCCACAAAGTAATTACTCAGACTTATCTTTATGACCTTTGAAGTTAATGTTCTGTGCCGTGCTGCCTGGCTATGAGTTTGTGGAAAAAGCGGCAAAGAAAATTCGATACTGCCAATAGCGAATAGTAATCAAGTCTCATCCCGATAGACGGGATCTGAGCACCGTGGCTCGTGCAAGGTTCCAGCTCTTCAGGAGAGGCACGGTGCAGAACCTCGCCAAGCCACCAACCCACGTACACACCTTCACACCGACTGCACCCAATGTCTCCATTCCCACTTTTCACACTCCATTGAAAAGCTGCCCTCTGAATGATGTATGGCTGAGAACAGGTATGCGGATGTCATTTTTCAACCTATCCACACACTTCCCCCCTCTCCACATCGGTAGCTGTTTCCTGGCTCGGCCCGGGGATCTTGTGAAATGCGATCTCCACCATCTATATTTTTTTACGGTTGAGAGTAAATCCACATGATGTATATGTTCCCTGCTGGCCAGAGCTTTTTGAGGAGAGCACGACTGATCATCCACTGTCATACATTAGAAGGCCTTTAAATTCTTCTATTATTTATTACAAGGCTTTGACGTAAAACAAAGTATTTAGGTATAGGCTTTATCTTGAAATTGTCTTGTAGATTATATCCCTTTTTGAGTATGGTCCATCGACAGTCAGTCAACATCCAATTTGAAATTTAATGAAAACTGCATCTGTGAAATGTGCTGAAAGTGGCTCCACTGACAAAACCTTGATGCTCATTTTACTTCCTTTATTCTGTTTGATGAGGTGTTGAACCTGTGTGTACAGTATCTGCTGCATTTCTGTGTGCATTTTGTGATGCCAAAACAATGTATTTTCCCTGTGGTGTTATAGCATAAATTAACAAGTAAGACTAGTGGTGTTGTTGTTTAAAAGCGACACTAATATATATTTGTTGGGTTTTTAATATTTTCCCAGAGGCCTTGATATTATTCTCTCATTTCTCTTGCTTCTGCTGCCCTTGATGTAGGTAAGTGTTTTTGTTGTCTTATTATTCATGTTGCTGTGTGCACCTATGTATTCATTCACTCCATTGCATCCAAATTGCTCTTGGCAAAGAGGAAGCAGTACTGCACACCTCGAAAATAGGAGAAAAACTTTAGGACACTTCTACACCTTGAGATATATTTCAAACTTTTTTCATTTCCTGAGAAACAATAATTCAGTCAGAGAGCAAAAAAATATCTATGAAACAGAAAGCCAGGCAGCCAGGGTTTCACACGTCACTAAGGAATCAATAGTGCCAGCTTGCGAGTGGGACTTTCTATATCATAAGCATAAGCATATGGCAAAGCATCAGTCTTTTGCAGGCAAGTTTCATTATTTTCATAATGTTGACGGAGACGTGTATGTTTGTATATATAATGTGTGTGTGTGTGTGTGTGTGTGTGTGTATATATATATATATATATATATGTGTGTGTGTGTGTGTGTGTGGATAAAAAGTACAGGTTGATCTTATGTTGCCATGGAGACGGTTGTATTCATTACAAATAAAGCTACAATCAGTTATATACAGAATATGTGTTTATATATATATATATATATATATATATATATATATATATATATATATATATATATATATATATATATATATATATATATAAAATAAGGTTAATTAGTGGACATGGATGTGTTCCTCAAGGAAAGGCTATAATATGGTTTTAATATTGGCAATAACATTTATTTTACTATCCGTTTGAACCCATATGAATGATACAGAAGTGACATCCTCGTCAATTTGCATGGAAAAGCCAACGTGCACATGCACTCCGTCAGTTTAATATTGCATGAATCCGCCTGACAATGCATTGAGAAACTGGATTCCTAAAGTACGAGGTGAGTGAGATGCTCCGATTTTGATGGAAGGAATGACTCACTTGTAGTGTAGTTTCAGTGCGATTCAGACTGTAGTCTGAAGAGAGGTCATGGATATTCCATGCGGTGTTGACCTGGGAGCCTGCAGCACATTCCAGCTTGTTCTGGAGAGAAAGGTGGATGTTGGAGTTGTTCTCATGTTGTCTTGCAAGCCACCGTTGAGACTGGACTTTTCAAGGATAGATGGGATTACACCTGTACCTTTTCTTTCTTATGGTGCCCTTTCCTCTCATAGACAGTGCTTCATGATCACTCAGGACAACAAAGGACTGTTTTCTACAATTATGGATCGCTTGCCATTACATATTCTTAAAAACCTGGTTAATTCTATACTTGAGAGAAGAAGAGCAGTTAAAATTGATTGTTTTCTACACACAATGCAGTTTTTTTTAATTGTAGAAGTATGTTTAAGACAGAAATGAGGGAAGGAGATCTCAAGTTAACAATTTCAGCATCGGTGCTTACACCCACAGTGAGCATAATACTAGCAGAAAGCATCTGTTCGCCGATAATGAATTCAGACCCTTGCCCCATAGCTGTCTATCTAGGCCACAAAACAGCTTGAAGGACTTATTTGCTACACCTGAAATTCTGTCGGTTTATCTGAAGCAATGTCTCCCCAAAGCAAGCCTAATCTGAGAGACTGACCCACGCTGCCCCTGGCTCGATCAAACTCAGGGCTGAAGCCACTTCTCTCCCACAGTCCAAGCTATGCCACCCTTTGATGGTCGAAGGCCCAAATTCTTTAAATGTCGGGCAAATTTTGAGGGACGCTACAGCTCAGGAAAAGAAGCAGGCACTTGCTGGGAGCTTAGATTCTCTGGGGAAATGCAATGTCCCACTTTTAGAAAAAGGGGGAGAGTACCTTCACATCACTTCGGGCACCACTCGGAGGCTGTGGCAGCAGGTATGAGGACATTCATGGTCCCAAATGGTTTTGTGAATGCGGGGAAGTTGCCTCCGTCTTACTTCCTCCTGTCTCATGCATCACACTTATGAAGTGATGGAGGCGAGGGGTTGGATCCAGAGGGAGTTCAGTCCACGCTGAAAGGTGCTGGCTGCCACCTTGTATTGTTTTACTCTCATAGCAATAGTGCACAACATGAGTGCACACAGTATTTTGAGGAAGTTTAGTCTTTCTATATTGTACATTGTTTTACATTTGTCAGCTCAGAACCACAGGTTGTTTATATTCCCTATGTAGGTAAGATTTTATTTATAACTGTAGTCAGACCCCTGCAGTTGAATGATGTTTCACATGTCACTTTCTTAACTTGGTGATTTACTGGTGTCTCGGCAGCATTCTAGAGAAACATAACACATATATTTGTTAAAACTCTCAGTAGTCCCCAGTGGTAGAAAGGTAAGCCAGTTTAGCAGAAGCTGTTAGCATTTTTATTAAATTTTGGCATGCACATTTAAAGATGCAGATAGCACAAACAGCCAGAGGTTCAGTCCTCACTGGTATTGCACACAGATTAGTTTTAGATTGAAGTTTTTTGTTTTTCAAATTTCCCTCCATTCTTCAGTTACTTGTTGTCATTGAGGGGACACATACGGCTGTACTGTTCTGCTTGTGCAGAAGCCTTTGAAGGACAATTTCATGGGGGCCGGCGGGACATAGATGTCTCCGAAGTGGATAAATGTTTCATTGCCATCGGGCAACAGGGAAAAAGAGATTTTCCTGGTGTCGAAGTGGAAGAGAATGTATGAGGTGGGTGAAACGGATGAGGTGAAAGAGGATATGATGCATTGTAAACAGTCAGAGAAAAATGGAAATGAGGAGAGAATGACACAAAAATAGTGCGGGTCCAGGACTAAGAACTAGGCAGGGAATATAGCAAAGGTGACAAGCAAATGGTGGAAAGGGAGATGAGTGAAAATGAAAATGATTAATGTGCACGCTAACACTTCAAAGTACAAAGACACATAGAAAGGAAAAGTTCCTTCAAGCTCTAAGGCTTCAGTGAGGGATATTTTTCTCTGTGACTGCTATAATCTGATGTCATCACGTGCAGTTGCAGATGTCAACAACCTCAATTTCACTGACAACAAGTTTTAATCTATTTTATGATGTGTAAAAGGGAGTCGGACTCCCTTATCCTTTCAGGGCAATTAAATTGATGTATAGTCTAGGAATGAATGATTAATGAAGATTCAGATTTTGTGAGTATAAATGGATATCATTGTAGCAGCATTGTTGCAAATAAGTGTCGTTATGCAAGACGCCTTGGTGTCTGGAGGGAATATAATAGCTTTTCTATTCAATATTGTGTTTTACAACTCCTAACCTTTTATCTTACTTAGATTTCGATGTTGCTGGGAGTGCCTTGAAATGGAGGGGACATGCAAGAGGAAGCTCTCTCACTAGTCAGTCTTGCAGACATGGGTGTATGCAGTTCATGTGGCAGGGATCTAAACGTCGGACGCCATCATCTTGGGGAATATTTTTCTCTTTCAATCTGCATTCCCAGGCTTGGGAAAGACCGGAAGCAGTACTCTGCCCCTCCTCACTTCCCTCTCGTCTGAGAGAAAGTCTGAAATAGGTTAGCACTCGGCGCTTGCACAAGGGAGGAAATTGAAATGCTGAAATAAGGAGTAGCTGGGGAGAAGATGGAGGAGCTATAACCGGGACAAAATTGCCCCGCCATGATGAGAAGGAGAGACATATCTGCTCGGACACAGGGGAGTTCCTCCAGTGGGCAATCACTGAGGCGTGGTGCCATCCTTTATTCTTCATTCCAATCTTGGTTTAGTGTCAACACCAGCCATATGAATACTTCTTTTTTTTCTTCTTCTTCTTCTTCTTCTTTGCTGGTTGTATCCACATCCCCTCCAAAATTGCATTGCTACACTGAGGCATACTGGTTTGTGAGTGCAGGGATTTAATATACTCCAGAATGAAATGGGCATCCTCCTGCCTGTCTGTGCTCTGTTCTTACAAGAGATTACTCCAGGGACTTTGATCGAGCAACAAGAATTCAAGCTGCATCTTCGTTGGTTCAAGCCCAGTAGGCGGCACACAACGCACAAGTGCACACACTCGGCTCACCCATGAAAGCACAAAAACAGCCGGCTTACTATAGTATACTCAAGCTCAAGCATAACCCCCCTCCACCCACCCTTTCTCAGCAGTTATTTTATTAAAATGCTCCCTAGTGGCATATCTGCTGTATTTGTTTTGTCACACTAGATCTCTTTCACACTATTCTCCTTCAAACGCTGTACAAAAGGCACAATATGAGATTCCTTATCTTCTCATGGTGACCTTGATAATTCCAATGTTATGCTGAGGTGTGTTACGCCCAATGCTCAAAACGGGATAATAAAGAACATCCATATTTGTCAGACCTCCTGTATACAGTCTGTGTATCCAAACTTGAACGTAGCAAATGCAAAGTAAAAAAGCAACAACAAAAAACACCTACAGTTTATTCCTTTCTTTTTGTTTTCAGTTGATCACTGAGTTGGAATTATGCTTCTGTGAAAATACAAATGACATTTGAGAGAGCCTCCACAGAAAAACATCGGTTGTAGGTTAATAAGGCGATGCACACGCTTCCTTAATCTCAACCACTCGTGCAGACCTGCGCACCAGGCAAGCTGATTGGTTGATCAAACACCTGTCTGTAGGTGGGTTCTAAACAGAAGGAAAAAAAACGTAATAGCTGCACGGACACATATTGAGCAATCAACTGGCTTTATCCTTTAATGCAGCATGGCAGGAGAAATCCTCTTTGCATCTTTTGACACTACAGAGTTGTACGACCACGATAAGTTGATCAGAAGATCAAGACTACAGGGGGTTCAGATCCACTTTTACTATCACTTCATCCAAACAGACAACTACTAGATATGTCAGGGAGAGAATTCTCCATGTGGAGTCTTGCATGAAAGAGGACAGTGAAGGGTAGTGACACTGGCTGGTCCAAACTCTGCCCCTTTAGATTTAGATAATTAGACTTTGTCATCTGTCTGTGCCAGCTTGCCAACGTTAGTCAAACTGGCGGGTAAAGTGAGCGTTCCCATCCTCCACCCTGGGCCAACCTCATTTGAAGCCTGTGTGAAGGGTGGTAGTAACCTTTATTCTGTCAATACAGGCAGAGTCCCTTAATGCCAACTAGCAGCTGCAGGTTTGGTGTATGTGGAATGGGCTCACTTTGAAAACGAGATATGGTTGGATCAAACAGTCCCACCTCCATTTTCATTCCAGAGTTACAGTAATTGTTAATTGTTTAACATTACATGTCACTGACGACGTGTGGACAGGTAGAAAATGATGGAAAAGTCTGTTAAAGTACAGGAGAACTGGAGGGTGTTTATTTGATCATCATGACTGCCATCCCTACTCGGAAACAGTGTCGGGAAGTACATATCTTCTTCGCTTAGTTGTGTTTTTTGTCTTTTTTATTGCTTTAACACACTGACAAACCCACCTGTGGCTATAGTAGTTAAAGTTTAACAGATGGACCAGTAAAAAGTGAGCTGTTTTTAATGGACTCCACACAGTCTGCCTGTAAGAAGGTTAAACCCCTACTGACTGAGGGAAGGCTCCATCTTCACTACAGGATCACCTCATAAAAGAACTCATCTCCCCTGGGCTTGTTTCACTGATGAACAATATGTAAAGGCCACTGACGAGTTGTCACACTGTAGACATTGAGCCATGGTGTGTGTTTAATGCAGCCGGCCTAATTTACTCAAATCAATGCATGCTGGATATTGTATACATCTGTGCAATACTCAACCTCGTTTCTCCATTATGTTGTGTATTTTTTATTGCTACATGGTCTGCTGTTAAGCACCGATATATACAAAACGGGTCCATTGGGCATAATGAGGAGATTTTGTTTGTTTTTGTTTTAAATTTTCAAAATAATTTCAGTATACCTTGTATGTTGTCCCCTTTTTTAAAACATAACCAGGCGCCCTGGTTAAGGAGCATATATTATTATAGATTAATATCCTTTGTTTTGAGACAAATATGTGTAATATCTAGTGAATGTCAATAATTGTACCAAATAAACGCGATTGGCAAAAAGGATAAAGGTGTTAATTCATGAGGTCAGTAAGGGGTTAAGTGGGTCACCTTAGCTTTCTGAAATGTGGCCCCCTGAACTATATAGTTAAATAGTCCTGCCATAGACTATGCCACTGTCTATGGTACAAACAACAAGGTCGCTGCCATATTTCTTGGATAAGGGTATTTTAAGTGTTGATGGAGCACTTGCACTGTTAGCATAGCCTACCTCCGATCCGAACTCCATTCAAAAAACAAGTATTTTAAAATATATTTGCTTATAAAAATATATTTTATATCTTGCAGACAAACCTAACAAACCTGACTTCTGAGTTTTTACAAATTGTCGTCATTGTGTAGTTACTTGTGCGTTTCTTGCAACTGAATCACAATGAAGAAAGTTTGATTTGGGCTCAAACCGCTGGAGTAAACCAGCCGATGTGTGGCTTACTATTCACAGTGAATACTCAATGAAATTCCCTGAGCACCTCTGGGTGATGTTATGAAATCAGACAGGACGGCATTTAATTACCCGGTGTATCTGGGACTTCCAACATGTACAACGTAGCATAAGTGGTTATTTCGGCCATGATTGGTGAAGCCTTGCCGACATTTAAGTAAGCCACCCTTCCTCCCTGGCGTGTCTAGCGCAGGTTATTTGAATAAACATAAGTGATCCCGCGGTCAAACTCATGTAACGCAAGGAGAAAATTGGCTTTGCATTTGGTGTGAATGAACGTTTGCACCTTGTCAGCACTGCAAGCAGCATTTCAGCTACACCACAGGAGTAGATCTAGTCTTCTGTCAGCATCTACACTGGATCGGTTCAGTCACCATACTGTTGTATGTGTTTTTTTTCATAGCCCAATACACAGTGTATGTACTTCAGAGACAGACTTGTAGCCTGCAAAACATGATTTGGAATGGAGTTACATGCATACTTGCAAGTGAAGCATGAGTCGTAATGAGGCCGGTGTAGAACTCGGCTGCATTGATTAAAATTGAAGGACATTAGCAGAAGGAGGATTGAGAATGCAGCACAAAGTGCCGTTTGAGTGTTAGGGGAAGGTTTTAGGCAGAAATGACTATTGTGAAGCCCATCAGTGGATGGATTAAAATTAGTTTTTTTTATTCAAACTGAAGGGAGAGAGATGAGTCTGAGTATGAGATTAACACCATAGCTGGTGGGATTGGGTCACTCCTGGGGAATTGTTGCAGTGCTGGGACTGACTGTGGGGCAACAACAAGTATGTATTGGGCTTAAATTGTGTCCACCTTTCCCCAGAGTCCAGTGTTGGTGGAATTCAGTAAATGGCTGGCCTAACCTGATTCAAAATCCTCATTGGCAGCTGTTACACCTCTCTCGGAAAGCAGGATCAGATGACAGGAATCACATGGAAAACATGTAACCAGAGCAGCTGGTGAAGACCCAGCACACAGCAGTGATGGCTGATGGGGTGCATGGGAAATCTGTCACCTGTGATGTACTGGTATGTTTGCATCGCTCTTTTAATACATACTGTAGCAAAACACACAAGCACAAGCAATCAGTCTATCCCAGTCATACACATTTCATGCACATACTTTACACTATGCACATACAAGCTTACAAATAAGAGGCACAGAGGGCGGACATACATGCATGCACCATCAGCACAGTCATTCATTTCTCAGTCACTCACACAAGCTACAGTCATGCATGCAAATACACTCCTCAACGCACACACACACACACACACACACACTCACACACACACCCACACTCGTGATTATTGCCCATGCTTTTATTACATGTGAGACAGACTGACTAACGCCGGGCTTCCTGCTCTTTCTGGCAATCTATTCTTACCTAATTATTTGGGGGGAGGGAGGGGGGAGCCTGCCTTAATTTGCCACTACGCAGTGTGCAATTAATCAAGGCCCTTGCTAACTGACAGCCTTAATGGACGCACTCAGCTCCTCTGTGATTGTCTGCTGGCTGCCTATTCCTTCAGTGCGTAGCCTCAGAACTCAGACAAGCATACCCTTCAAGAGCGGCTACACACACGAGGACACTTCCACTGAATTGAAAGGTGGGGTGGAGTGCTGAATGAGTACATTCATCTTTGCTTACCTACGCCCACCTCTCACGTGCACTGTGGTAATACCTGTGTTAGACATATCATCCTTTGATTCTTTATGATACCATGCAGGCTCATATCCATCTGAACCATTCGGTCATAAAGTTTCTATGATTATATAAAAGGGGAAAAGCAAGTGACACAGACACACAGGCGAGCATGTGATCTTTTAAGGTTTCCAAACAGTCCTCTGGCACTTAAGGTTTCTACTGCACTCAGACAGGGAGAGTGAGGATGTTGCCTAGGGTGTAATGCAATGACAGAGATGTGGCTGCATTTACACCTGCAAAAAAACTTTTCAGAGAAAGTCTGCTGTCTCCAGGGGTCTGGCCTCCTTGAGGATGTGATAGAGTGTGCTATAAAGCATTAGTTTGAAACCTGAGGGCAAAATTCAAGTGCATTACACCTCCAGAGAGACCTTTTCTTGTTGTAGCTCAGGGTCAGACGTGGTGAATATAGGGCTCATCATGGCACTTAAGAACCACAACCACTTTAACCGTAAAGCCACTTTTGAGTAAATGCAGCGTTTTTTTTTTTACATGGACAGTGACATAGTTTCTATTTATTTGTATAAAGCCCACACATGGTCTGTTGACTAAAGGATCTTTTTTTTTTATTATTATTTTCATGTTTCTTTGGTCCTGATATTTGGTAACATGATCGTCTCTTCTCTCCAAGAGTAACTTGGCCCAAATCTTCTTTCCCATTATATGTAATTTCAATTTAATTTATACGCCAATGTCAGCATGGGATCTGGTCCACCAGGCCCCCCTAGAGCTGCATGATGGTGTAGTGGTTAGCACTGTCGCCTCACAGCAAGAGGGGCCCAGGTTCAGACTCCTTCTGTGAAGAATTTACATGTTCTCATGTTTGCGCGGCTTCCCGCTTCGTCCCATAGTCCAAAGACATGCAAGATGGGGAGAGGTTAATTAAGTACTTGACAAATGAAGAGTATTTTCTCATTTAATTAAGGATTTGAACTAAACCGTTTCAAGGTAAATTATAGAGAATAAATAAATATTTCTAGTAGGGCTGTCAAAAGATTGACTTTTATAATCGCGATTAATCGCATTTTGTCCATAGTTAACTTGCGATTAATCGCAAATTAATCAAATTTTTTTGGCACATTTTTTTTCTCCTAAATGTACCTTAATGTATTTTTTTCATATTCTTAATACTTTTAACAACATAAGGGCAAATATACTTGATTTATGAACATGTTTATTTAACACTTCAAATATCCCCTTACCAAAACATGGGATCAAAACAGGGTTATAAGAATATATCACAAACAATTAAAGTGAACATGTCACAGGAGATAGTGTAATAGGAGAGAAGTACAGTTAGGATATAATTATAGCTTATACTTGAACATGAAAACAACATGAACATGCCATGTGTTTGGCTTGCAAGTAATATCTCAGACTGGACGTACTTCTATGGTAGCTCATTTCATACCCATAGTACGCGCAGATGACTTTGGTCCTATCGACTGAACCATCCGGCAGTCTTTTGAAGGTGAATTTGCCGTTCACAAGTCCTTTCTCCATTTCTTCGCTTCCTCCTTTCTCCCGTAGTGGCGCCAATCCTGCTTCTTCTTCTTCTTCTTCTGTCTCCCTCTGGATCAAGACTACAGGTGCCACCGACGGCCATAAATCATAAAATGCATGTTTTTTTTTTTTTTTTAAATACCGACCGAGCGTTAATCGTGCGTTAAAAAAATTAAAGGCGTTAAGAGGATGTTGCTATTGTTATTAACGCGTTAACTTTGACAGCCCTAATTTCTAGAATACACTATGTTTACATGTTTGTACACAAATAGAAATCTTTACACATTATTCTCCCCCAATATTAACTAGAGAACCCTGTCCTGAGCTGTATTCACTATTGTTATGGAGCTTAACATTTGGAGAAGCCTTGAAGTCAAGTGTAAACTGAACCGGGTGGTAAAGTGTGATGTAAAAACAGAATGATAATTTTCAAATGATATTCCCTCAAATTATTTAAAATGAAATTTTATGAGAAATTTGAGTTGGTTTGTGCTAGTGTTATCAATTTAGACAACGTAATTGTGTGTCACGGTATGATTATGATTTCTTCACAATATTACATTGATTCTATAAATGTTCATTTTTCAGCCACACACTTGTAATCTATTTGGGAAAAGGACATGTGGCCATTTTTTCTGGTCTTTGTTATATTTCATTACCCATCTAAAGCAGGAAGATAAATACTTTGGTGTCAGGATGTCGGTCACAGATGAAATCCATCCTGCCACATGCAAATTGCCTCTCTTAAAATTCGACAAAAACAAGCCTTTTTTTTTACACAGTAATTATGTGCATTCAATTGGAATGGTTTCAGTTTCAATTCCAATTGCTTTCAGAAAGAAACATGCTTTTATGTACTTTGGTGCACAATGCTGTGAACCAAGATAGAATATAGCCATAGTTATCATTGTCTATTTCCATCTTTGCTTCTGCTTTATGGTCCCATAGGCGACCAAAAATGGCAAATTACTGAGTACATGAAGATGAGTTGTTGTCATGAAAGCACAAACAGTGCCAAAAATGAAAGATGGATGGAGACAGAACTGCGAACATGATGATGAACCACAGACTTGGGTGAAATTCCCGAAAGCAGCACCACTGATGTTGCTTTTGACAGCAGTGCTGAGGAGTGCATCTCAACTTCCAATGGAAGTTCTTTACATGTGAAACCACACAATGGCAGCGAGCCTAACTAGGTCCTCAAAGCATTGTGCCAATCTGTCACTATCAGTCTTTCCACCCGGACCCATCAGGGGTTTTACAGAGATCAGACTTTGGATCCGTTTGCAGCGGTTGGCACATAGTATAACAGCATGACCTACCATCAGTGGTAATGCCCTTTTGTTGTATCTATGAATGATTTCAACAGTTCATCATCAGCTTTACAAACTTTTAACAGTAGTTAAAGATGCATTGGTAAGACCATGGTTATACAAAATGGATTCACGCCAGAAAATCTGGTCTTTATAAAGAAAAACTCAACATTTAATTTTTTCCCCCTTATTTCCTGCCTAGAGCACTCATTTGCTTCTGTGTTGAATAGACATCCGTGGATTATAATTATGTGAAATCATGTGAATTGTACTCCGGGCTATTTAAATATTCAGCTACTGTGTCATGCTGTTATTGTTGCCCTGTTCATGAATAGGCAGCTTCCTGGCAAAGAATGCTCAAGGAGAGTTTAGCCTTAGAGATACTGTGTGCTGCAGTGCTTGACCCGTAGAAGGAATATGATTGAATGCTTGTGAAATTTCCGCTTTTCCTGAAGGCTATTGATGTTTACATTAATGACGTTTTTTTAACATGAACATATTAATGTACTGTGGGCCTGGAGGTATTTTCCAGTATATATTGATTCTATGATTTTACTTTTCTTACCCTCATATGATGATGCCATTGAAGATTTGAATAAGGCTTTAATACAGTTAAATTGCATTAATGACTACCAATGCAGTGTGTCCATTCATATTACTGTTAGCGACTTTGGATGAAAATATGCACCAGATGGCATATGCTAATCCAACTGTGACAGGCTTGAGATAGCAGTGACCAGAAAATTGACGAAAGTATCAGTCCCAACAATGTGTGCCTCGACCTTTGTGGTGTCTCACCCAGATGGAACGAGTGTACATTGATGGAAAAGCCCCAGGGTTATGGTGTTACGAATAGCCAAGCACTGACCTTTGACTCCTCGGCGCTTTACCCCCAACTGTGAATAAATGATTCTAAAGGGGCCCATCCTCGAGGATTAATGTGCTCAGCAAGGCTTCAAGCTGCTCACAGAGAGCAGACAGGCTGAAAAATGTGCCATTGACTCTGCACAGTACAGCGATACAGTGACAGTAAATGCTGGAACAGCTCTGTTAGGAACCTTGTTACTTTTGTCATTCAGAAATCAGCTCTTTGCAAAGGGCAGTAATGTTACCACCGTCGGGCCGAGGTGAAATGAAACGTAATGTGCAGAATTGTGAAGTAATGAAACCTATTAATCAAGTCAGGTAATTGCTACCTGCACACTTTACTCAAGTCAGATGGAATAGTTGGAAGTTAAATGTATTAAGTAAATTAGTAGGTCACAAAAGGCAGTCATTTTGAATACTCCCAATTTTCTAAAATCTCCATTCCATTTATTTTGATTTTCTGTTGGCAACCAAAGCAATTACAACTGGACAGTTCTGGACTGGCTTTTGGAGTGAAACTCTATGAGTCAAAAAGCTTGGAGGCAGAGATGTCAGAAACTATATCTTGGGATATAAGCTTATTGTCTTTTAGATGAGAAGATTGTGTGGTAAATATGAAGCTACAGCCATCAGACGGTCTGATGAGTTTGGCCTTTCACAAAGACTGGACATGGAAACAGCTAGCCTGGTGTTCAAAAGTGATACAATCTGCTTTCCAGCAGCCATTAAGGACTGTTTCCTATCTTTATTCTAAGCCAAGTGAATTGTCATCTGGCTCCAGCTATATCTCCACACTCATGTCACAGTTTCCATCTAACATTCAGGAAAGAGAGTACTTCAAGTTCATTTCCCAAAGTGTTAACTGTTCATTTAGAGTGCCCCCAAAATCTGTCATGATAGTGAAATAGTGATCGGTTTAAATCAACAATAACCAGTTTATGACATCAGATTTAAACATCTACTTAGCTGTCAGCCACATTGCACTCTTCTCAATACTTGTATTTTTTTTATTTAGTTCCCATCCTCGCTTCAACCTATGAAGGCTCATTAAGAGCAGGCACGTAGCCCAGCAACTGTGTGTGCAGGGCGACAGATGAGTGATGTAAGTGAGGGTCAAAGTTCTATTGTAAAAGAAGTATGTAAAACAGTATGTATGTTAGAAGGATAATATATATATACATTTACTGAGTTTGAGTGATTTATCTCTGACTGCAGTTATTTCAAGAAGTCAGAATCACAATTGCTTCTTCACAACTGAAATGTGAATAGCTGGAAGGAAACCAACCGGATATTAAACATGAAATAATTTTAGTGGGAAATTGCTATTTTCTGTTTTCTTCGACATTTCGCCATCTATCATTGGCCCAACGTCTGCCTGTTATTGTCAGATTTGATTCAGAACAAAATGGATGCGGTTGATACTCTTTCATATTATGATACATTTTACAGCAGGAAGATAAATAGTCCAGATATGTTTGTGCTTGTACAAGCATTTTGCAGGGCTAGCACATTTGTCAGGAGCTGCTGACACGGTGGTGGAGGAGTCCTCGTGGATCACCCGGTATCCAGGAAGAACGCAGGCCAGAACAGACCTACGGAGTCGTTTTAAATGGAGATGCTACGTTCATATGTCTTTGTATAGAGCGCTGGACCACCCCGCTGTGTCCAGCCACATAGAACCAGTCATTTGTACCATCAGTACCGTCCACATGTGTCTGACCTGGTTTTCACCTGAGAGTGGAGCCACAGAACTAGGGTTAAATTATGGCGTGTCAGCATAGTTTTTTTGTGTGTTAAATATGAATCCCCCACCCCCATCTCCTTTTCCTCTTTTTTCTTAATGCTAGTAACGCCCTCGGAAGTTCAGCACATTGTTTAACTGTACGGCCTAATTAAGCACAGGAGTAAAGAATTCAAGAGGGGGCTAAGGGGAGGGAATGTAGGGCTACCAGTAGAATTAAGGGTTGGGTGTGGAGGGAAAAGCCTTGGCCCGTAGCACAGAGAGCAATCCTGCTGTTGCTTTCTATGGATTTCACAAGCTGTGGCATCACGATCACCAGCTGCCAATTCTGTTTTCCTTCAGCTTGAAGTCCTAGTTTGTATTCCTGTCCACTTCTTGATCAGAAACCCCCAATGGGCAGTCTTCTGCAGCCATCACTGAGTAAGGCCGGTCGGAGTTAATTAAATCTGAGCTAAGTGATGCGGCAGAGTTGGGAGGGGAGGGGGGTAATGGTCACTCATGTACAACTAGGACTGTGGAGTGTCCTGTCCAATGAGAAAGCAGTGGTGATGCACTGCCTCAGAACGGTACAGGAAAATAGTTAGGAGGACGGGGGCAACATGCCGTTAAATTGAATGGGAAAGATCTTTAAGGCAGGGCGCAGCTCTTAGGCAGTGGGCAGAGCTGATCATTTCAACGTCTACTAATCACATAAATGCCACCGAGTGCTAACGGCACCTGAACATGATGTTCTTTTTATGGTATTTTGTTATCACAGTTGGTAATATTTTGTTGTTTTATTCTGCTTCCACAGCAGGTCGTAAAAACCCTTCGGCTTGCTGATTTAATAACAGCACCCACTAATGTGGAGAACTACCTTTATTTTGGATGGATAAATCATGTTTGTGTGTTATCATTAACCTATTGTGTGTAAATAATTACTCATTGTACACATAATGTTAAATGATCCAGCATTGTCAGCCCTTTACTGTCATTGGAGGAAAACTTTCTGTCAACTCTCTTGTGTACCAATACAGCGTGTGAAATTCAACCATTAGAAACATTACTGTCTTTCCTTACAGATATCACATTATTGCTACAGGGAAGGTGGATGGAACACAGATCCCAGTTATTTGGCTATTCATCGTAGTAACAGCAGAAGAAAACATGCAACAGGATTTTCACTCTTGAGACCACTGCAGCACTGCTCCCACTAAGGATGCAAATTATCGAGTAATTCATTAATCGATAGTTGTTTCATCTTATCGATCGATAATCGATTAATTGTTTGCATCCCTAGCTTCCACCCTTAGTATTTTTATTTTAAAAATAAATACATTGATAGCTGCTGCTTGCATAGGTGAGCCACTGATGTCTCAATCAAATGGATGTTGGGCGAGCTTTATTATAGGTCACGATATGATTTTGCATACAATCCAAAGCATCAAGTTTGAAACAGCTTGTTCTCTTAGCCCACTTGCATTATCTAGGGTGCTGCGACTCCAACAGTGATAAAGCTGTAGTGATTAATAATTTCACATTTTGTACAGCTTTTGCATTTTGAGTCGAAGTATTTAGCTCACATATATCCACTTGCAATGGTTGGCATTGACCCAACAGTTGGCAAACTAGTTAAGGGCTCTGGGCCTGTACATTTGTGTGTTCTACTGGTCGATTGATGCAGAAGCTGAAAATGTATGGGCCTACCGTTCTCCAGATCAATGGGAGCTGTCACCGTCCAATCTTTCTTTATGTAGTTCACCGCCAATGAGGGAAAAAACACCCCACACCTTACTTTTTCCTTACGAATTTTCTCAGTGCTATTAAGTAAAAAGCTCTTCGGGTCGACGTTTCACAACAAAACTCCTCAACATTCCAACATTTTTGAGTTTCGCCCATGTCTTAGTGACATATTGAGAAAAGTTGCACGCGTACGAGTGCATCTATTGGTGCCAACCTAATCTCATCTCTCGGAGTGAATATGGCACACTGTTCTCTGCCACAGCTGATGGAATCGCATTCAACAGGGCCCCCTAAGGCAGGCAAATTGAGACTCATTTTATCTGAGTTTACATTATGATCCCAAAGCTGCCGGGGGGGGGGGGGGGGGGGAGGAGTTTAGAATGCTGGAAAGTGTTACAAAGTCCTGGATTCCTGATATTACAATTACACTTTTCAGATCTAGCAGATGCAGCACATTTAACGAAGCCAGAGGTTACATAAAACAAAGAGGTCAGTCATGAAAGACTCACAGTGGTCGGGCCTAAAGCAGGAACAAGGAGCCGGTGTGATCCAATGTACGTTGTAAAATAAAATAATTTCCGGGCTAGAACAGTGGCTGCCATCTTAAAGAACAGTGGGTTGTTGTAAAGGAGAGGTGTTTCTGTAGTTTCAACTTATAAAGGGGTAGGTTTTTCACAAAGAGGAATAAAAGGAGGTTGAACTTGAGCTTGTGGGAAACATCCACCAGGGAATGTCAGCTTGAACCCAAGTCTGTGAGACGTAATAACTAAGCCACAATAAAGTGAGAATAGGAGGGGGCTAAAGACTGAGCTTAAACTCTCATATCCCAGCATTTGTGCGTGCGTATGCCAATGCTGTATATCAAGGCAATATTGACATCTGATATTAGTCTGTCAATGTTGCTCATGTTGGAGATGAAGATATGATTTTCCTCAACAGCATCTGGGGTTTGTAAAATCTGCATTGCAGTCTCGCCTCACTTTGCTTTTGGGAGCTGCTAAACCTGGTGCGGATTTCATTAGCGTTTGTTTTAATGGGGGGTTTTATTATTCCATGATCGTCCATTCTTTGTAAGCTTTTCCCACCAAGGGAGAATATTGTCTCAAATTCTTTGAATGTTCTGGATTCTTCCGTGTACCTGCACAGAATATAAGCAATGTTATTTAAGACAACTTGGATATTGCACTCAGTCTTTTCAAATGGACCAAACTCCTCTGTTATAAAAGGCCGATCCTTTTGCTTTGTCCCAAATGGTTTCATCAGTCTTGTCTGGCTGCAGACATGACTTGGACCTTTGCATGGTGATATACTATATTAATTATATACAGTTTAATCATTGGTGTGGCTACAATTATCGTTCACTGAATGACACATTAGATTTTTCAATTTCGCCTGGCTTTATAAGATATGACAGATCAGTTTTTAGATCATTCTAACATTAGCTGATGATTCTCCATGGTGGAATTAAGTAAAGCTGCTGACTATATCCTACAGCACCTCAGAGGTCTGTACTACAAAGCAGGATTTTATTATTCTCCACGTGTTTCTTTTAACTGTGTTATTCACACGTTGAATTATTTGACTATTTGTTTCGTGTATAATATGTGCTATTTTAATGCAAGGTGTTTGTCAAGTGGTCAGTCAGTTAACATGGATGACATTAATATTGATTGTTGTTTATTAATAACATATATTATTCTACATACACACAAAATCACACAGGTTAATTTACTATATACACTGTGGGTGTGATTATTGTTTTTTTAAGCATCAACACAGGATGAATATTAGGATTTCATATACCAAGAAAATCCAAAAACACACCTCAGTGTTGAAACAAAGGAAAATCCTAAAACACCTCTGCTGCCCGTCACTAGTCACGTTGTGGCTCTAAAATCTAAAAGGGCACATTTAGCAGGTCTGTGTACTCCCAAAGAATCTAAACACCATTCTCAACTTTATATAGTTCCACTGCTCTTTTTTTCTCATAGATGTCAGATAGGCAGGTAATTTCTGGGGCAGCGCTTGAAAGATAAAAACCAGACATAGCTGCCCTCAAAATAAGAGATGACTAATCTGATATCTGATAGTTTTCACAATGAGAACTGTCACATATGAAACATGGAATGGTCTGATAAACTGTCTGCTGATGCTTTCAGATAAAGTTATGCAATATTAGGATTATGCTGCAGTGCATAAATAGATACATAGATAGCCTATATTGGCCTGGGAGGGAAATTAGTTTCCAAAGCCTACATGTTCATGGAGGAGAGGATACAAATGCCATTTTATTTTTGACAAGAAAGTAATTTTATGTTCAATTTAAAGGTTGGATGCATAATGACATAACTTTGGAAATGCAACAAATATGCAGGACTGGGAAGTTACTGTGAAGAAAATATAAATAATCACTTGCACTTGTTGAGTCCAGAATACACAATTTTAAGATGTTTTAAATGTGTTACCATGGTTACCTTAATTCTAGGACCTGTTTCAGGCTTTCAATCGGCAACATATTGCAGTATGAAGAAATGTTGAACTGTATTAGCTCCCTGTTATGTGGAGATAATTTCTCCTCATGGTCAGCTTGAATACTGGAACCCATGTGCGACCCACCGGCCTCTCCTTGACCTCCCTCCCCCACGTACTGAAGGACTTGAGAACTCTGCTCCTCCTGCTCGCCATCAAAGTCTCATCATTTATCATTCAGGAAGCTCACATCAGAAAACGGGCTTTTAATTATTTATTTTCTGGCTGTGTCACAGGTAATTTGGGAGCAAGACCTTGTGGTGATTTACAAGAAGGCCTGGACGGATGATAAATGTCCATCCCTGGTGATATGATTGGAGCTTTTGCTATACCTCCAACTGCCTGCTTTTTAAAGTTCCCCACTAAAAAAAAGCTGTCTCTCCTGTTATTTTCAGTGCCGTCTTCTCTATGCACCAAAACCCTGATCGAAGCAGATATAGAAGCAAGACGTCATCAACGTGTCTTTTAATGAAAACACATTATTCATTGCTTTGTTTTTCAGTCTAATATGTTGGATAAACAATTTCCCAAAAGGTGTAGTAAAAGAATGAAGAATAAAAAAAATCAAATTTGAAGTGAAAGCAAGTTCTTTATTTTCTTCTTGGAATTTCAGTGTATTTATAGACTTTTAAATAGGTTTGAATTGCCCGGAGGTCAAACAATAACAAAGTTAATCATCCATTCATGTAACTGTCATTTAAACTGAACTTAAAAAAAGCAACATTGGCATCCACGCTCATCACGTGAGAGGAATAATGCCTTTGGACACATTACTCTAATAATGCCTGTGACATTAGACTGAATCGGAGAACAGTTACACTACAACAGATTGCTAATGATCACATTCTCTTTTGAATAACATAACGTAGATCAATGCAATGACTCTACTGGCACGATGCTAACTCACTGCCCTGTGAGAAAAAAAACAAAACCATACAGTGTGGCAAGTATAATTAAAGGCAAAACATCATTCCCAACAATATACTGTGATATCTTCCCATCATTTGCCAAAACGGTCTCCACAGAGAGCAACAGAGCTAAAATGTCACAGAGGAGTTCAGATAAAAGGCCGAGGGCCGAGGAGATCACACTGTTTTCTCTCCATTCTTCTGCTCTCCGTTCTGTGTGGAGGCACCATCATGTGTGCATTGCGGTCTGATTAAGCGCTCCCCAGAGTTGGGCTGGGGGATGAGAATGTGTTTACTACAACAGTTTTATGCCATATACAATGTTCAGTTTGTGGTCTTGATTGAGCCCAGTAGACCTATCCAGATTGCAGCCTGTGCTCTCTCTAATCCCCTGGGGGTTAATTAACCAGACTAGGTAACTAGCTAGCAGCCTCCCCTTGCACCTATTGAACCTTATTTGCTTGCGTCCTGCTCATATCACACTCAAATATCACCTTGTTTTACCTTGAAATGAATAGAAAACTAAAAATAACAGAATATCTTTTGCTCTCGGTGCATGATGCATGTCCAGCCGTAGTTTTCTGCAGCTGTGATACATCGGACAGATTTATTTTTCTTCTGAGATGGAGGCAAACACACAGGAGGATGTGGCTGTCTAATTTTCTCTTGGCATTGAAGTCAGCTACTCTCTGAATCACTGTGGTAAGAAAACTTTCCGTAATTCCAAATTGATTGATTAATTAATTTAGGTGCTTTGAGGTTGTGTAATTCCTGCTTCCTGTGTGTTATATAACATATCAAAATGTGCAGTATAGCTTTCATAATCTGTAATACTTAAAGAGGGATTTTGGATATCTCCCCTTGCTGCCTGGAATGGCTTTACGCCTGCCACGCTGGCATTGTGTCTGCCTTCAGACAAATTATTATGTTTGACTCTTACACAGATGGTAGTAAATCCATGTCATCCCATAAAATCAGCAGCAGCGCCACCAAGCTTTGCAGACACATCATTTAGGGCATCATGATGTCCTTTGTGGAAAATCAGAACATCCTGCGTGTTTCTGAGTCACCTTACTGAGCTGCGTCCGTCTTACAACAACTTTTGTGTATCCTACCCAGCCTATTATGGTATTACTCATCTGCTCCACAAGAACAGATGAGTAATATGATGCTGCAGCAGGGGGAGAATGGTACAGTGAGTGATGAATGCCTCCTCTCTGATGAATCCCCCAATTATAACATGAACACATACCTTGTAAAGTGCAATTGTTGTGTTATTATCGTTTGTCAGAATTGCACCTATTACCATTTCACTCCCACGCACAATGAGAGGAAATGAGAAAGAGAGATCCATACTGAGATAGGAGCTATGTGTCTTTAAAAAAAAAAGATGAGCGCTCAGAGAAAGACAGAGTGCCTTGTTGGGACATCTTATGCATGCTACTTCCAAGGGAGACGTGCTTTAGGCTTACTCTTCCTCCTGCTAAAACGGTGTGGAAATCTGAGCCATTATTGTTTTCAACAGTGAGGTGTCCGTGTAATGAGCATGCAATGCTCGTCTGAGGGGTTTCTCCAAAGTGCTGAGGCTTAAGGAAAAGAAGAGCATGATTCATCTTGTTTGTAAGGCGGACATTATTAGGGACCCAGTAAGAAAAAGGCCTTGGCTATAGCTCTTCCAACCAGAGGCTCTGTAATTGCTTTCGGCTGCACCTTGAGAATTTGATGAGTCAAGTCAAGACTTTTGTTTGAGTGACTGAGCAAAAAAAGGACTCTTACAGAGGAAGTGAATTATCACAGCATCACTGTGGAAACACAAAAGGGAAGGCCATGGGGTGTGAGCAAGCTTTAATGCATTAGATATGAGGATTCTTCAATTTTGCTTTTATACGCACAAATGGGTAAAAGCCTTAGCCTTTAGGTGACTATGTAACTAAAGTATCACTTTCCACTTCTGAAGTCACATTGACAACTTCTGTTTTTCTTTTTATCAACATGAATCCTTTATCACATGCAATTCACTTCAATAAAAGGTTACCCTTGTCAACCTGATATTTTGACTGCTGATGTTTGTAGAAAACTGGATTTTTTTCATAAAGTGATTGCGATTAATAAGATATTCAAGTCATTTTAATACTAGTTCATAGTGCAATTGGTACGACACAATTTGGGGACATTGAGTGTCTTGGGATTATATGAGATTTTTCTACCGCTATGGCATTTCCAAATGAACACAATATTGATACGATATATGGTAAACACATTGAATCCATGGTTTTGCTGACTCTCTGATCAAGTTCCATGATTGGGCCTTGTTGTGCTGTTTTGACGCTCTCCACTTTAATTGCAACTTATTTCCATAATGCCCCCCCTCCCTTTCTCCTCTCTCTCTTTAAAAAAGTGCACCCACGTCCTCCAACATGAAGCATGCTATCAACTAGTAAAAATAGACTTCTGTATGGGAAGGCACAGGCAGCTCTTTTTCTCTTATTAAAGCAGAACGGAGTGCACTGTATCTGTCGAAAGAAGATAGGTTTGAAGTGTCTTCACAAGACCCTTTGGATATCCTAGATCCCGTAATGGGGCCCATGGGCTTTGTCATACATGATATATATCAAATTAATTGTCACATGAAAAAAAAATGGTGGCCAATGGCCAAGACAAACCCACACATCATCTTCATATTGCTGGGAAAGTAAGTTATCCAACTCTATCTGAACTTCCTGAGTTTTTTTGGGAAAAACAGAGCTCTCTTTTCTGTTACCTTGTGAACCACCTTCTTGTTGCTGATCAGGTGTCAGAAATCCACAGAAACCCCCCTCCGAGTCTAAATGACCACAAAGTCCCTAAAAGTTTACCCCGAAAGCAAGTTTTCTTAACTCAAACAGTGAAAACCTAAAACATTGGTGCAAAATTAGTAAACCATGTGCACATTGAATTTGGTACAGCGTGGCTCCCCTTTTGCAGGGAAACTGGCCATGTGTAGCACATGGACATTCAGTAATTAATAGTTGGAAGTCCTACCTATTCAGACCATCTGGACTATAATTAGCTCCCACCCCCCATCATGACACAGCGTCCTTAGAAGGAACCCTAAGGGGCACCTTGGAACAAGTAGTGCTGTGTAGTGGTGTTTTTGGCAGAAAAGTCCAATCACACTGAAACCTTCATGAAAACAGTTGGAATTGGGTCAGTAATGAAACAAAACAGCAACCAAGCCATTTTTGCATTCCTAATACTGTGCAATGTGGGTATGGAGGATATGTAATCTGAGTTATATACTGTAGATGTCACCTAGTATGATAATCCACAGCTATTCCATTCTAAACCAATGTCACCAAGTTTTTGAAGCGCAGCCCATTTTTTTCTTCACTGCCCCAATTCTGGCCAGTTTTCTTGAGTTATTTTAATATTGATCACTTTAATGGTGCTCCCTGATTGCAGTTGTGACTTTCAACTGTAGTTAATTTGGCTGTGATGCAGTCTAGGTTCAAAACAAAAGGTGACCAAGTTCTGGCTGTACTAGTTAGTCATAGGGAACAATCTTTCCTTTCGTATTACATCTGCTGGCATGGTCTCTGTTCTGACATCTCGCATCAAAAGCATTTTTTAAACCGCAGCACAAAGAAAGGCCGAATCCATCGCCATGTTCGGTCGGTGATCATTCCTGATCTGTTTGGAGACATGCTGAGTTTGTTTAATGGTCAATGACCGAAGTTGATGGCAACGCATACCAGAATGTAAGAAGTTAGCAGAATAACTCCAGTGGACATCTGTCTGTGCGTCTATATTACTTCAGAATAGGTGGGAATCTTTTAATGTGTGTAAATAGAGACTGAGTGCATGGTGAACACTGATATTGTGGGCAGACGGCAGGAGATGGACTATGAGATGTAGTAAGGGGTGGCCCGACAGAGGCTTGAATGTGTGGCTGCCTTTATAAAACAGCTGCCTTGGCAGATAAGCTCAGAACTCAGGCACCATGTCCTCCCTTGGCAGTAGTTTACCTCGGAAACCATGTCCTTCAGTTTCTAAAGCATCTCAGGATTTGACAAAAATGCTTTCAAAACATGTCTGATCCACAGTGTATAAAAAATAAACATGAATTACTGTAGAATGCATAATAAACGGCAGCGGTTTAAGGGATGCAGTGTGGACAGCAGTTTGCCGTACGCTGCAGTGTTGTCAGAGTGTAATAAGATTTTCGAAAGGCAGTCCATAGAGCAACTGATTAATCCGCAGATTAATTTAATCTGTTTTCATAATAAAACATTATTAGCCGTTCCCTCCTCTAAGCGTTACCTTTCAGCCCTCTTAAGAGATTACACTTCCCAATCACTTACCTGGAAGCAGTCAAGAAAGTCATTAAGTTAAGTAGACACTGTCAGTGTTCAGGATGCTGAAAACGATGGGAGAAATTGGTGAAGTGCCATGAGAAATGGCCATGTTAATGATTTCTTTGCAAAAGGTTCTGTCTGCCGTGGAGTTTCATTTGGTGCTTATCTTCAGCAAACAGACCTTGATGAAACCCGCCCCCAGGTCTCCAGGTGGCAACAAACTTTTAATGTGCAGAAGTGGTTGTGAGAAGGCAAAAGAAAAAATCCACAAAGCATTTTCTGTACCTCTCCAAATCCGTTTCCTTAGCAAAAAGTAGTCGGCCAATCATCTTTACTCCTCTCCTGTTAGATTTGAAATGTATTGTTTAGAGGATAACCCCTTGAGATGCATCATCTCGTTTTCAAGGGGGTCCTCGAGACACAGGACAAAAACATTACAACAATACAATACAACACATGCACAAAAACTGGCGATTTTTTGCCAGTTTTTGTGTTGCTTTTTGCCTGTATTATATGTTTTACTTCTCCGTATTTCAGTAAGATTATGGTTTGCTCCTCGTACGTGAAATATTTCGCTCTGGATTGGTATTACCTGCCCGTAGACTGATCCATGTCTGCGATTGGTGAAATGCTGCAAACCCCGCCTCTTTTATATGCACGCGCTCATAGCTCAAAAGGGAAACCCTGGGTTGACTTACCGAGTTGATAACCACCATCATGTGACCGCTTATCTCTGTTTGCCATTGTTAGGGTTACTTAAACTGGATAACTGACAGGTACCCTGGGTATGTTCGCTTCGTAATTCAGGCCTCTGAAGTTGACGGATAAGCCCGGTCATAAATCCAAGAATGTCGCAGCCCTCTACTGACTCTGGTATCCTGAAAAAGCGGAGATTTCCAGATCGTTGACCTTATCCATCAGGTATTTATGTTTTTCAAGTTGTATGACCGGGGTAGAGAGATCTGTCAGATTGCTTCATTTAATCCGACACATTGTTCCAGTAGCAACACATGATTTCCCAAAGTGGATAGGGATATCTCAATACCTCTCAAGGTGCAAAAAATCAGGTCAACTTTAGCGTCAAAGTAAGTTATCAAATCCTGTTTAACTTGATGGATGGTGTTGAAGAAAACTCTTCAGGTCCAATTCAGTGGCTGGTTCAAATGAGGTTTAATCACTGACAGTGGAGAAAAGACAATGTCGCGGTTGCCACACAGCCCAATCTGCCCTGATGTGAGGCAAGAGACAACTTATACAGAACCAAAGGGGCAGGTCTAAACAGTGGATTTACATAGATTCAATACGCGTTTCACCCTGGGTAAGAGACGTCCTGAGACAACATAAAGGTGTGACTTCCTCGGAACAGCTGGGTTCTTGCTAGATAGTGTCACAACAGGGGCCATTCATGAAGGCCTTGATCAAGTATGTGGGATGAAGGTGTTTCGGAGACGGTCCAGGAAGGGGGACAGATCAGAGGGTCTCATCATTAATATGACAAGGCTTACATACAACGAATGCAGCTCAACAAGACATTTGAGGTTCCCGAGAGGAAGTAATATTTAAACAAAACAAATTGGAAGGTAACACATTTTCTTCTACAATTCCCCATTTTGTCCTATAGGACAACAGTAAATACACAAGAAAATGTAATCAAGTGAAGTAAGAAAATTACAATACATCAATTCTACACAATTCATCGAAAACATCAGGAAATAATTCTTTAGGTACGTTGTGAGTAGTTTGTTGAATCATCATTTTAGTAGTCACCTTAGCTGTAATAATTTTACACATTGCTCTGATACAAGAAAAAATAACAACAAAAAATATAAAACAGATTAAACCAACAAAAACATATTGAACTATATTTGTACCCCAACGGCCAATGAGTGTTTCCAACCATTCAAAAGGGCTACTAATATCGCTGGTGTGCACTTCATCAGCAATGTGTTTAACATGTGCAATGACATCAGAAAGGCTAGCATTATAATCTGGCACATAAGTACAACATTCAACACCAATCACTGCACAAGTACCACCCTGGGATGCTAAAAGATAGTCTAAAGCTGCTCTATTCTGTAAGGCAACTAGACGGGTTGCAGCCAGCTCTTTTGATAAGAGAGACAAACCTAGGGAAGTGGTATTAGCTAAATCCTCTATACGTTTGGAAAGATCTCTTATCTGATTCAGGGAAGACAATACACCATAACTTGGAATAAGCATGCCGAACAGACGGCTCCAATATGTCTGTGAATGAGTGATTAACACATCTCGCTTGGATCTTGTTGACCTTAATCCTGAGGGAATTGTAGGCAATTTATTCACAACTCGCATTGCTGGGACTACGTAGCCCAGGCCACATACTCCGCTCCAACCCGTAGGAAGATATTCATATGCTTTTTGTCCACATATCCAGTACATCCCTTTTCCAGCTGGGACGGAACAAAAAGAAGCCGCTGTGGCTAACCTAGAAAAGTTAATGTCAAGTGTCGAACAAGCTGTAGGTGAAGGGCTGTAGTCCGAAGTCCATTTTCTGGGAGAACTTCTTGGTATTGGATAAAACAGCGAGTCACAGTTCGAATGTCCCATGTCATGACCAACTCCGGTACCTTTAATGCACCACTTTAATGGTCGTGGAACTACCCTAAGAGGGATGGCAGCAGGGACATCAGTGCATGTCTGACACTTGCTTGTGGATGTTTTGCAAGGTAAAGGTCTCAGTTCAGGTGTAACTGGGCACAGTTCATGGGTGTAAGATGTCTGTGTATTTAGGTGAAGTAAATGGCACGTGTCACAGTCAGAAATGGGCAGAGCCATCAGGGGGAGGCCTTCATTTGTGCTATGTGGGATGAAACCACATACATAACAATTGGTAGAATTTGAGCTGTGATAAGCTACCATCCTAGTCAGGTTGATATAGGTGTTTGTGGAAATCATTTGGTCGTGTGTGGAGACTGCATTTGGTCCAGTTTCCCGTTTCTGACGATGGCTGGAGACTGCAGTTGAGGAGGGATGAGCTGTCCCTGGTATGCTTCTTTCTGGTGGCTCCGTAGCTGCAGTATTAAGAGGGGGATGTTCCAAAGCAACCTGCTGTCCCCCTAGGTTCATACTGGCAATGTCAAGGAGCCACAGGAACAATAATCCGGTCACGAGCAGCAACATTGGCGTCAGTCATCAGCATCTGGTCAGAACAGCAACGTTCCAGGTTGTTCTCCTGCTGGGCTGTTGATCTTCACTGGTCCATGTTGGCATCCTGCTGGGCTGTTGATCTTCACTGGTGTGAAGAGTGGATCCATGTGGGGTGTCACACACTTCATGACAGTGTTGTTGGTCAGCAGTATTTGAGATGGGCCGGTCCACCTGGGCTGGAGAGTGTTCCTTTGCTTGAACTGCTTCAGGGTTGAAATCACCAGGCTGAAGGTTGTGATAGTTCCCGTCAGTGGGAGGCGTGTGGGCTGCGATCACCTGTTAGTGTAGAGCTTAGACAGAAGAACACAGTTCCTTGCAGAGTTCTCGTGTGATAGAGTTGTTGAAATGGGTGCCGTCGTCGCTGTTAATGCAGCGTGGGATCCCAAACAGGCAGACAATGTCTCTGAGGAGCAGAGTAGTCACTGTTGTGGTGTCTGCTTTCCTGTTTGCAAAAACTTCAGTCTATGTTGAAAACATATGATTAAAAATAACAAAACAATAACAATAACATGTGAACATATGACTTTGTACAAAGTCAATCAGCATATTTACAAAAGAGTCCTCACGGGGGGAATGCTCTTCTTGGTTTGTGTCGACAAAATTGTTTGAATTTAGGGACGTAACAGGAGCAACGTAAATCTGCTTATTACAGCAACCATTCCCCATTTGCTCCTGTGAGTCCCACCATGTGTCACACAAACAAGTTGAGGAAGCAGGAAATGTGTGGCTAATGCGCGGCCGTCGCAGGAGCTCCACAATTCGTAAAACAACACAACCAGGCAGAGCGCTCAGAGGTGTCGGGGGCAGCTTGTAACGTAGCCACGTTAAAGCAAAGAACTCAGCTTGTGGGGCTGAGCATGGGGGGTGGGTGAGATTCTAGGATCTCAAATAGGGGACCAATTGCATAACCTGAGTCAAGTGTAGGGCTCTCCGATTCCCACAATGCACATAGACTAAAACGCAGAATCTGACAAGAATACCTGTAAAACGTGGAATTTCGTGGAATTTGTCAAAATGTCAATGTTTTCTCGAACATTATAAGAGTTTGTTACCATATCTAAGCTGAAAGAAAAGGGAAATGGGGGCGGGGGGGGGAAGGTGTTAAACGTTGTGTAATCAACGGGAACAACGCATCGTCCAGCATGTCTGAAAAGTGAAACGAATAGCAGCTAGTGGATTACTCGCTGATTTTAGACACAGCGGGGGTCAGGGGCAGGGGGCTGCTAGAAATTTCTTTATTTTTGATCTATCACCTCCACAAGATTACACACTATTTGATGAAAGAAAAAAAAAAAAAAAAAAAAAACGCTATAAAATTGTAAAATACTGAATTACTTTAAATGAAAACGGAAAACAGAATTTCAAAAATAAAACGGAAAACAGAATTTTGAAAAATGAGAACGGAAAACAAAATTTAGAAACATTTAAACGGAAAACACAGAAGTCCGAAAAATGGAAAACAGAAAGTATGGAATTAAGGAGAAAACAATAAAATGGAAAAAAGAATTTCGAAAAATTAAACAGAAACCGGGATTTAGAAAATTAAAATGGAGAGCACGAAAATCTGGGAAAAATAAAAGGAATCTTGAAAAATTTAAACAGATTTCATAGGGTTCTAGTCAAGTGCTCCAGTGGGAGAGCGGTATGAGCTACCATCTACAGACAAAATAACTCAGGTTCTGCAAGTGGTTTGTCTAGTGGATCGGGACGGGTTGAGCAAAAAGATCAACTAAGATCAGCTTTCACAACTATATGGCTTGCCATCAATTAGGGAAGGAAGGAGGGAAACAGAGTTAAGAGGTGATCAGCGCTCAATAGTAAGGTTAGGAAAGAAGGGGGAACTCATAACAAGTCTGTCTAGAGGAGGAAAAAATGTTGCTTTCAGAGCAGAAGACAACATGGGAGACAGAGTGGGGGCAAATAGTGTTTAGTGGAGATCTCAGTACCATGGAGGAGGTTGTTTCTACAGCGAGACTGAAATAAAAAATAATAAAAAAACTGGGATCTGGGATGAAGATGGAAGAAGGTTGTAGATGGAGAAATAGGCTGGGGGGCTAGGTGTGGTTCTGTCTGTGACAGAGTTGAAAAGATAACAGGTTGTGGATCAAAAGAGACACACAGGATGTACCCCAAAGAGCCAACCTTGTACAGTGGGTAACTGGCTACAGTATCACAAAATGTTTTGTCATTACAACATTGGAATTACTTTTCCATCATGCCCAGCTCCAAGGTGTCGTTTTAGTTAGCAGTAGCTACTGCGATATGGGGAACACCGTCATCCTTCTGAAATCACTATCATTAACATGCAGGAGGGAGGTTGCTCTTTCATCTTGCTCAGCTTTTTGAGTATACTCAGAATTTGGAACTGCATCGTGATGAGCTAGACAATGGAGTGAGGGAAATCAGAGCAAAGAGTCAGATATTTCAGAAATCAGCCAAGAACGGAAAGGAGAAGAGGGCTTGGTTATATGGTTATAGATTGTTTGAAGTTTTTTTTAAAGAGAGTTGAGGAGAGGGCAACTGTCAAGCATAGGTCACTGATCGGGAGACCTGTTGTAGCATAGAAAAACAGTATTAACATTAGCATCAGGTACATCAAGATATACCTCATAAGGGGTGCATTAATGGTGCAGTCAGAATTGACATAATAAATCACGACCCAGTAAGTTCAGAGGGGTATCAGTAGCCGTTAGAAAAGCATGTTCTCCATATAGGGGGCCTAATTCCACTGTCATTGGAGCACTTACTGGGTTTTGTTTAGTGATGCCGGAGACGCCTACTGTGTTTACAACCTCAGAGGACAATTCAACATTTCAAGTTACAATTCAAGTCTTTAGGATTGATGGCAAGTCATATAATTCAGTTAATTTATCCCTCTTTATCCCTTTTTTTTTTTTTTTTTTTTGAAGAGAGATAAAAAATAGAATAAAAATGTACAAGCGAAAATAATAATGAAACACTAAGATAAGATGAAATCAAAACCAACATAATTATTAACGAGAAATTTAAAAATGAAAATAATGCATTTAAAAAAATAAAAAAACTAATATTAACAAAAGGTAAAAATTAATTAATATAGAGAAAAAACAAACCCTGCAAACTAGTTAGTATAAACAATAATACTGAAAGGACAAGGTACTAATAGTATGTGAAACCTGAAGTAATAAAATAGAAAAATAATATATTTACAAAAAAAAAAACTAAAATAGCAACAGGTAGGTTGCTGAAAATGCATTAAAATGGACAGACAACCAACTAGTTACAGAAGCAATACTGCTAAACAGTGTTGTGCCTGAACCTGTTCATTGAATGATAGTTCTTGAACTCGTTTATATTTTGGGAAGAACATGAACTGAACGTACTGTATTTCTGCCTGATGAACGCTACTGTGAATGCGTTCATCCTGGTGTCTGTGAACACTCTCTCAGTTTAACTACGTTCAATAGGGTGGCAGATTTGTATAGAGCATTCCAGGCAAAAACCAGGCGAAAATGAAAAAAAATAATAATAAAGATAAAAATGAAATACAGTGAAAATAAAAATCCAATTGAAACAAAAATATTATAAAATGATAAACGAGAAAATAATAATAGTACTAAATATTGAGAACAATATTTTGACAAAAATAAAAGGGGGCAAATTAATTGATACAGAAACAACCGGCTCAAAAGAAATGATAATACTAGAAGGATAAGGTACAGTATCAATCATACAGTACAATCATAAAATTGAAAGAATGAAATATTTACAAAAAATACTAAAATAATAGAATGTAGGTAGGGTGAAGTGAATTAAAAAATAAACAAATCAACAGGCTAAAGAGAAGCCAGAATACTAAAAGAACCAACAATTTAACTATAGTAAAGAACAAAAGAGGGGAAACTAATTAAAACAGAGAGACAAACCAACTAGTTAGAGAAGGGATAAAGAGCAAGTTACTAACAGTCTTGAGTAACAAGAAATAAAAAAAATAGAATATAACGTATTTGAAAAGAAAACTAAAGTAGGTTGGGGAAAATTAATTAAAACAGACACACAACCCAACTAGTTAAAGAAGTGATATTACACAGTGAAGAAAAATGTGTATTTACATGAAAATGAAGTGCTCTTAGCCACGTGGTTTATCGCAAAACAGCAGTCGTGAATCACAGTGATCAAAAGGCTATTAACTAATGGATAAGGAACTAGAGCGGGAATGTTGTGTTCAATTGTAACCTCCTGAACAACTACTTAATTCTAGCAATACTTTCTTATAGTAAGAAAACAACATATTTATGGCCGCAGCGGGCCTTAAATCACAGCAAAACACAAACACACAACATTGAAAAACAAGATGTTACAATGAGCTCATACAACTTTTAAACCGGTTAAACACATGTCATTCATTCAATATAACAATCTTTTACCAAGAGAACCACTGAAATCCATAAGATTACAGAGAGTTTCACCATGCAAATCGTCATTACATTTCCAAGTAGGAATTACGATGACATGAGTGGCGGACTGGCTACCCCACTTAGATATCGTCAACCTCACATAACAATCTCTCATATAGAGAAACACTCAGACCCATAAGGTCAGGGAGAATTTCACAATGCAAACTGTCATTATGCTACCAATAGGATTTAAAACAATATGAGTGGCGGACTGGCTACCCCACTGAAATATCGTCAACCTCACATAACAATCTCTCACATAGAGAAACACTCAGACCCATAAGGTCAGGGAGAATTTCACAATGCAAACTGTCATTATGCTACCAATAGGATTTAAAACAATATGAGTGGCGGACTGGCTACCCCACTGAAATATCGTCGACCTCACATAACAATCTCTCACATAGAGAAACTCTCAGACCCATGAGGTCAGGGAGAATTTCACAATGCAAACTGTCATTATGCTACCAAGTTTAGGAATTATGACAATATAGTGTCAGACTGATTCACTCCACTAAAATTGTCTACCTCACATAACAATCTCTCACATAAAGAAACACTCAGACCCATAAGGTCAGGGAGTATTCCATCATGCAAACTGTCATTATGCTACCAATAGGAATTATGACAATATGTATGGAAGCCTGGTTACTCCATAACAATACCATCCACCTCATATAATAATCTGTTACACCGAGAAAAACTCAAACCCATAAGGTGATGGAGAATTCCACTATGCAATCTGTTATTATACTACATAAGGCCTTTGTTTTTCTTAAAACTCACCAGAACAGCCTGCAGTCAACTGCTGCTATTTGAAAATTTAAATCGCGTTACCTGGGTCTATGGAAGATCCGGACCTGAGACAGGGCATTGTGAATATCAGCAAAAGTTAGGAATTTTACAAGAGGCTTCCTTTACCCTTTGAATTTGGCGCCGATTGCTAATATTCAAAATCACTGGCTCCAGTCCAGACGTCCTCTAGCCCAGGGTTAGCGAGATGCCGACAACGCCATATTGTTGAAGAAAACTCTTCAGGTCCAATTCAGTGGCTGGTTCAAATGAGGTTTAATCACTGACAGTGGAGAAAAGACAATGTTGCGGTTGCCACACAGCCCAATCTGCCCTGATGTGAGGCAAGAGACAACTTATACAGAACCAAAGGGGCAGGTCTAAACAGTGGATTTACATAGATTCAATACGCGTTTCACCCTGGGTAAGAGACGTCCTGAGACAACATAAAGGTGTGACTTCCTCGGAACAGCTGGGTTCTTGCTAGATAGTGTCACAACAGGGGCCATTCATGAAGGCCTTGATCAAGTATGTGGGATGAAGGTGTTTCGGAGACGGTCCAGGAAGGGGGACAGATCAGAGGGTCTCATCATTAATATGACAAGGCTTACATACAACGAATGCAGCTCAACAAGACATTTGAGGTTCCCGAGAGGAAGTAATATTTAAACAAAACAAATTGGAAGGTAACACATTTTCTTCTACAATGGTGTCATACAAAGATTTCATTTGGATTTGATCCATTGTTAGATCAGTCATTAGCGATTTGAATGCCTTAGAGATTTGTGATCACGCACCTTATCAAGTTACTAGTTTGTTAAAAGTAACATAATATGATCAGGAAACAATGCTAAGCCACAGTTTTAAGATGAAAAAGCAAGCACACCATGACTCAGACCTTCTCACACATGTTGCGGCCAAATGGTTCATTCATGGAAAATGTTGATTCCTAGCTTTGTTGGTTTTGGCAAAAACAACAAAAAAGTATTTGAGGAATTATTTGTTGGTATAGCACAACTCTCACTGGATTTTCATATATCTGAGAATTAAAAAATTCTATTATTTTTATTAAGACATGCTCTACGTGCGCAACAGTTCAGAAAAAACTCGGACAATATACATATTGACTGAGTTGTAAAAACGAAAAGTTCCTTATTAGGTTTGTCTCTTTAATCTATCATCCAATGGCATGAAAATAAAACGCTGACTTTTGCCTCATTCACATACCAACTTTGAGCCAGGCTGGTCCGGGCCAGTGTCCCACTGGCAGCAAAATGTCAACCCTTATCCCTGAAAATGAATACAACTGTGTTTACAGTGATGCTGACATTTGATACTGCTCACAATTGATTGAATGGACTCTTGTAAGTAGTTAGGTTGAAATCTTATCAGATTCTGCTAGATTTACAAATGTTGCAGAGACAAAGGGCAAAAGAGCTCCCCTCCTACCATTCTTGAGAAACTTCAAATCAAGCTGCCACCACTGACCTCAAAATGGGTTTCTTGATATTTAACTTTAAATCCAGCTTGAATAACAGAGTGAGTGCATTTCATTTCATTTTCATTGTTGAATTGGCTTGGCCTTCTACATCTTTTAATAAAATAAATGTTGGTGCATCGTGAATTCAGTTGCCAGAAAGAAGCATGCTTTGTCATTCTGTTTCAAACACCAAACAAATCAAATATGTAAGATACCGAGTTCTCCTGCTGCTCTGCATATTAGATATACATATAAACACAACCTGCCTCAAAAATGATTGTCCCCCCCCAAAAAAACACTGTAATATCCTTTATTATTGCCAGATATGTTTCGACTGTGATCACATGGAGATGCTTTATGACCCACTTTGTTACATTTGTGTATTTGTGTTGTAATTGGAAGGGTCACTGTGCATTTGGAAACATTGGATTTTCATTAACTGGGAGTAAGGTTTACAAGGGGAGTTTGGGTTAAGAAAATGAGTTAGTCCTATTTGTTTTGGTTGCATTTAAGTACAGTATGGTTATCTAAAGAGCACCAGCTGTGCTTAAAATTTGAACATAATTACAGTCCCACTCAGATCGTTGGTTTTTATTACAATCAGTGACATCTTAATACAATCAGTTTTTACAGCTGACTTGCAGTTATTAAACTTTTTTTGCATAACAACAATTATCTTAGATTTCATCTTTAAGAAAAACTTGAAAATGAAACTGCAGTCATTTCCCCTGCTAGAATCATAAACGGGACTGTTGTCAGTGATTAGTAGCCTACTGAGGGATTTCCCCTGTCTCATTCACCCAACACCCAAGGGAGCCAACTGAGCAGGAAATGTGATTCAGTTAACCATAGCCATGACAGCCTTGGAGAAAGGCCATTTGTATAAAACTTGAGCTTCGACTATTGGAGCTGATTTTTTTTTTTCTTATGGTATTGCACTTTTACAAACTTCTCCAATTTCAATATTTTCAAAGTTGCTCGAACTGTGTCTCCTAATCGTATTCCAGTGTTTGTACTGGAGGCAATCTGTTATGGAGAAAGGAATTTAATTTAACTTGAATGTGTTTGAATTTTGATTAAATTTGAGCGACACCGTTTTGTAACGTTTTCACAAGTCAACATTGTTTAAGCAGTGACATTACCTGAGCATCCACTGGCAGTGCACACACAACCCTGCTCTCACTCGTTTGGTTGCACGCAACCTGTGGCTATTACCTTTGACAAGCAGCTCTGACGGATCAGTATTCATATTAAAAGAGCCCTGTTTTTTTGTTGTTGTTGCTGTTTTCTTTTCATTTTACTCCCACCACTTGTCTTCCCCACATCATTCTAAATGAGAGGTGTGTGAAAGTTACTGGGAGACCACCCAAGACCCCTAGTGAATTATTCAAAGCATGAAATGTGAATTTATCATGGTAGGATAAGTGATCATACGACTATATATAGAAGGTTTTGTCACTCAAGTGTTGCTTGTTTGTTGAAGGTAATATGTGACACATCAGCGGCGGGGGGAAATGCGTATCGTCAATCATAACTGTACTGTGGGGAGCACTTGAATGGCTTTATATGTGACATTAATACTTGGACGACAGAATGTATGTCACTTCTTAAATGTAGCTTTTACAGAAGCATTTACATATGAATCAAAAGAAAAAAAACAGCATTGTAGCATCTCGTGAATAATGATACGGATGAGCTTTGCCAGTTAAATGGCAAATGGTCCTCATTTATATAGCGCTTTTATCCAAAGTGCTTTACAGGAATGACTGACATTCACCCATTCACGCACCCATTCACACACACATTCATACACACATTCACACACCGACGGCGGAGTCAACCACGCAGGGCGACAGTCAGCTCGTCAGGAGCAATTAGGGTGAGGTGTCTCGCTCAGGGACACCTGGCACTCAGCTAGGAGGAGTCGGGGATCGAACCGGCCAGCCAACCCGCTCTACCTCCTGAGCTAATCCCCTCAAGTTACTAAGTGAATAATTTATTATGTCCCATGCCACAACTATAGCTCAACTACAATTGGATGTTTGTGTGTGGTTCCTATGCACATCTTTGGGGCTGTTTAAAAACATACATCACACAATGTCATAGTGGAAGACACAAAACGTAAGGTATATGCAGGTCATTAGCAAAAAAAACATCATGCTATTGAATGTCAAGTTTTAATTATATATGGAAAGGGCACTCTACAAAAGTATGCTCATCATACCAGCTCTGAATATCTGTTATTATGAATAATACTTGCACAGACACTGTAAGTACCATCATTATTTCTGAAATAAGAATTGCCAACCAGCAATATGTTCCACCATTCATAGCTTAGGCACTTGTCTGCTATTTAGGCTTTTTTATAGCTGTTCAGAATGGTTCAAGAGGGTAAATGTGATGGCAAATAATTTCCGTGATATTCTAAACATGATGTGAGCTTTAGAAAACATCACGCAGCGTTTGAAATGAACGTGAAACAGCATGAAGCACCATAAATGCAATATTGACTCTGGCAATCCAGGCAAGAAGCAGCAGGATGGTCTTCTTGGACATTATCTTTCACCACCTGCTGTATCTTTTTATTTTATTTTGTTCCTGTTGTTCTGAGACAACTGAATCACGTGACCTGATCAATATCCAATAAAGCGTTGTAATCCTTGCATTGACTATAATCCCAAGGGAGGGCCATATTGAATGGTTGATAACTGCAAGCTATAAAAACAGTCAAATCGCTCAAATGCCTGCTTTGATTTGTCCCGCGAGAGTTCATTAACCGCGATACAATGTGGTGCAGCGATAGCTTTCACAATAACAACACTGTTGCTTATAGTGCATCTGCTATACCTGAGACTAAGCTACAGTGATCAGAACAGTGATCAACCGAGTGTGTGGCCAGTTTTTTTTTTTTTTTTTTTTCATTTTCCTATCTGCTTGTGTAAATCATCATCTGACCGTCTGCATTAGTCTTCTTTTATCTACCTACTTCTGTAAACTGTACAGCTGGAAATGTAATCATTAATATCACAGAGCATCACATCGATGAAACAATGGAAAGTTTACAGATCTTTCTGAATTAGCATTACAAAACAATCCCACTCGGCAGAAATCACTTTTATAATATTATAATAAATCCATAATAAAAAGAGAAAGAATCTCAATATATTAAGCGCAAACGTATGAGGAAACTTTACTGAAATCAGGTTTGGTGGTTCCAAATTGACATGCATGGATTCTCCATGCCAACACTGTATAATCACTTGAGACTCTGCTGATAATATTTTTGTTTTTTTGTTTAAGATTGTGATTTGGACCGAGAGTGTGAAAATACAATAGATCCATTGGAGTCAGTCAATACACCATTACCTTTCCCATGTCACTGTTTTGAAATGCCAGTGGGATGTGAAATAGTCATACTTGTGTCTATCAAAACCTCAGTATATCCTTTTTTCTGAAGATGAGACTATAAGAGAGCGATAAATGCAAGCAGATATCAAGGACTAATATTAAGGACTACATTGTATTTTCCGAGGCGCTACAAGCTGCAGAATTGAAAGGAGTTTAATGGCATTGAGCTGCGAGGTCAGAGGGCAGATCTCTTGATTGGGTGAGGAGAGAGAAAAGCAAAGAGGAGGGAGAGAGGGGAAGACAAAGGGGGAGACACTGAGGAACGAGCGACATGTGCACAGCAAATAATTGCATGAGAGAATGCGATTCAAATCAAGAAGTTGTGAATCCATTTTGATTTAGACGAAGATGGAGAGATGGTTTGCAGATATTTGTACAAGATTTCCTGTCAAGCATACTGAAACACTGTTGGGACATCACGGCGATGCATGGGTATGTTGCATGTTTTCCTTTTTAGTGAACATAGTCATGAGTCATTTCTGTAATGTGTGTGTTGTCTGTTATTTTAGGCATGAGATACTTTTTTGCCTCGTGGTATCTAATGGGTGCGCTGACGACGTTTGCAGAATGATGCTTAATGCACAAATGACAGCATTGGATAATACGTTCTTAAAGCTTGTGCAGAATGTTTCAGTATAACGCTCTAAATGAATATGGAGTCCCTTTTGATCCTCGTGACTATAAGATGTGTTTTTGGGGGGTTTGTCTTAGTGAAAAGCATCCTCACAGCACAGCACTTAGAAGCTGATGCACTTTTGGCAATATGAAACATGATGCTTTCATTATGCTGCAGTAATACTGTTTGTTGCTTTCTGGATTTTTGCCACAGGCTTGTATGCAGTCAGCAGGACACGTCTTCCTTTATTATGGCTGATTGTTGATATGGTTGCCTTGTTTGTTTTTTTTCACCGTGCAGCACTTTTTTGTCTTAGGCAGTATATGGTATATTTATTTTTTACGGAAATGTTTAGATGTGAATATAGGCCACAATGACGTGTGTGGGTGGAACAGCAAAGGGGTTCGCCAACCACCTTTAACTCTTCTGAGTCATGGCACCACTCAGACGTGATGTAGGCTGTCCAGACGTGGAGGGGTTTCGGAAGGGGGGGGGCCTCGAGGGCTCTCAGGAGCCCACACAATGTGTTAACGGCTGCTGCAGATGCATTTTAATCAGTCCACACGCACTTTATCGGTTCAAAGGCAGAAATGGAAGAAATTCACTTGAGGTTCTGCTTACCCTTTTAAAAATGCTCTTTAGACGTAAGAATTAATAAAAAATACAGTCTAGGTCAGTGAAACTATAAGAGATCAGTGACTAAAATTGAGGCAGACTTGCTGGTTATGCAAGTTTATGATGAAGTCATTAAAGAAAAGAGAAGATTAAGGAAATGAGACCAAAGGAGCTTGCAACGTCCTTCATTTTCTGTCTGACTCTTATCCTTTCCTTACCTGTAACCGACAGCAGTCTGCCTCGATTTAAGAAGCACTTCTTCAGCACCCGCAGCGCCCAGGTTCAAGCCTCTTTGTTGGCATGAGTGTACACACACTGCTGGTTGTACCCAGGAGCAAATGCAGGGGTGCTGTTGTGGGCTAATCTCTCTGTGGAGGCAGCAGGTGGGGGGAAAAGAAAATCCCTCCAGGCATCACTGACTTATCACTGTAGCATTGCCTGAAATGTGAAATGAAAAATGTCAAACCTGAATCACACCGTGGGTTCGTTGTATGTTGTCACAGCATTATTGTACTTAAGTCCCAATCATTGGTGGATTGTTATTATAACTAATCAATAATACACTAGCACTCATCCATATAAATGCCCACATAATGCTCATATGACTGGTCTCTGGTGCAAATATTGATTTTTTTTTTTTTTTTTTTTTTGCAGATAGAGTAGCCTAGTGCACTACATGTGATATTTAGTGTTGGTGTAACAGAATATATGTGACATGTGTAGTAGACATTATCAGTCTGAGCGGCGGTCAGGGTGCAGATGGTGAAAGATCGTTTCATCACTTAACAATACCGCTGGTTGTACCATGATTAATGAGTGTTGGGATTTTGCTGTCCGTACTGAGGTGGAATATTAATATGTTCTGGGTATTTAAAACAACAGTGATAACAGAGTTTATCAGCTGCATGTCTATGAGATGTAGAGGTGAAAGGATTCAAGGTATATTACAGGTGATTGTGTATGATTTGAATTGTTTTGTGTAACATTGAATTTTACTTCAGCACACAGGTGATGGTAGAACTTTTTTATAGCCGAACAGTAATACTTAAAACATCTAATAACCGATGTATCAGTTGATATGAACTCTTCCATCTCTCTAGTGCTTATTGACATAGATCAGCCAATAATGATACATCTGCAGCCTGGCTCGTTTATCAGTCATGTTCAAATGTTTCTCCGTTCTAACAAATCAAACACCTAATAATTTCAAGCAGTTGTGAAAACATCAAAACAAAAAAATGTAAAATACCTAACAGGGGATGAGTTAAAAGGCAATACAGATGAGTTGCTGGCAACGTGTCTTTTATCAGATAAGAAGCGGTCCAATGTTCCGCATCTTCTAGAAAAAACCCATTTGTAATATATATCGTTTGGGTCATTCGCTCAACCTATTTGGACTATTCCCCCTTGTTAATGTGAGTATCCGTCCTGAATGTCCCGGTCACAGTGAAGGAACAAAGACTATTCACTGGAGAGCAGTCTGACCTCCTTAAGCGGTACTATGAAGCACAATAACATCACCTCACTCTCAATATAAAGGTGCATTAATGTTTATATTGTATGAGTCTAATGGGAGTAGTCTCACAGAGCTGGACCTATCTCCACACCGCTGAAGTAAGGTCTGGCTGCAACCATTAGCATTCAAGCTCCAGCTTGTTTGTATTTCTTTAAACATATCACAACCATATTTGGCAGCACTCAGCTAATGGTGGCCTTATGCCCAACGTCCAAGTCCATGCAGAGTGTCAGAGTAAGAGTAGGTGTCGTTTTAATATAGAGAAACACACCACAATAAAACTGTTAATACGCAACACATTACTCTCTAATTAACTGACAAATTGGTTAAAAAAATGTCACTTGTCCCTCTTTAAATTTAATGAAATGACAACACTCTGTTTCCCAGACTTCATTAATTCCGTCCATATTGTCACTTGTATTTTTATCCTCATACATATAATTGCCAAGTTTTGGGGGGGGGGGGGTTACACGCTGTTTCTTGTCTCCAAAGTTTAGAATATTAATAGCTATTAAACAGAAGATTCACACTCTACTTACCTCTGAGAGGCTTTCTGTGTGGGATGTATAGAGATCTGGCTATCTGACTCAGCCCTTCTGACTTCTCCAATAACCAAGGGTTATCAGACACGAAACTGAGTAACTGACTCATTCTACCAAGTTTATCTCTAATTAATAAAGATTAATTGAGCTTTGACTTTGCTCTCTTAGCCAAGCAGAAGGCAATTTGTGCACAGAAGCCAATAATGCCCAAGGCTGTTGATCTCACTGTTAAGGGCTCTAGGTCCCAAAACCCTTGATCATGTGACTATGATCATGTTCCTCTTGCAGTGTGTGTGTGTGTGTGTGTGTGTGTGTGTGTGGGTGTGTGTGTGTGTGTGTGTTAATAAATTATTCAGTTTGCCACACTGAATCCAGATTACGAAAACAGCTGTGAAATTGCAACAATAATGGAGAACATTTTTGTTTGTTCCTTTGTGTTTCTTATTCTTCTACCATAAGAAGCACTGCTGTATTTCCCTCTGAATTATTTGTGTTTGGAAAAAATGATGGAGGTGGCTGAGTTGTGTAATCGTATCCAGGTCCCATCCTGGGGAGGCATTCTGTTGCATGAGAAGTCAGATTGGCAGTGGTTTATTAAAGAAGTACAGTGTCATTTTGCATATTGGCAGGCTCACCTCAAAGCCTTGCTGCCCTTTACAAAGAGCCTCTCAATAATGGATATGGCAGAGAACGTCGTAGACCCTTCCCTCTCATTATGATCCCATTTGATTACTCGCAGATGATCTTTTGAAAAAGCGGGTTGATTGCACTCTCTGACTGCGAACTAACCTGCAAGTTAATAACATCATTCCTTCAGGGTAGCATCGTTATAAGATATAAGCCTCATTAAAATAAAATGATGATTTAATAAGTTTCCCTTACACTGACCCTTATGAGGATGTATGTTATTTTTTAGTTATCTGGGAAATTAAGACATCAAACACTGCTTTTGTATGCCCTCTCCTGTTTTCATGAAGCAAGAATTAACCATCTCCTGACCATAAAGCGGTAATTGCTCAGCAGGGGTAACAGTCATTATATGCTGTATGGTGCGTACACTACCCTTGCAGTTGTCTGCATTTTAGGAGTACTGTGTTTATGTAGAGGGTTTTTTAATCTTCCTTTCTGACACTTCCTGAAAGAGTTTCCTTTATTATTCGTTCCTCATTATAAGCAATTACACTACAATGAGTTGGACCCATTGAGCGGAGGGCGGCCATGTCAGATGCTAATGTACAAAAGAGCTTGCTGTAAAACTGCTGCACCCATGTAGCACATTCTCTCTATGCATGATTACACATAATGTTGCTTTCATTATTGCTTTATCCCCCCCCCTCCCCCTCCCTTTGCCCGAGCTCTGAAAGTTAATTTCCCTCCTCTTCCTGCTTTTAGAAGTGGCTCTTTCTCCAGTCTCCTCTTCCAAGTCAAAATATCAAAATTTGATGCTTTGATTATCCTTTTTAAGGGGTGTTGATAATTGCCGGGTAAAGAAAGCAACTGTCTCCCACCATCCACCATAAACACAGGGAGGCATTTTCTGTGTGTAGAGGAATCGTATTATGTGCAATGATCAGTGCCTGGGGGCCACATCAAACACAGTCTGAAAACCTTTCCAGAGGAGATAGAGGCAGGCCAATTTCACAAGTGGCTTTTTATTGGTTGATTGCACAGAGGCCAAGTTGTCATCTAAATCCTCAAACTACTTGGGCAAAATAAGAAATGCCTTGTGAGTGTTCAGGGCGTGCAAACTTACCCCTCAGATGAAAGCCAAAGCAAAATGTTTACAACCAACAGTTTGCCAGGATTACGGCTTAAGAACCTAAGTGTAAACAGAATGCAGTGGTTACAAAATCAACCAGTGACAAACGGTGTCACTGCTACAGCAGAAAATCTTCATTATATCCTACTGTGATTTTCGTGTTTTCACTTGAACTGACATTTTATGTAATCCGTTAACGGACAAGCAGGTTTCACGCCCCTACAGCCCGCACTCAAATACATTTAAAGCACATGAGTTCTTTAAAAAGTAGTTAAAGAGTACCAATAAGTCATACAAAGTTGAACTGTGGTTTCAAGACACTCAGTGAGTTTGCATCAGAACATATTGAGTCAGACGATAAACCTTCCGTTGCCAAGATTTTTCTGCAGTCAGACAAGCAGACCTCCTGTACAGTCAGGTCTACATTTGAGTGATTTAATTAACCATTTTTTGCAGAATTATATTCACTCCGTATTGGAGCTTTTGGCGTAATTAGTTGGTAAATAATTTGAAATCAAACATAGATAGTGGGTGTCCACTCTGCCTGGCAGGGGGAAAGACGCTGATGAGCAAACTGACCCATGATTGCTTGATTCAATTTGTTCCAATTAAAATGATCATGTTTCTGTGGAGTTTCTGGCAGCTGCAACTCAGAGGAGCTTACGCTTCCTGTAGGACCTCGGCTGTATTATTTAGCATGACTAAAATCACCCATTTGTTCATTTGCATTGCTGTTCTGTGTGGATGAATGCTCGTATACTGTGTACGGGGCGTGAACTCAATCTTTGAACTTTATTGTTGATTTTTCTCATAAAAGAGAATCAATGAATACCCCAGGCTCTCTTAAATGACCGTATACTGTAAACAGGTTTTGTGTCTGGAGTGCAGGACTTTTCTGCATGAGATTTGTGGACTGCTTTGTTTCTAGTGTTTGTTTGTTGTAATGTTTTCAAATGGAACTTGGGTATTTTAAGGGCATTTACAAGTTAACAAATCATTACAAATTAACAAATAATTCAAACCATTTTGATATTTACTGTATTGTTTTCTTAGCTGTGTTATTGCACACCCATAGTTTTAAAAGGTGAATGAGCCATGACCACAGTCATTTCCCAGCCTTTTAAATGAAAATGTTACCGAGTCAACTTTTAAATTTCACGTTCACTTGTTTGTCAGATTCTACTTGGTCTAAATACTCATCTTAATAATACTTGCTTCCATTGTAGAAATTCTTTAGCACTTAATTCTGTTGATACATCATCATTCTGCACAGTGAAGCTCAAACATCCAAGTAAAGTAACGTTAGAAAGGCACATTTTTAATAATAATGAAATCAAAACTATTCAATTAGGGTTGGTAAAGTCAAAAATGTAAGCAAAATGAAGGAGTCATAGTGAGGTTGTGAGAGAGGAAAAAAAACAGAAATTCAGCAATGACAATGGGGAAAATATCAGCCGCCTGCCTGGGAGCGATTGCGATCTCCTGTATACAGTGGCTGCACTCTCACCTCTGACGATCTCTCTGATAAATCTTCTTGTAGTGTTCACTCACCAAGTCAAGAGTGCAGAGGTCAAGGCAATAGTCTGACAAAAGATATTGAAAATACACCTACAATTAGCATGGACATGTATAAGAGAGAGGTTCAAGATGAAACAATGTGAGCCATTTCTTTTGTTTGTGAGAGGAATCATATCTAACAGTCCATGCAGGGCTGCGTTTCGCCACAAAAGACAGACGCCATCCCTTCTCATCCTCTTACTAGTTAGCCCCGGGCTGTGTTAAACAGTAAAGAGCGGCATCATGAGATGGAAAAGCCCTTCATGTTTTCGGCGATTCATATGGAAATTAGTTTGCGATGGGAATAGAAAGCTGTATGCGTATTAAAAATGAGCCAAGACAAATATGTTCTCATATATTTGTTGTAGATGAGGAGCAAATCCTAATTTAATGGTCTGGAGTATTATGTAAGTTGGGGATTCATATCAGGCCACTTGTGAACATAAGCTTGGGATGATGGCATTGCCCAGGCAAACCACAGCACCCCTGCAGAATGGCTGTTCACTGATTTATGCTGAGTCAGCCACCATTAGCTGTTATTCTCCCCATCTCAGGATCCAACCCTGCAATAATGTGGGTCAGGGGCCACATTATAGAAACACCTTCACTGTGCAGCCTTATCTCACAGTGCATTGCAGGATTTCTGCCACCACAGGACTGTTACTGGAAGTTTCCAGAATATTGAGCTAAAATGGGAATGTTGGGGAAAATTGATGGGAAAAAATTACCCGAAGGTCAGTATTTTGATATTCCAGGAGCTATTTCTGACCAAGTTCACTGTAGAGTTATTATTAAAGCTTGGGTAGGAAACATCGAAGAAACTAGCAAGATTTTCAAAATGATCCAACTGAAGAAACAAGCCTAGTGTCACTAATTCTTTTTCAAAGAAAGTAGCTACTGTCACAAGCTCCGAAAAATTGCTGAATCACGCAAGAAAGTTGCCAAGTCTGCAAGCCCCTTCCTTCTGGCCTCCCTGGAGTCACTCCCCCAAAATGATCACTGTGAACTTAAACCAGTGGTGTGAGGTCATTACGAAGGGCCCCAGTGTGCGATATTATGATGGCCCCTAGAGCACCCTAGCCAATATGAAACACACACACAGACGTCCTCATCGTATCATTGCATCACATGGGCAAATAGAGACTTGACAATATGAGCATACATATTACCCAGCAATCATTGCTGCATATATATCACAAAATTATCAATGAAAATGAGAACTTATTAATTGAACTGCATAGTTTTTATTTATATTTTCTATATTTTACTATAATTACTGTAATGGTATTGCTAGGTACTCATATTGGTACTTATGCATCCTGTAAATGAATAGCCCTTTTCATGCTGATGTGAGTTCTTCTTTATTTCCAAAGTGGCAATCCAAATCCGTTTGCGCAGCAGGGAGTGTGGGTCTAAATTTGCACCCCTGACATAAACTTATTATAATGAACCCAATCAACAAACATGGCTATTGTTGGTGCTCGTAGCAGCTCGTGGAAGTGATGTGTGAATGTGTGCAGAGCAGAGTGTTCTCAGGCAGACAGGTAGACAGGTTTATGACAGCCACATATACCAGAGGTTTTTCTTTTTGCTCTTTTTTTTTTGTCAGAGAATATGATTTACCGCCGTCGGTATGCAAAAAGAATCTCAACAACCCTTAAAACAATGTTTCTAAATGATATTACCCACTCTAGCTTCAACCGACTTGTGTGAAATATATTTTTTTTTCTTTTTGTTTTGTGGATACTGTATATTATGATCGACTGAGATCTCTTTTTTTCCGCGATACTGGTTGTCTCGCTTTTTCTAATTGATTGGTGAACATCAGATCAAAATGTTGTTCTAGGCTGCACAATATTTTTTTGTGCCACCACACTCTCACACTGATAGCTGATGCTACACATTGACTACACTGTGGAAGTTATCCAAATGAATCAAAGATGTTTACAGAAATACTGCTATTTCTTTTTTCCCTTCAAGGCCAAAATGCCAATGGTGAAATCGAGTGTTTGTGCTATAGAAAAATTTTAATCAGTGCAAAAATACAGCTTTGGTACATTTCTCAGATCAGAATTGAAATTCTCAAAACTACTTGTTCAAACTTAACTGTGTCAATAGTGTCACTTAATGGGTCTCTGTTGAGTCTCACCCGCCACAACATTTAGGCATTAGTTCATCGCATAAGTCTTTACATGCAAAATGGTTGAACAGGTTGTATTATGTCAAGCATATCTCTTTACATTTCCATTAGACTTTATTTCTAAATCTGTCCTGGATTGGTAAATTGCTCCCAGGTGAATCTTGACTTTCGCTAACAAAGGGAAATGTGTGAAGCATTAGATCAACCAGTTGTCTGAAATAGCTCAAAGGTGCATCTCATGAACCATCAACTGGCATATATAATATATATATATATATATATATATATATATATATATATGCTTGAGGAGTTTTTGAAGATGGAAAGTATATGATCGCCAGCCCCATTCACAGATGACCCTTCGAGCTCCCATGCAGCGTGTGATGACATCACAGCAGATGCCTGCAGAGGCTGCATAAGACATTCTTTCCACACTGCATCGCAAGAGAAGATATTCATTGTGATGTGGATGAGAATTTGTGGCCCAACAGACAGGAACGTCAGGAGGTGTAGGAAGACTGCACAGTAATTCCTACAGCACTGCATGTGCAGTTTTCCCTAAGGAGAGTGTCCTATGTTCACATTTCTACTTTTGTATTTTTCTTTGTGCTATGCAGTCTTTTCCTTTCTGTATCACAATGACGTGGTCTGTCAACAAATTACTGTACAAATGGTTAAAGCATAAATGTGAATCTTGTCCAGTCTCTTGCAATCAATCTCCCACATACACAAAGTTGTAACTTACAATTTACAATAATTGTCATCAGAAGTTTAGCCATAGTTTACATCAGAACACCCTCCGGGGTAGACTGTTATATTGACAACATGACTAAGCAATTTGACTGTCTTATCCGTACACAATGACAGAAGGACTTGTCATTCTGATGACAATGACATGGTCGTTGACACACATATTTACATTTGAGAGATGGACTAAGGATTTTGAGCAAGAGACTGGCTTTTGCTTTTAATCTATGGTGTTTTACTATTTGTACAAATTGTTTTGGGAAATGCACTTACTGTTTTGCAAATGTCGAGGAAAAGCAACTAAGAAAAACTGTAAAACACATAAGATACATTCATTACACGTGTTCCACAGTCAAATTATCAGGGACATTATGGGAACAATTACAAATAATCATCCAGCAGTGAGAGGCTACACACACACATACACACACACACACAAAGAAATCAACCGTAGCCGATAGTTTGGATTTTATCAGCAGAGGTTGCCCCAGGGCAGCTGCTTAATTCTGTGCAGCGTTTGCTTCTGCGTGGGACACTTCAGCTGGTGCTCTGCCATTATGGTTCTCTCATTCAGCAGTGCCCAGGTGAGGGGGTCACCTCACAGGCTCACTCTGACTCTGATTACACACTGTTACAAAGACACCCGATCATTACACTGATTAGACACCCTCTTAGTGATCCATTGAATCATAGGGTGCTGCAATTCATGTGCAGTGTGTACATGTCTGCTTAAGGCAGTTATTATGTGATAAAAATCTGCAGAGGGACACAGGAAAATCTCTTCAGAGACTCCTCCGGGCCACTTCCTGAGGCACTATGTGTGTGTGTGTGTGTGTGTGTGAGAGAGAGAGAGAGAGAGAGAGAAGAGAGAGAGAGAGAGAGAGAGAGAGAGAGAGAGAGAGAGAGAGAGAGAGAGAGAGAAGGCGTGTGTGCACCATGTTTATCTAGAAACATTTGAGTGAACGCTGCATTAAACAATTTAAATTATTGACTATCTAACTGAAAACTAGGATCGGTGTTGTTTTTGCCTGACTACACTGAATATGAGCATGTCTCAATTTTCACAAACGGCAATATAGAGACTATACTGTCTAAATAAAAAACACAATCAACAAAGTGTTTAATAAAACCAGGTACCGTGTGAGGATTTGGTTCAGAAAATGAAAGACCACAATACTGAAGCAATAATGGAAGTGTTCTGTGAAGACAAGCTCAGGATAATTAGCATGTTAGCATCAATGTTGAGGCTTACATGGAAAGGTACAGCTTTTAGTGCAGGGAGTAAGGATTTAGCACTGCATTACCAATAAACTGCATTCAAAAGCTGTTGAAGACTTAAACAGGCCAAATCAGCAGTAATGGGGAGCGAGCCATATGGTGCCCAGCTTTATAGCTATATTGCTATTGGTTTACATTTGGTATTACCTTGTCATTTGCAAGTGCCTTCATCATTTCAAGTATTGACTGTAAAAAGAAATGTTTCTCAGGGGTAGAGCGGGTTGTCCTCTAATCGGAAGATTGGGGGTTTGTTCCCTGGCTCCTCCAGACTGCGTGTCCAAGTGTCCTTGGACAAGATACTGAGCCCCAAATAGCTCCCGAAGGCTGTGCCATCAGTGTGTGAGTGTGCATGAATGTGTATTAGTTTAGATCCTGATGGCCAGATGGCTCCTTGTATGGCAGCCCCCGCCATCAGTGTATGAATGTGTGTGAATGAGTGAATGTTGACACATGACACACTAGAATATTATATTTTATAAAGGAAAAAAACATTAAATACAGGTCAATGACATGCACAGGTACATGAATACTGTATGTCTCTTTGTGGCACTTGGTTTTTGCGATTCTGAGCTTCAGATTTTCCTTATTTTGGCCTTGTGAACTGATTTCTTATTTAAACATATTGTTTCTCTTTAGATTGGTATGCCATCATATTAACTTTGTACCATCATCTGTGAGCACATTTAAAGCCTGGGGAGAAGTTCTGATTATTCTTCTCCTGATTTAAATTTAGCACAGCCCATGACACACCAAATGAGGCAGAGATGGTTTGCAATTTGGCAACCTCTCACATTTGTGGCAAGCATTGCTTTCGAATCATATATCTGCTCATCTTCTTTTTCTTAGGTGATATATATGAGCAGGTGCTTATATGATACCTATATGAGTAGGCCTATGGATGAATAACCAGCATAGCAAATACTTGACAAATGTCTGACATGTGAAATAATTGTATTTTTAACATTGAGCTGTTTGTTGACCCATTTGCCAGAATAGGAGAAAACGTATTCAATTTAAATTTGCATATATCAATTTTTTTTTTGTATCAGGAATGACATAATATGAAGGGATATATATGTGAGCCACATAAAGCCGGATATTTCTCATTAGCTCATTTATCTATGTACACATCTAACAAAATCCCTTAAAAGGAGAGGATCAATCACAATCTTTTTGACTGTAAAATACAGGAAGTGGTGCTTTAACATGCTGTACTGTAGCGACCTTGCACAAACAACTGACTCTCTTTTGCCATTAGATTTATTTGAATGAATATGGAACAATCACCAGGATAATTAATTTTGTTCGTCCACCATTTGTTTGAACCAGTTTATAAATGTGATTAAAAAGCATCCAATGTCAAACCTTTGTTGATTGGCTTTTGTGACCTTTTGTGGAAATGCTTCTCAAATGCCCTCCAACAGTCTTTACTTGTTGAGTTTGGTCACACTTGTCCATGAACTGCATAGAGTGACAAGTCTTTTTTTTTTTTTTTCATTATTGACTTCTTTCATTCGGCCACTTTGGCATATTTGGAAACTTCTATTCTGGGAGAAAGGGTGCAGTTTTTTGTTTAATAATATCAAACAGAGACAGAGAACGTGTGGAAAACAAATCATGTCTAGCAGAGATGCATCATGTACATATGTTCTTTCTTGCTTAGATTTGTAGTAAACGTCAAAATCTATCTAAAGGGATACAGTGACCTGCAAAGGTGTACTTTTTATTCAGTTCAACAGTTTATTTGATTTAGGTGAAAATAAAGTACCAACACTCACCAGGGAGGCATTTTAACCAGCACTGTGCCTTTATCAGTAGCCCATGGGTGAGAGGAAAACAACGAGAGTGGACAATATTCAAGGAGAAAAAGCAAGAGAAAAATGTTGTATAATTCAAACGGAAAGAGATGCCCAACCAAAGTATGGAGTCCAGCAGCTCAGCTTTTATTTGAATAAGTACAAAGATGGGAAGAGGGTGGAAGGAATATTATTTTTGCACAGCGAGGTCTATCCAATTAAACTTCACAATACTGGTAAAGGCACCTGAGGCTATTTTTCTCTAAACCGGTCCTGCCATATTATTTGTAATATTAATCAATTCACATCCACCATAAAGTTCTGTCTCTTTGTTCTCTCCCTCTCCTTCTCACAGAACCGTGACAGAATGGTCGACTGTATGAGCAAAGTCATGCTGCACACGGTCGTCTCATGCTGGCAACCTTTCCTGGGACTGGCCCTCGTGGCTGTCTTTGTGGGTTCCACCCTGGGATGTCCCTCGCGCTGCGAGTGCTCAGCGCAGACCAAGGCAGTTGTATGTCACCGCAAGCGCATGCCCACCATCCCAGACGGCATCCCGACCGAGACCAGGATCCTGGACCTGAGTAAGAACAAGTTAACAATGATCAACCCTGATGACTTTTTTGCCTTTCCTGGGCTTGAGGAACTTGACCTCAGTGGAAATATTATCAGTTATGTTGAGCCTGGAGCTTTTAACGCCCTGTTTACCATGCATTCACTCAGTCTCAAGAGCAACCGTATCAAGCTCATTCCTCTGGGCGTCTTCACAGGCTTAACAAATCTCACCCGGCTGGATATAAGTGACAACAAGATCGTCATCCTGCTGGATTACATGTTCCAGGACTTGCATAATCTAAAGTTTTTGGAAGTGGGTGACAACGACCTGGTTTACATTTCTCACCGTGCATTCAGTGGACTTTTAAGCCTGGAGATGCTAACCTTAGAAAGGTGCAACCTTACAGTTGTACCCACTGATGCGCTTTCCCACCTGCATAACCTGGTCAGCCTGCATCTACGTTACCTCAGCATCAGCACTTTGCATCCTTACTCCTTCAAAAAGCTGTTCCGACTGCGGCATTTAGAAATTGATCATTGGCCGTCACTAGATCATGTGCCAGCCAATACCCTACATGGCCTCAACCTGACCGCTCTGTTCATAACCAACACCAATCTGTCGTCCTTCCCTTACCAAGCCCTGAAGCATCTGCCCTACCTGACACACCTCAATCTATCCTTCAACCGCATTAGACACATTGAAGGGGGTATGCTGATGGAACTGGTTCTGCTTCGAGAGCTGCATCTGGTCGGAGCACAGCTAACCACCATTGAACCGTATGCCTTCCAGGGCCTGAGGGGGCTTAAAGTCCTCAATGTCTCTCACAACCGACTAGACACATTAGAGAAGGGTGTTTTTCAGTCTCCTGAGGCTCTGGAGGTTCTTCTGATTGACAACAACCCCTTGGTGTGCGACTGTCGTCTCATGTGGATCCTACAGAAGAGGCACTCCATCCTCTTTGGGGAATCACAGCCAGAATGCAGCACCCCTGAAGGTATTCGTGGCAGGCCTTTTAAAGAGTTTAAGGAGACTCTCCTCTCTTATTACGTGACATGTACCAAGCCAAAAATCCGTGAGAATAAAACGCAAACGATCACTGTGGATGAGGGCCAGCAGGCGATATTGCGCTGCAGTGCAGAAGGCACGCCAAGGCCCATGGTGTCCTGGTTGTCCCCACGTCGACGAGTTCTGACAAGTAGGAGCCATGGTAGACTTACCGTCCACAACAACGGTAGCCTGGAGATCAAGTCAGCAGAGGTGCAAGACAGCGGAGTGTATCTTTGCCTTGCCTCCAACAGCGCTGGGAACGATACTCTGATGACATCACTGGCAGTGAAAAGTCTGGGATCGCTGTATGCTAACAGGACCCAGTACTACACAGATCCCAGCAATTCCACTGCCAACGGCACGGCCGGTGTGACCCACGGCTTAGACCTTAAGACTATTCTAGTGTCGACTGCTATGGGTTGTTTCACATTCCTGGGAGTGGTCTTGTTTTGTTTCCTGTTGCTTTTCGTCTGGAGCAGAGGGAAAGGAAAACATAAAAACAACATAGATGTTGAATATGTGCCTCGGTCCAAATCTAACGGCACTAATGTTGACTCGGCAGAGGGACAAGCTGGTCCTCGCCGTTTTAACATGAAAATGATGTGACTTCTTTTATAGATCCAAGGTTCTGGATTATGGAAATGCCCAAAGTACAATGTATTTTTTTGAAAATGAGACTACTGACTTCTCTACTGCCGCAGTGAGCGCTGTAGTGAAAACATTTGGGGCATCAGAACAAGATGAGCAGTACCTTAAATCTCTGGATATTGTCATAATGCTTGAATACTGTGTTTCGGAAACCGAAAGTTGTAGTTGGACATCCTCTTACATAATTGCCAGCAGGCAACTTCTTCAACATGGATGAGAAGAGAATACTGTTGCCACCATGGGGACCGGAAGGGAATAAGTGTCATTCATCAACTTTTTGAAGTTTATATGCCCCAAAAAAAAAAAAAAAAAAAAAAAAACGCTTCAGTTTTGGGTTGGATCTACAGACTTGGTTGAACCATGTACAGTACAAATTTGTATCTAAGCTATTAACCTACTTTGTTTAGTCTTGCGCCATGCTTAATCACTGAACAAGTCAATGAAACAGACCATCATTTCCTATGTTCAATACTTTGCATATGTGTACCTAATGCTCCATTATGTACATGTATGTACATATTCATTCAAAAGAACTGTTCATAGCAATATTCATGAGATGCATTAGCCAAAATTGATATACCCCATATGTTCAGCAAGAACATTCTTCAGACTTTTGAAGTTTCAATGGATTCAGGAAGGGCTCCTATGGGTGATTGTCTGTCCCCGCTCCCCGAATTGACTCCAAGATATTAATAAATATATATTATTTATCAATAAAAAAAGAAGACAAAAGATTTGATTTATGAAAAATGTTGAGCATTTTACAAAACCACTGTTCGGGATCTAACACTTGTATTATCATCTCAGCAATGACTCAAAATGCCTACATGAACCACCGTTTTGTCCTATTTCCTTTGTCTCTTTTTGTTACTTTAACTGTACCTTTTGGCTGGTTGGCAAAATACATGTGTCAAGTTTACTACAGTGACATTGCATAATTTTCCCCAGTAGGAAATTTGGACTTTGTTGTGGTAGTTCCTCATTTTGTTGTTGAATCATTTAGATTGTGTAAACTTCAAAGTAAAAGTAAAAAAAATGTATGTGAAATAAATGAAGATGTATTTGTACCAATGAGTCTGAATCGATGGCTAACACATATCTTCTCCTCAGCCTCACAGATGGACATCAGAGTCGTCTTTTGAGTATTGAGTTAAACATTTTATAATTTGGACAATCACATGACAGTACATATTCTGTATAGTAAATTACAAAACACTTAAGGATACCTGGGTGCCATATGTGACAGTTCCAGTTCAACTAAATACAAAAAGGAAAGAAAATGTTGACCAAGAACCATTCAATTGTTCTGATGTTGTTTTAATCAGTAATAACTTCACACAAACTATGATGTGACTTACATAGTGCATCCCCGAGAACAGGTTAGCTTAAATATTTCACACTGATATTAGTTGTTTCTAATTAAAATACAAGTATTGTTCATACATCCTTTTAGATTTTTCCAATTCAGTTACTTATACATGAACAGTATGTTCTCCAAAGTAGAATGTGAAACAATGAAGGACACCTAGAATTCCTTTGAACCATTTTTGAAACAGCATGAGGTTTGAGTGTCCATCATGGCAATGTTAAATTTTGAACAGAAGATGATCGTCCACTGAGCTCCAATTACTTTTTATGTTGTCACTGATTGGTGGTGTATGTATGCATGTGGCTCCCTTTCTCTCTGTCTGTCTCTCTTTCTCAACCCAACCGGTCGAGACAGATGGCCGCCCACTTAGAGCCAGGTTCTGCCCACTGTTCTACCCATTTTTTTTTCTCTTGCCACTGAAAGTGCTTGCTCACAAGGAAATGTTGGGTCACCATAAATTATCTTGAGGTAACTTCTGTTATGATTTGACGATGTACTTTATATAGTAATAAGTTGCATTGAAAAGGGCCAAACGAGGTGAAACTTGATAGAATACAATCACCGAAGCTGTGTGCCTTCATCCACTTTTTTTAATGACCAGGGGACAGTTGCATGAACTTATTTAAAGACTCTTCTTGAACTGATGTAAATTGTAAGGTTCAACTTAGGCATATTCTGTTGATTAAATATTAAGTCTCACATAAATTGAGGTAGGAAAGTTAGCCACCTTTCCTCCTGGCTAAACCTGAGGTGAACGCTTTGTTGCGAGAGCAACAATCTGTTAGGTCAGTTAGCCAAATATATCAATTGTTTATTATTTACATTGAGCTAACTGTTAGCTAACTTTCAGAACTGTTTATCTATTCATTTTAGCTAATTGATAGCTAAATAGCTAACTTTCAGAACTGTTTATCTATTCATTTTTGCTAACTTATAGCTAACTATCTGAAGTGTTTATCCATTACCTTTTTTAGATTCTGATTTCATATTCTTGAATCGTTACCTTGACTGTTGGGATTTCCTGTTTGCCTTGTGTTGTGTCGCTATTACTGTTACAGTCACCATTTCTCCTCTATGAAGTGACTTATATCACCCACAATACATAGCAGGCTATCTACATCTTTCTTGCAGGAAAATATCAGAAGATTCAAGAAAACAGCATATAGGATTTGATGATAGATTTAGCATTCGCTAAATGTAGAAAAGCAAATACAACAGTGATATAAAAAGCATAGCTCTAAAATCAAACATATGTTGTTTATAAAGATTATGTCATATTCATCATCACATATTAGAAACTACGTCACCTAAACGGGTTAATCTTCATCAAACTTATATAGATCAAATCAGATTAAAAAAGAAAAACTGCCATACCTCCATTACATGCATCTCTGTTTCTTGTATTGTTCCTCAAAAGGAATTGCGCACCCAATGTAAAAAAACGCTATCCATCAGCTGCTGATTAATGCATTACAAAGATACATGTATAATATATAATGTATAATATAAGAAATACATGCAAAATGGATGTGGTGATCACACACAGTAATTGCTTTCTGCTGACATTAACAACGTAAACTCCTTGATGACACATCAGAACTATTTTTTTTTTCAAAGTATGCATCTCTTGTGCTGTCCTTCATTCCTGCAGTCTCATTAAGAGCCACAGAGTCTATTTGGTTTCTGAGTCTGCAGTCCCCTGGGCTGCTTCAGAAAATCAGAGCACCAAATGATACATCTCTTCCAAAAATAGGGGAAAAAAAGAAACAAGGTTAACTTTGTAGGTCAGCACTACCCACGTCCAGAGCGTTCATTTTCTCAAATTAGATTAAAAATATATTTTTCCTTACTGTACCTGTGTGAACGACTTTGCATTTGTTGTACAAATGAGGCCCCTCAAGTAGTGCCTCCTGTCCATCTTCTCCTTTAATGAGGTCTTTGGTTGCACTCATATACATAGGGTATATTATAATATAGTGTCCCAGCTGGCACTAAAAGCATTCCTCCACGCTGTATATTCTTTATTTTTCTTCTTGAGAGATCTAAATTGTAACCTTGTTACGTTGCCGACATGTTTCTATGGTAATCCAGATATGTTTCGAATGAAATCTGACAGCTGGCTACTGGAATTTAGAGCCGTGTTAAGCCATTTCCGTGGTGATTTCCTGAAGAATAATTTTGTGTTATGCAGACTGCTTTATACTAATAGACTGCATTTTGATGGATGCATTTGGATTGAATGTGAAAGGCTGTTAGCACTTTGTGCCCTCTTATCAGTTACTGACTGATCTGACCACTCTTTATTTTCAGACTAATTAGAGAGGATAATTTTGCAAAACTAAATGAGTCTCTCTCAGCCAAAAATGACTAATGCCGTTTCTGCAGTTTCAATACGGCTCCAAATGGTATAAATAGGAATGGGACAGAACTTTGCGGCGGAATATCAGGTTGCCTTGGCAATGTCAAAACATGTTATGTGCAAGTCTGGGTTTGGGACTTTTGTATTTGCCGTGTTTTTTTTAATTTCTTCAAGGTTATATTGATAACATTTTTATGTAAATGATAATTAAAAAAACTGAAAATACATCCACAGAGCTTTTAGAAAGGTGTAGAATCAAAAGTATCACTTCTTGTGGAAAAATGTTGTCAATCTGTAATTAATGTTTTGTTTACCTCTGTGTAGATGTGTGACGTGTGGCTGCAGCTTCTAGCAAGGCTTGTGATCCAATAGAATAACAATGTTGATATCACGTGGTATCTCTGTGTACTCGGGGGTCAAGAGTCTTTGGGGTTGGCAGTTAGTGTGGAAAAAAGTAACGTAAAAAATGGCTGAGTTGATGGTAAGCGGGCGGCATTTTGGTACCAGTCCCAAGTGTCAAAAGGAGGAACAAGACCAGAGTGAACATCGGTTCAGCGTTTGATCGTCGGAGTCAGCTGAAGGAGTTTCGAGGACTGAAAAGCCACACCGAGGTGCTTCTTTTCTTCTTGACCGGTAAGATACCGTTAAAGCTAGCTGTTAGCTAACACGGACACTGGCAACCCATTGAGGGCGCATGTGCTTTGAGCAACAGCTGTGTTGTGACATGAATGCAATGGAAGGGGGGAGTGCGAGTGCGACATCTAGCAGCTGGATGTTATCAATGTTGTCAATAGCACCTTTAAAGGCGAAGACACTTAAGCCACCGTAATTTAACATCTTTTAGCCTCCACAGGACTCTTACAGAGTGGACAAGATGCAGTTGTCAAATAATCTATTTGGGCTACTTGTTTTTGTCAAAGCAGCATCATTAAGCAAAATTCAAGGAATGGTTGATGTGTAAACTAATTGTGTAATATAGCCCATGCTTGCATACCTCTATTTTCATTTGTTTTCATGTACACTGTACAGAATTTCACTGTAAAATAACAGTAAAATATTAATTATAATTAACTGTTATTTTACAATGCAACTGTTATTTACTCTTATTTATGTTAACAGTTTATTACCGTATTTTGGCTTACAGTATATGACAGTAGGATAACTCTGGGTTATGGTTATTCTACAGTATATGCCAGTGTGTTATAAAATCTGATATTTTTGCACCAATCTAAACAAAGTAAAAAAAAAACAAAGTATGCGGGGCTTCTCAAATACCACATTCATCCCGACAGCCAGTCAACATCCAAAAGTCCTACATTAAACACACAGCTTGACTGTTCTTGTATTTTACTAATGTCTTGCCTTCTAGTGCTTAGAGTGGATCAGAAACACATTCAGCAACAACTTGCATTCATCACTGTTCATCTTTGTGTGCTGACTGAAGAAAAGTAGCAGGACAAGCTGAGGACACGGACCTCTGACCTTGAATAAAAGTCAGATGCAGACCTTTAAGTAATACATTCGGGAACCCTGGTATAGAAGTCAAGAGAATGTACATTCCATAACATTGCTGTAGTTTATTACAAACAAGCAAGTCTTTTGCATGTGAACAATGAACAGTGAATGTGGAGTACTTGACTGGTTAGCTCTATAAAAGCACAAGTTAACACAAGTTAGTTTTACTAATTAAACTCTCGCCAAAAAGCAACCTAGATTTTTTTGTGAATGCAGGGCTCTCAAGTTTTTAACATAGTTAAGTGTGAGATTTCAACTGAAGGTACGTGTCCACGGGCAGCATTATTTTCACGCTTCCCATTCATTGTCAATGTAAGAAGCCGTGCAATGCCTTCATGTTGCGGCGAGTTTCGAGAGATGGGGCGCCGCCTTCCACAAGCTCTCGAAAAATCTTTTAAACTGACCATTGTCGATCTAAAATAAAGACAGATTCAGCAACTGCATAGCTTATTTCTCGCATAAAATATTTTCAGAAACACATTTCGGTGTGAAACTATTTTCATAAAATAAGAGAAAGTTCTTTTAAATTATCCCGGTCATTTTTTTGCATGAGAAATACTAGATGTGGCGTGTGAGCGTGTGATCAGGTTGGAATGCGTGTGTCTCACGCCCAATGCGCGAGACTTGAGACCCCTGTGAATGTATACGAGTCAAACCTTTGTGTAAGTGCATAATTAACCAAAGAGTCACTTTTAAGATTCACCATAGTTTCGTTTTCAGGCAAGCTAATTTTCAGTTGAGTGCAAGGGCACTCTTATGCTAGCATCAAAATCGCTATTTTTAAAACACTAAGAAGGCTCGACACAACATGAAACTTTGCTCGTAGTATCACCAGGGTCTCTACACATGAACACGAGCATTGAGAACATTATTTGTGTACACAGTTTAGTTTTTGAACTACTCACGTTAGCAGTAGCATCTACCACCGTCATGGGTAAGAGTGCCTTTGCACTCCATTGAAAATTAGCTTGCCCAAAAACAATCCTCACCACACACCCCCACACATGCATGCACACACACACATACACACTCTCTGACATCTTTTTCAACAACACACACATCATCTGAGTTGAATATATTTGCTCAAATGTCTACCAGTGCTCAAAACACATGGAGGAAGTAAGGAATATTGCATGTTTTCCCTATACCCCAAAAATGGGAAAATAGCTGTTGGAAAACAGTAATTTCGAAATCTTGACCTCAGAATGAAAGCCTAAAAAGAGAGATTGCATGAGTATATGCTGTAATGGCAGTGGAATCAAAAATTGTAGTTTTTCCTGGTTTCAGTGGGATATTGTTCTGCTAAATTGATTTGTGTTTACAAATCTAAAACTGCATAAAAAATAAAAATGCATCACAGATTTCTCCAAATACTCATATGCACCACTCTCTTACATCCATATCTACACACCCACATAATTTATGTTGCATACACTCCACTGGCCTGCTATGATCTGTTATACAACAAACAGTGAATTTTTGGAAAAAGGAGGAATTTCATCTGTGTTCCCAAATAGGAAAATGGCTTTATCTGGTGGAAAATAGTAAAAACTACAATTCTACAGCACAAAATCCATAATGACAGAAAAAAAAATAATGACTGTAAGCTGCAATGGCCCTGGGGTCAAAAATGACAGTTATAATGGGTTTCAATGAGGACATTTTTGTCTCTCAGAGTCACAGTGTAACAAAAGTGTTTACACCGTGTATTATAGACAAATGGAAGGTTGATAAAAACAAATAATTTCCCCAAAAAATACACCTCTTGGCATAATTTTATGCCATATGCCCTTACACAGCCACATACACACACAGTTCATAAAGTCATTACTACTCTGATCTCTAGGAATACATGGCTCAGTAGAGCTGTGACTCTTTGTCAGCCTGGCTACAGTACTGAAAAGAAATCTAGGGTTGTCTTTATTTTTCCTTTATTAAAGATGAGTAGTAGACTGCTCTGTCATTAAGGAGAGCCTTCTTATACGTTTTAAAACTGTCTTGCCAGACTAGGCGGGATTCTTCCAGTTTGGTGGAGCACAAGATGATTTCAAGATTACGCAATTTTTGTTTTAATTTACAAGTTGGGAGTTATACCAGGGAGCTAACTTCCTTTGTTTTATAATTTTCTGTTTTAGAGGAGCAACAGAGTCGAGTCATTCTCAGTAGGCTTCCAGATTCATCTATAAGAGGATCAATCTTGGAGGGACTAAGATTAACATAGACGTCCTCTCGTTAATTAAGACATGGCATTGATTTGATTTGATTTGATTTTTATTTGTCTCAAACAAGCACATCAAAAGACAAACAATCTATGTAACAAGAAACAAAACAACAATGATACTGTGCAAGTTTGAGAAGGGGCTGAAAGAAGCAAAGCTTATCAAGTTCAGCCCCCCCTTACATTGTGATTCATGTCATACATCTGTAGTTCCATACAATTCAGAAGATTAAAAACATATTGCTTAAATATGAAATAAGATCATGATTATAAATAAAAAGAGTAAAATTAGCAGTCCAGTTCTTTATAACTGTCCAAGAGTGTATGTTTGTACTTACTTTTAAATTGTTTTAAGTTATTGCACATTTTTATATCCTCATCTAGTCTATTCCACATTTTAACACCACAAAAATAGATGCTAAAACTTTTCAGGGTAGAATGGATGGTAGATTGTTTAAAGTTACAGTTCCCTCTTAAATCATATATGCTTTCTCTGACCATAAACATTTTCTGGATGTTTATTGGTAGCAGCCTATTCCAGGCTTTAAACAAAATCTGACCTGTTTTGAATTTGACCAGGTCCTCAAATCTTAAAATACCCGATTTTAAAAACAACGGATTTGTATGATCAAGGTACCCAGCGTGATGAACCATCCTTATGACTCTTTTTTGTAAAATGCAAATCTTTTGTAAAGTGCTTTTATATGCTTTTATGCTTTTGAACTCAAGATTGGTGGAATCACTTCCTTAAACTTAGCTACAGCTCTGAATGTCCGCGGACAACCCAAAACACTCAGTCTGACAGTGGACATTAGGACGGGGACCTAGTAGTAGTTGTCTTGTGAATAGAGAAGCTTCCTTCAATACCTTTGAAGAGTCCTTAAAGATGCTGTAAGGATACAAACAACACACACACACACACACACCCAGACAAACTCAAATGAACATGACACATTGGCTCTAAACGAATGAATAAGCTCTGTCTGATGAGGAGGGCTTATGTTTATCTCTGTAGTCTATGTATTAGCTGCAAAACAATTCCTAGTGATGCAAAAAAAAAAGGAGAAAAATCCACATTTGCTCTCTGAGATTCCTTTAGTTTATAATTACACGCCATTTCCAAGCCCTGCAGGTCTCTGAGCCCATGCAGCACATAAGAGATCATATAGACCTGCAACTCAAGTGAGGAAAAACGGGAGCTGTGTGATTTTGCTTTGATGAGGTAGTGGAGCTGGTTGTAGCTGCAAGTCTGGGGCAGATGTAGCCGGCAGGTTTTGGCTGTGTGTGCTTTCATTAGGTTTAGCTTTCATACGCTCCCTGGTGACGGGCTGCTCTGCCAAATGAGCTCCCATGCGAGCCGACTTCAGTTCCAAACCGATGTCCAAAAATTGTGGCTGGCTGCAAAACAGGAAGACGTGCATGTGTGGCTATGCATCTTCTACACACATCCAGACACTTAATAACATAGAATGAAAAGCTTCCAGTGAGAGACGACGTAATGCTCCAGTGCTTTGGCACATGTCAAAAGACGTCCACACACATCACATCTTTGTTGACCTGCACGTAAATACAGCCTCGGTTGTCTTTGTTTGCCAAACAAAGGTATATTTATGGATTGAAAAAGGAGTTATTTAAATATAAGCCTCTCTCACACAGCAAGGCAGTGGTGAAAAACAGGAGGATAATGGAAGGGAAAACATTATTAGCAACCCAAAATACCTTCAAAATTCACACTGAATGGTAGGCCAACGGTCGATATTTCTTCGATATTCTGTAATTATGTTTTTGCCCTTTCTTGGAAACACGGTCATGAAAGTGAAATGAAATGAGAGCAGGGAAATTTAATTATTTGCCTATGTAATTGATTAATGACGAATGGACCCATAAATTGGAGGAAAGAGACAGAAAAGTTGTACATTCCTCCCCTCCAGAAGTGAAAGCAATATTTCCTCTCATGAAATAAAATGATTATTTATTCTGCTTATTCTGTTGAAGTGCCACCATCATCCCCAAATATGCATTTTCTATAAACCATTTTATTACCAGCAGTATACTTTGATGATTCATTAGACAATGTGAATAAAAGTGGTGGTTGAAGCAGAGCAGCGGAGAGCATCTTTAGACGTGTGGGCAGGCGTCTCTTTCTCACGTCTAGAATCTGACACCAGAGTGGTGTGAATTCTGTCGAGTTTCAGGCCCCCAAGAAACAACCTCTCAAATCATTCCTCATAATTACTTATATGTCGCGTAATCTACTGAGGTTTTCAGAGAGAAGTACAGTACAGATAATTGCTCTGGCTTTCAGTTCTCGTTGTGCAGTTGCTCCAGTCGAGAGGCGTATCCTGCACTGAATACCTGCCTAGTGATTTAATTAGAACATGGATTCAGACACTCTCTGTGGAACCACGGTAATTAAAAAAGTGGCCTTAAAAAGTCTGTGTTCATGTTTCATTATATCACATAAGCTGATATTCATAAGTCTCAGGAACACCAGACCAAGTAAATTGAAATTAGAGGGGGAAAAATCTTAAAGAAAAGCTAGAAGATTAGTTACCCTCAGAGAGGTGGCATATCGATATACAGGCCACAGTCTAGCTCTTATTACAGTTAATTAATCTGAGCTTGCTCATCAACTTTACATTCAGTATTTTAGCATCTAACATTGTCAGTCTATTTCTTCCTCATTTCCTGCCACAGTTTGGCACTGTTCAAATGACGTGTTTTTGTTTTTGTCTTCTGATTTTTTACAACAGGACTTCAAGGTTGGCTGTTCAAAACAGTTTTTACATTTTTTGGTGCATCATTTTGACTAATGATCCGGTTTATGAACAAGCTAGTTTTAAAACTTTATAAAGTAGCAAATTTGCTACTTTATTATGGAGGTCATAGAGAAAGTAAACACGTTGCTTGACCGGTTTGCTGTTGCTATGACAACAAGTGAAAGCTACCGCTAGGATCTTAGCCCAACCGTACGATCAAAAAACACCCATAAGATGACAATTTGGCCCATATAAAAAAAAAACAATAACCATCAACAGCCATCACCCGAAGGACCTTTGATGAGGCGTTGTCACACATTGGGATGTATTAATTATAGAGGTGTAACGATTCATTCGATTAATCGACGAATCGATTGTCAGTTCAACTAAATCGAGTCTGCTAAAATAAATAAATAGAATGAATCGTTTTGGCTTCACCAATAATCGATATAAATGCATTTAATCGGATGAATCGTGATTCTTACTTATCCATCCATCCATTTTCTACCGCTTATCCTGTATTCCGGGTCACGGGGGGGCTGGAGCCGATCCCAGCTGTCATTGGGCGAAGGCAGGGTACACTCTGGACAGGACGCCAGTCTATCACAGGGCCGACATGTAGAGACAGACAACCATTCACGCTCACATTCACACCTACGGGCAATTTACAGTCATCAATTAACCTATCCCCATCCTGCATGTCTTTGGACTGTGGGAGGAAATTCTTACTTATGATTAACGTTTTAATACGTTTAAGACTCTCTCTCCCCTGCCAGCATGTAGTCTACTGAATAATGTTCAAAATAACTGAGCAATGTTTAATTACATTTTTGTATTCAGCACATAATATTATGCAGGACTACTTTTTTTATAGAATAAATATGTTATTTTTCACCTTTCAGAAGAATACAGATAGTCTCACTTGCATTATTGCATGTTTATTTCATGGATATAGAATTTTGTTTACAAGTTACAGAATCGAATCGTGGTTTACAGAATCGAATCGTTACAAAAAAAATCGTCCTTGAATCGAATCGCCAACTACTGTATCGTTAATCGAATCGAATCGCTGTGAAGCCAAAGATTCACACCCCTAATCAATTAGAAAAATAATAGGCAGTCGTACCTATGTCATGTCAGTTTGCATACTTATTTTAGGCCTGAAATTTATGTTTTTCCTAAACCTTAGCCTGTGTTTTTGTTTGAATGCACAATTTTAACGACGTGTTCACTGCGTAATCACGTTGGGCATGTTGGGTACGTTAGAAAGTGATGCTAATCCTGAACAATGGGTTAGTATGTGAGGAGTAGCAATGAGAACATGTTTTTCTCTTTCTCTGTCACATACTCCAAGTTCCACTCCACACTGTGCATCTTCTCTCATCGGGTATTGATCAATAGCTGCTCTCTGACCTTGAGGAACCGCCGACAAGCTGCAAAGCACCTAATCGAGCTCTTCAAGACATCACAGCAACATTCTGGTATCCTTAAAAGAATCAGCCTACCATACATACTGTAAGTCATCAACACCTACCCACATGTGATAAAGCCTCCATGATCTGCCTGAATCTGGTTGCAATTAGCACTTTTGCCAGCCGTTATTTTCAATAGATGCCTTGAGATGTTTTAAATCACTGCTTACTGCTTTGCAACTTGACTGCTATAGTGCATCCTGGTGCTGTGGTATCACTAGCAGTAGTTTAGTCAGCAAACTCACTTGTATTCTCGTTTCTTTATTAGTGGTTGGTTAACACATATAAGATCATTTTAAACCTTTACTATAAGAGGATATCAATCATTTCACCTTGCCATTGAGAATCGATTTCATTCCATTACATTTGATTAGTGTGGAAGTTGATTTTACAATGACAGGAACAAGAGCTAGACTCTTCTCTGTTTTCTAAGAAAATAAGACAATAGTGCCATGCAAGCATGGTGTGTAGGTGTGAAGGTGGGTTTTCAGCCTGCAGCGGTAGATGGGCAGTGACTCTGCTGTGCTGACTTCAATGTGAAGTTCATTCAACCACTGTGGAGCCAGAACAGAGATGAGCAAACACAGGATCCTGAGTGACAGGGATAGGAGTGCAGTGGTCCAGCTACACAGCAGGGAATTTTAGCTTGGAAGCACCATTGGTAGGAACAGGTATCTTCAGTGCCCTGTAGGCCACCACCACAGCCTTGCACCACATGCACGGGTCACATGAGACCCACGCATGTGGTGCAAGATCCCTGCAGGCTCTACAAACTTATCTCCAGTTTGTGAGCCATTGTTTCTCTGCACATGTGAACAGTTCTTGCATATCGCTTTTATGTAACAGATCCACGACAGTCCAGATGGTGTTACGTCTTCAGCCCTGCTCTTGTCCAACAACACCTGATGATCGCTGTCAATGCGATTGATGTCTTCACGTCAAACTGTCAACAGCCTTCAAGGGACTCCATTAGCCCCCGACTTCCACTGATCACAATTGTGCAGTTTGGCTAAAAAGAGCTTAAGTGGTGCATGAAATGGAACACGATGTTCTCCCGATGTAAAACATGAATCAGTGAGCCATTTTACTTCAAAAGCGTGGAGTCTTAGTGTTGTCGCAATGTTCAAAATCGCATTAGTCTGCTTTTCATTTAGAGTGATGCGATCAAATTGATTGTTTTCTGCAGCTTTTGGAATTGAATCAGAGTGAATGAGCCGATTTCAAAATGTCTTCGATCATGGCACAAAGAAAATGCATGTCTGAGATTGTCAGGAGTGAAATCTGTCTTGTTTTCATATATCATGAAACTGATGTCTTTTGCACAGGAGATTCTGCCATTCAAAACTTTTATTTTGTTGTTTTTCAAAACAAAATCAGCACACAGTTTTCTCAATCCAGCCGGTGTTGAGCCTATAGTAACTCTGCTGCATGGATGGTAACCTGAGGCTATTTAATGTGCACACACACTTGCACACACAACATATAGAGACTGCCAAAGGAAGCGGCTCGGAGGAGTCATGAGCAAACAATAAAATTAAACAAGTAAACCAAAACATATGTGTTATGGTAGGTGCTCTATATGGATTACAAAAACACATTAATTCACAAAGATTGTCGGTGAGTGACAAGCTGTGTCATTATACAAAAAATATTTACTGATTGAGCATCATGAGGAAGCTAGTGCAGGTCCTTTTTGACCAGAAGGATGTTATGAGCTGCTTAAAGAACAGGCAGATCACAGAAGATGGAAACTGATGGAGAATCTAAAGGGGGCTGGTTTCTCTCCTGTAGGTCTTGTGAAACTTACAGCCAATCAGGAATCAGACTTGTTGACAAAAGCATGTTATGCAGGAAGGGAGTAGCTGTGTGGTTTGCAAGGTGACAGAAATCCCGGCCCGACATACATCCAACCCGCTGACAAATAAATGAGAGTGAATGTTCCAACTGTGGAAAATAAACCAGAATTTCCGCTGACATTTTGAATTGATTGCACTGAAAAGGAGCTGACCCCACCTGTGCTGCAGAGAGATAAGAGATTTACAATGCACACAGGTCTCAGTCAGCAGCACACAGCTCTGTCCCTGTGTAAAATGAATACAACACCAGGGAAGAATAACACAATTTCAGCCGCTTGTTTCATCTCCCCGTTTTTCCAGATTCTGGAGGGACTTCAAGAGCTCCTTATTTAGTCCGTAAGATGAAGTTATTTCCCTGTGCTGCTGTGTGTGAAGGAGCCACCTGATGTCACATCTCTCGGCAACAGAAGATCAAAGACACACCTCTGGGCTTTGTTATATATCGAGTTAACTTCCAACACGCACGATGCATCTTTCTCCCCTCTTCCCCCTTATGGCAAAACAGTGAATTAAACTCAACCTCTGTCATCATACGCAATCCATCTTCATTTGTTAATGCGTCAGGGCCCCGTTGTCGCCGCATTGTGAGCTGAAACCAGGCAACGCGGATTCTTCATGGCACGTCATACCGCCAGGGCTGTCGCTCAGTTTCTCAAGGTCTCTGACAGCATCACCTCTTTTCAGCGAGAGATTTGTCACTCTGAAAGAGGAGGATAAAGCAAATCCAAAGTAAAGAAGAGTGCCATGTCCTCATGCATTTCTATCTGTTGGTACATGATGTGAATAACAGAAGAGTTATTATAAAGAGGTATGTTGACATTTTATTCTGAATTAATTTTTGTGGTCATCTGGTCGACACCATACATCGTCACTCAGGCTATTAAAGATTTCTATTTGTCAGGGAAATTGATAGGTGTCTTAAAATGGTTAACAATGTTATGAGTGATAAAATAGACATTTACCGAGGTACACAAACACAACCTTCAGATCAATGTCAATGTATCAACTGAAGTTTACTTTACAACGTCCATATGGCGTTAATGACGGGGATGAGGAGGGCCGAGGAGGGGGTCATCCCTATGTTCCCCAGGTCCTATGTTCTCTGTTTTTCATAAAAAGGGTATTATGTTCCCCAGTAACAAAATATATATTTAGTTTAGATTATTTAAACTGTCCAAACGTGACAAAAACAAAAGCCAATTTACAGCCTTATCTCTCCTCATCTAGGCTTTTTGGACATGTGCATCAAACGACCTGTAGGCCTACATAGGCCTATTTGCTGTGGAATTCGGCACTGATGGTGGAAAAAATAACTGACTGGGGAACAAAGGACCCTTTTTGGAAAAAAAGGGTGTTTTTAAAAAAAAAAAAGGGTCCTATGTTCCCCGCTTTGTATGTGACCGGGGAACATAGGTACGTACCCCTCAGAAAAGGGGAATACAGAATAGGAAAGAGAGAAATCACTAAAATTGATATCTTCAAATGTTCGCAGAGAACATGCAAAGAGGGATTGACTTCCTGTCGGCGGTTCTCATTTGAGTTCTGCAGGAGACAATGTTAAAGATCTTGCTACAGGCGGTGTGAGACAAAGGCATGAACGATCCACACCTGATGAAGTTTGACTATGAGGCTTTTCAGGGATGTCTTTTATGAAATACTTAGCAAAATGTGTGTATTGGGTTGTTTCATTGGAAGTTACACACAGATGAAAGGATCATTGAAATACCAGTGTTATATTAAGACCGATACTTCAATGAATATGAAACTACTAGATGATCATCATGGTGCAGTTACTGTTCTTTATTTTCGGGATAAATATTTAGAAATATGAACAGTCTTGGAACTCAACGGTGTGATTATTTAAAAAAGGGTGATTCAAAAAGTCCATCACACAAAATAAGAATTGGATCTTGATTTGCAGCACAAGCACTGTGTACGGCAGTTTAGTTGTGTGTTTGTTTGAGTGTTGTCGGCACCCCATGTCAGCTTTCTCATTTTTCTCCTCACTTCCTATTAACAGAAGCGTTTTCTGAACAGTGAATCGGGCTTCCTGGCTCGTCGTAGCTGCAGTGATCAGCTTCCTCTTGCAGCAGGAAACCCGACAACCCTTTTTTAAACTGTTACAAACAGTTTAAATGCCAACACTGAAAACAATGAGCCTTATGAAAACAAACTATTCCATTTATAGTCACACTCCCGCATGCCATTCACCAAGAGCCATTATAACATTTGCTTATTTTTCTATAAAACAATCTTCTGCTTGTAGCATGTAACTAAGGACAAAACTTCCTTTCTTAACTTAAGAGCTTTAAGAGGTGAAGGTGCCCTTCCTTGTCTCGAGTCTCTGCAGCCTTGAATTGTCTTTGCATGGTCAGTATTGCAGCACAGGATTTGCAGTAGAACTAAAGAACTGTAATGTGCTCCTGAGTGCTTTTTTTAAAGTTGGTTGGCTTGTGTCCAAACAATTCAGAATCAGAATTTAATTGCCAATTATTGTAATCTGTAATTGTCGTGTGCAACTAATACACGGAGAAACAGGATTTTAATTTCACACTCGATAGTGTACCAGTACACTGTATAGTGTACAGTATAGCCTCATGTATAAGTATCTCTATAATATTCCATTACAAGTAAATGTCCTGCATTCAAAATCACACTCAAGTAAAAGTGCACGGTCTTATCAGCTCAATATAATTAAATATCTCCAGCGGGGATTGGGCCCCTCCAACAACTTGCATCTGTATATGAGTGGTTTCAGATCATTAATATGCCAGGGAAGAAGAAAAACAAAGTTCTGTTTCACACATCTGTATTCATTCATTGGACTGTAATCTTTTTTTTGTGAACCAATAGATCATTTACATCTTTGGGCCTCAAATGTTTATTTCAGTGAAACCAACGTTCACAACTTTAGTAAGGAAAAATGTGCCTGGGAGCCCAAACTAAACATTAAAAATGGTTGAGGGACTGGTTTAATTTGTAATAATGTTTTGTATTTCATAAGATTTGTATATGCTTATCATGCAAAATCTGGAAAAAATATTTAAACTTATTAAGCAGAACATGAGAGCATCTTTTTTTATTCAACATTATTCCTTATCAAAACCTGGCACTTACATTACCCACAGTGCAACTCGACCGACTGAGTGCTTGGCCACTAAAATCACCTGAGGTGATTCATCAGACTTTTGCACCTGCTACAGCCACAAAGTACTATTTCCACAGACACCATATTCCCCAACAGACTTTGTAGAATCGGTGGAAGTAAACGTATGTTTTTACATTCTACCGCTGTGATTCAATACACGCTCTGTTAAACATGGACCCCCGGTTCCATTTTATAAATGGCCTATTTCATAATGCATTGGGTGTGAGTCGGTGGCGACTGTGGACATGTCACCACCAGCTTATCACAGGGCTAACACACAGCGACAGACAAACACATTACACACCGACATGCAATGTGTGTGTCTCTGTTTCACTTAACCCGCATGTCTTTTTGACTGTGGGAGGAAACAGACATGGTGAGAACATGAAACCTGCCGGCTGTGAGGTGACGGAGCTAACTGCCGTGCCACACTGACATTTAACCTCAGCTGGTGTAGTTCAAAGCACATGTGTCTCTCCGCCTGCCCCTTGTTCCTCCACACTCCCACTTTCCTCTGCACTACTTCAGTGTCAACCACTGCCGCCTCTTATTTACCTCCTGCACGTTTGTGGTGGAAGAATATATTTCTCTCTCACATCCACACACCTTTATTTGCATTTAAAAACATGGGGCTCATATCAGCACAGTTCACATGACCACTTTGAAATTCACAAAAGTAAAGTGGACATGCTGCAATCCATAGTCAAGAGTGTTTCCTCACTCGTCTGAATTTGTTTATGCCAACATACAGAAATTCATGGACTGTATAGTTGTTCGTGTTTAAATATGTGTGTGTTTTTGTGTGTGTGTATATATATATATATATATATAGAGAGAGAGAGAGAGAGAGAGAGAGAGAGAGAGAGAAAGAGATTAGTCATGATTCATAGTGCTAGAATTTATCTTTGATTTCCAACATGAACGAGGAGTCCTGAAAGTGAACATCTACAGTTCCACGACAACATCATCAAATAGAGTTAAAGATTGGCCATGACCTTGCTGGAAGTTTGTAATAGTGGATCCATCCATCCATTTTCTACCGCTTATCCTGTATTTAGGGTCACGGGGGGGCTGGAGCCGATCCCAGCTGTCAGTGGGCGAAGGCAGGGTTCACCCTGGACAGGTCGCCAGTCTATCACAGACAAACAACCAGTCACGCTCACATTCACACCTACGGGCAATTTAGAGTCATCAATCAACCTATCCCCATCCTGCATGTCTTTGGACTGTGGGAGGAAGCCGGAGAACCCGGTGAGAACCCACGCTCACACGGGGAGAACATGCAAACTCCACACAGAAGGAACCCGGGCCTACCCGGGGATCGAACCCGGGACCCTCTTGCTGTGAGGCGAGAGTGCTACCCACTACACCACCGTGCAGCTGTAATAGTGGATTTCTGTTTTTATTCCGAATTTTTTTTAATTTTTTTGTAAACTAACCTGATGACATTATAGAGAATATATTTTTTTCAGACTTTACAAAGTTCACTTTCAGGGCCCTACAGACGATATTATCGAACTGTTTTTCCAGGTTTAGTTTTACTGTATACTCTTTAACACAGAACTTGTCCACACGAAGATGCTACACACACATGTTAACACATAAAACCTGATAGGGTGTCCTCAATGCGCCCTTCCAGTGGAGAAAATGTGGTGCAAGGCTCTCTAGGTACACTTCCAGTGGAGAAAATACGATGCAGAGACCTCTTGCTAAACCTCCAGTGGAGAAAATATGATGCAGGGCCCTCTAGCTAAACTTCCAGTGGAGAAAATATGATGCAGGGCCCTCAAGCTAAACTTCCAGTGGAGAAAATATGATGCAGGTCCTCTAGCTAAACTTCCAGTGGAGAAAATACGATGCAGAGACCTCTAGCTAAACTTCCAGTGGAGAAAATATGATGCAGGGCCCTCTCGCTAAACTTCCAGTGGAGAAAATACGATGCAGGGCCCTCTAGCTAAACTTCCAGTGGAGAAAATATGATGCAGGGCCCTCTAGGTGCCCTTCCAGTGGAGAAAATGTGTTGCTTTCTGCACACTGGTGCCACCCTGCATGTAGCCTATATGCAGTTTTTTGTACCTGCTCATCCGACAGCCTGAGTGTTGGACGTAGATCACACGATCACTGTGGATGCGTAAAACTAAGATAAGATGGAAGATCACTAGAAACTTACCGCAGGAGTATGTTACCATTCTTAAGCTTAGAAACAAACTAAGCCTTTCTCCAACAGTTCAGCACTAAATATTTGTACAGCAGTATTGTTCAAAGCCCAAAGCATTATGCATACGCACTCAGCTTTTCCTCTTCAAACTTCATGCTGTAGTTAATTTAAAGCCCTCTATTAAATATTTAGATTGCTGTCGTCCTCTCAACTGAATGCAAAGGCCTTGATGTTTAATAATAATTGTGTATGCTTCCAATCTGTGGGAGCACTGAGCATCCAGACAGTGCACTCCAATGTAATATCCAACAAGACTGGTGCATGGTGAAGTGATTCATGAGGAGAAGTTAGATTCATCCATGTCCATGCTGCGCTGTAAAACCAACTGATCTTATCCGTGGGTTTTTATCAGGGCAAAGCCGTTCATTCATTAAAGAGGATGAATTATGAGATCAGATGGCTTTTTAAATGACTTCCCCCCCACATTTCATTAAAGTGGTTTGACCCAAGTATTTATGGGAATGTGCTATTTTAAAGGTGCAGAGTGTCTGCCAGGATGTTTTGTGGTTTAAACTGAGCCCTATATTAACCGCACCTGCATTCAACCCACTAAGAAGTTACTCCACAAGGATTTATATAGCTCTGAGAATGTGTGTTTGTGTTTCTCAGGGTATCTGTTTTAAAAGGGAATTGCTGCAAACTAAATAGTCATGGATCTGCACAATGTTTTTCAAAAAAAAGAGAAAAGGGGATATTTTTTCACTGTAACCAATGTTTCCAAAGATGTTTGAATGGCCACTGGGATTATGTGTGTATAGATATAGATATATGAAATAAAACAGATATATGTATGTCAAATTAATTAGATTTGACTTTTTTTATTGACTTTGGTTAAATGCTACACTTGTTTTAATTAATTTTGTACAGAAAGCTTAACATAATAATGAATTATTTTCATGAATCATTCCTATATGTTGCAAAGTATAAATCCTCCATAAGGCCATTATTTGTATAATGAGCTCAAATTGACCATCCATCCATCATCGATCATCGCTAATCCTGTTGATGGTCGCTGGGGGATTGGAGCCGATCCCAGCTGACATCTGGCTACCCTGGACAGGTAGCCAGACTATCACAGGTCTGACATGTAGAGACAGGCACTCATATTCACACCTATGGACAATTTAGAGTCATCAACTAACCTGCATGTCTCAGACTCAAACAACCCTGCTCCTTCATAATTACATGCCCATACAACTAACCAGTTTTAAATACCTGGAACCACGCAGTAAAACTAAACAAAAAACACTACAAAACATAGTTAGGTTTTGGCAACAAAACTTGTTGGACACGTTAAGTAAAAAAAAAAGATTGTAACAAAGCAAAAATTTTGTTTTGAAAGCTGTATTTTTGGACCCATTCACCACACAGATTTCCATGGACCTGCAATACATTAAGAGCAAACATATTCCACGACAAAATACTTTCCCCTTGAAACCTAATTCAAAATGCTACAGCGGTGTATTAGGGCCACTGTAGAAACAAAAAATGGAGCCGAGAGGTGGACAATATTCAGAGGAAACTCTGAGGCTACTTTAAAACTGGTTATTGTTGGTTAATTTTATACGGGCCAAATTGTCATCTTATAGTAGTTTGTTGATTGCGCAGTTGGGGTAAATGCCAGCAGTAGCTGTCACTTGTTGTCATAGCAACGGCAAACATCTGGTGTTAGCGGATCCAAGCAATGTGTTTATATCAGCTATATGCTCGTGAAAATGTGTTAGTTTTAAAATGGCCTGTACTGGTGTCTGTGTGAACAAAAGGAGCACAGAACTACTGAAGTCGTGTTGATGCAATGGTTTCATTTACTTGGGATAGTCTGTAATCAATTTTATTGATTGTATATGTTAATTAGCAGTCTTATTGAAGCCTTATTGCGTGCAATAAGACTCGTTATTGCAGGATGCTTGCTATTTTATCCCACTTTTTAAAATTTCTTTAATGCAGTTTGTGCTGTGCAAGTATGCTTTTATTGGTCATTTCCGGACTAACCTCTTTTTAACCTTTTATTTTATTTATCTAGTTTCTGGAGCTCGGTGTGGCTGACGGTGAGTTGAGTTGACTGTGACTTATGCACTTTTAAATACATTTTAAATTTCTGTTCTTGGTTTGAATCAAACACTACTGTGTAATTGCCACTGCACATACGTGATTCAGATGTGTATCCCCTATCCCTCTCAGTATGTATCATCTGTCCATCTTTCCAGGACAAGCTGTTTTTATTGTTTGTTTTTTTTAATTTATTTATTTTTATTAATTCACCATTGGCCAAATATTCATTATTTGTATATATATATATATATATATATATATATATATATATATATATATATATATATGAATATATTCAACTGACTTTTAATTAGTGTGTGTGTGTGTGTGTGTGTGTGTGTGTGTGTGTGTGTGTATGCATGTATGTATGTATGTATGTATCTGTTGTTTTGACCTTAAAACCACATACTTGAATAGGTTATGTACTTGAGCGAGGTATTTCTGGGTAGCTTTCATCTTAATCTCCGAATGTGTCCAAGATTGTGCACATATCCCAAATATGTGCTCGTGGAGGCAGGAAGAGCACTCAGATGAGGGAGTGGTGTGAGTTCTCGAGATGAAATGAAGTGACTATAATCTACAGGGTTTCTTATATCTTCTTTCTTGCACCTAATCTATTTCTCAGTAGCTGATATAAATCCTTTCGCTGTGTCATGTGCTCTCTGCGCTGTAAGGTCAAGTGCAGGTGCCTTTGCATAATGATGGAAGACTGCACCACATGTAGATGTAGTAGAGGGATACTGGAAGCAGCACCACCAATTTGTACTCTGCAAAAAACAGTCTTGTGTATGACAGCTAATTTTAAATGTGCACATGCACCTATTTCAACAATAGCATTTGACGTAACTGCGATATTCCCCTTTTTTCCTCCCAGATGGAAAAGAGAAGAAAAGAACAACGTTCTGAGTGACACGTCATGGATGTTTGACGACACCAGGGGCCCGTTTCACAAAGCAGGTTGAACAAACTCTGAACCTAACCCTGAACTCTGAGTTGAACAACTCTGAGATGGGAAACTCTGAGTTTTCGGTTTCAGAACAGCGGTTTTGAATTAGTTCAGTCAACTCTGAGTATAGAGTGGTGAAGTCCCGCCCCTCCATTTCCGGGACATGGGTCCTCAAAAGCAAAAAAATATCAATGCGATTCAATGGGTAGATACAAATTACTTTCTGGTCCCGTTTGAATTGTGCCATGGATTTCACATATGTTCTTTGTGATATTTAAAGAAAATTTTTCACGCAAAGAAGACGACAATTAAGCGCGAAGAGTTTTGATAAAGTTAGGTTTTGTGTGAGCCGCTTTGTGAACTACAGCTCCTCGCTGTTCTCGTCGCGAATGATATACGTCACCACCCGCCGAGTCCGAAGTCCGCCGAGATGGCTGTTTCTCTGCTCCACTTCACCGCTTTTTTCCAAGGGCAGAATAAAAGTATCGAAAGGGGGGAGAACCACTATAAGTCGGGTCATGTGGAGAGCCGAGGGAGGGAAAAGGGCGATGACGTGACGTCACATACGCGACACAACATGTAGTCTTTATCATTGTGTTTTCTCAATGAATTTTAACTGAAGAATTGCACAATAAACGGTCAAACTCTTGACATGGAAAATTATAATTTAAGCCTATAAACAACATTTGTGTAATCCAAGGCATAACGACCGGGGGATCAGATAATAATTATTTTCCGTCCATTGAACACCATTCATTTTTTTCGCTCCGAAAGGACCCATGGCGCCGTTACTTCCTGCTTCCGCTTCGGCACTCTATGTAAACTCTGAGTTACGCGCGTGCCTGCCGACTCTACAAAGCCATCATCAATGGAGCTCCGATACTACGATTCACCATGGCAACGGGGAGAGCGTCATTATATATTACAGAGTGTTTATGTAGAAAAATAGCTCATCCTGAGAAAGCGGAGATCCGTAACTGCAGCAAAAGTAGCGATAGTTGGCATTTACTGCCCGATCTAATGTGTATAACTGAATGAAACAGTCAATTGATCTAAAGGTAAAAAGTGTTCATTTTAATGTCTGGAGAGCGACACTGTGGTGTAATGGTTAGCAACGCTGCCTATGGTGCAGGCGATAGTGGTTTGATTCCCGTAGTTCACAAAGTAGTGCAACAAATAAATCATCATTTTTATTGGGTGTAATCCCCCCAGGCACAGAAAGAAAGTGGCTTCAGTTGAAAATTAAGCATAGAATATTGCGCAAATACGTTGACTAAGGCATATGATTTTAATCATATTTCACATATTAAACAGTAAATATAAACAGGTATTTCAACACAGGAATGTACTTAAACATTTCATAAATCTCCCGTTCGCAAAAACACAGACTGTCCTCCGCGAGAAAACGACCACATAGGTCGTGTGTCAAGCACCGAATTACGGCCATATGTTACGTTAGCGCGCCCTCTAGCGGTCAAGTAAATATCGACACTCCGGTGTCTCGACCTAAACCTACCCCCCCTGGTTGCGGATTATGTCCGCGATATGAAATGTTGAAAATGACGGAGAATATTTTTTAGATAATATCTAATGTGATTGAAAGGAAAGGTAATCAAAATCCTCTCCCGACGCAAAGCTGCTAGAATCACTTTTATTTCCATATCGATTAGGTTGACGATGAAAGGACGGCACATTTTTTCAGAGTTGGTTCAGATTCCGGAAAAAGGCGGAGACATGTAGGGAGAAACTCAGGGTTTGTTGAAGAAAACCTGCTAGCGAGCAGGTTAGTTTCACGGAGCATGTTACCCAAGTAACTGACTCAGATTTATGCTGAACTGGCTTTGTGAAACCGAAAAACCAGAGTTTCCCTCATCTCAGGGTTAACTAACTCAAGGTTTCCACTAAAACCTGCTTTGTGAAACGGACCCCTGGAGTACTATTTAAGACACAGTGAACCATCTGTGTACTAAAAAAGCATCTGACAGCTGTCGCTTCACAGCTCGTTTTACTGCTGTTTCAAGCACTTTCTGAAGCAGAATTTTTATCAGCGTCTGTGTGCAGAGGCATCTTCTCCACGTCATCCTCAACTTTATACTTTAAATATGACACAGTTGTGATGATCAAAGATGATTGATGAATGAATCTTTGGAGTCAGGCAGGTAGAATGAGAGTGATCTTTATTTAAACAGATATCAAGCCTGCGTCCAAAAACATGTGGTCGCACGTATTCTCTTCCTCTCCAATGGAAGAGCGAGGTTGCCAGGCGCTCCATCCTAAAGCTATATTTTGTACTTATAAGGTCATGTGTAGCCATTTTGGCTTCAAAAATATACTTAGTTGTTTGTCCCTTATATGGGCTTTACTTTCTATAGCTATTGTTTAACACAGCACAGAAAGAGAGAACATTAATGTATGTCTCTGGTCCTAAACAGAGAGCTAAGTTTAATTATTTTCATCTACTCCTAAACTGTGCAACATTCCTAACACCTTCGCTCATAGAACATCTGGTTCAAGTTAAATCCTGACTAGAATGTGTTGATTACCAGACACTTCAAAACGCTGTTGACTAGCAGTGATATGGATGATGATCTGATCATGTGGTGGCGGTGTAATGGTGTGGGGATTTTGTCTTGGCACGCTTTGGGTCCCATAGTAGCTTTTTATAAACACCACAGCCTACCTGGAAATTGTTGCTGACCATGTCCATCCCTTTATGACCACAGCTGCTTCCAGCAGCATAACGCATCATGTCACAAAGCTCCACAGTCACCAGATCTCAATCCAATGGATCACCTTTGGGATCTGGAGGAATGGGAGAATCACATCAAGGATGTGCAGCCGACCAATCTGCAGCAACTGGGTGACGCTATCATGCCAATATGGAACGAAATCTCTGAGGAAAGATTCCAGTACAAAAATTAAGGCAACTGTGAAATTTAAAGTCCAACACTTTACTACCAAGATGTACCTGATAAAGTGGTATATATTGTAAGATTTTTGCATGAATTGTCAGTTTAATACTCTACCTTAGATATAATGTCTACCATAATGGCAAAAGCATGTGTGAAAAGAATATACAGCTCTCATCACATCTAACCCCAAATTGTGCACATGGAAGTTGTATTTTCATGCGTGTTTATTAATAATATGTGGGAAACTGTTCACCTTTTGTCTACATTTTGTGAAATTGCTGTTTTATTCTATGAAGAGATGTTGATACAACAAGTGCACCAACACTCACTTGTCTGTGTCCCTTTATCTGTTGCAGGACTATTATGCATGACATGGGCTACACTGTTTCTGCACCAAACAACTTCTCAACCTTTTCAGACTAAATTTCCCCACAGACAATACGAAGCACTGTGTCATGTCGTGTGAGCAGAAGCCGAAGGAACCAGCGGCAGACAGAGAAAAGGCCTCTTGTGTAGTCAGATCAGAGCTTAACTTTCAGGCATCCTGCCAGGACAGCTGCACCCGTTTGGAAGACTCGCAGCCAAAAGCCAAGAGGAGCCTCAGAGGAGCGTCTGATTCATGGATATCCTGCTTAACCTGAGAGATGCAGCAGGAAGAGGCGCAGATGGGCGCAGAGAGAGGAGGCCGCTGAATGTATAGAAGAGATGGTGATGACACCTTTCGGTCAACAAGGGCGGAAAACAAATGAGGTTCTCTTTCAGGTACAGGTGCTTGTAAATCTTATAATGGAGCAATCATAAGGATGAAGCTGTAATTGTAGCTCTTTAACTAAAATAAAAAAATATCAATATGATGGTTGGCCACTGTCCAAAGCATTTAGGAAGCCGACTGCAAGTTTGGGCAGCCATTTGTTTCAATTCATGAACAGCATTCAAATGAACTCGCAAACACCTTTTGCGATCAACATTTTATTTTTCAATACTGGAGGTCAGGAAACAACTTAGATATCGTGGTAATGGTTTAAACATTTGTATAAGTCACAGATGCTATTTCAGTCTGGGTTATATAACTTAATTTAACTTGGACATGTTGTTAATTGTAATTCCCTTCACACTGTTGGTTTGAGCTATAGAGCGCTCCAGAGCAATGATGCCTAATAAAAAGAGAATCCATTGGGAAATATGAAGTTTACAAGGATGCTTCCACCTTAATACCACCTTAATTAAGTTATTGGTGACTTTCACACCTAAAACCAGAACCATTTTCTGAGATTTCATAGCATTGGTAACTGAATCATCAATTAGTTGTACGGCATTACGTCATCACGATGCACGGTTAGTTCCCAACGTGTCGGGACGACGTCCCAATAAACTTCCATCTTCACAGGAAGGTTTACAATGCAACAAAATCATTAGTTCGATAAAAGAATAGAGAATGGTTGACACCAAATTGGTTGACTAACAACTCCGTTCTCCTGGATGAAATCAGACACTTGAGGACTTTATACCATGTCACATGCTCTTATTGTCCACTATTGCAGCTGGAGGGTTTACATTGGAGTTAGTTTCCGATGCCAAAGGGCGACGACTCCTCTTCCATGTGCAACTAGAGACCAAAACTATTTCACATCCTGGCAGTCACTCATCAAATGTAAATAGGTTCCCACTTCAATATTATCAAGGTGCAAAGAGGTGTGGGACAAAATTAAAAATGTCGAGATCTATGGATACATTGAAGAAAATGTACATTTTCCCAAACTCTTTTCCATTTAATCAGCTGATAAGTCAACCTGCCAGACCTTGACCTTGACCCATTCATAGATATGTAACTTAATGCAAAGCCCTCCAGCCACATTTGGGTTGTATATAATAATAATAATAATGAGTGGATGTTTGGGAAGAGCATTTTCTATGGAACTTCATGAGCCTAAATATCTGACCTGTAAGTAAAGAAAGAAAAAAAGAAGGATTGGGGTAAATTATATTTTTTAATGAGATCTTCAAAATGATCTGAGACGTTCATCATCAATAAAAAGTGAAATAAATGGTTAAAAGTGTGTAAATGCCAAATGTAATCCGATGGGAAGACCAACGTTTTATGCTCCAAGTCCAATTTTAACGATGAGTAATTTAAGTAAATGATAAACTGGTTGGTTTTTATTGCACTTTTGTGTTGAGGAAAGCTAGTTTTGGTTAAAAGCCGTACATTTAATTTAGCATTGAAACTGTTGAGATAAAGGAAGAAAGGAAGTTGCTCATTTAATTTAGACCGAATCCACATATTCCATTTGTAGCTCTGTGTTCCTCTTAAATGTCTGAGATTAGACAAAAACCCCTGGGTAAAGCACAAGTTATTCATAAACGGAGGAACTGTGCTTGGCACCTAGTATTCAAATGAAAGGAAGGAGCATCAGATAAATGAATACTAAATGGGGAATTCAACAGCGGCATCCCGTATTTAGACTCGGAGCCAGAAGCAGAAGCTTTCGTATGTTGGTATATATATATATATATATATATATATATATATATATATATATATATATATATATATATATATATATATATATATAAATATATACATATATTAGAGAATATAAATGTCTCAGAAATATTTTACCCGATGTTAAAGTTACATTTTTATAGCAGATATACTAATCTGCAGGTACACAAAAGCATGAAAGCTGAGTATTCCCGTCACAGGTGGAAGAAAAGAAAATGTCAAACAGACCATTTATTTGAATTACGTTATATGACATCCTCAGAGCTAATAACTGAGTGCATAATTCATGTTGATGAATATGCAGTCTACCTATTTTTTTCTTCTTGACAGTTTAGTAGGAATTAGCAGAGATCATTCGGCCATGTTGAAAAGGACTTTGGAACAGGTTCAGGTTCAGGTTCAGGTTACTGTCCAAAGCTGTTTATCTTATACATAAATGATATATGTAAAGTGTCAGATACTCTGAAATTAATAGTATTCGCGGACGACACAAATATTTTCTGCTCGGGAAGTGACTTGAACCAACTGGTGGGAACAGTAAATCAGGAAATGGCCAAACTTCAAGTGTGGTTTAATACAAATAAATTATCTCTAAATCTCGGTAAAACGAAATACATGCTATACGGTAAGAGAGGCAGCAATGACAATCCCAACATTCATGTAAACGGAGTTAACATTGAGAGGGTCCGTGAAAATAAAGTTCTGGGAGTGATTATCGATGACATGTTAAGTTGGAAGCCACACATAGCACAATTAAAAAGGAAGCTGGCGAGGAGTGTGTCTATACTTTGGAAAGTACAAAAAGTCCTAAATCAAAAGGCACTTCATCTGTTATACTGCACACTAGTCTCTCCGCACCTGCAATACTGTGCAGAGGTGTGGGGACACACATATAAAGGCTCCACACAGCCCTTGTTAATTCTCCAAAAAAGAGCCTTGAGAATCTTACACTATGCCAACTACAGGGCACACACCAACCACTTATTTATCGAATCAAAAATACTCAAACTATATGATTTAATAAACTATCGCACAGCACAAATGATGTACAAAGCTTATAACAGAACTCTCCCTCAAAACCTACAAAATCTCTTCATACACAGAGAGAGACACAATCTTAGAGGGAACATGATTTTCAGGCAAAGGAAGGTACGAACTACGTTAAAATCTTTTTCCTTATCGGTCACAGGGGTTAGACAATGGAATGTGTTAGAAGAAGAAGTCAAAAAAACATCAACACTAAGTGGCTTTAAGAAGAAGTATGTATATTCAACCGTTGACCGGTATAGATTACTGCATGAGAGTTGATAAGTGTCTGAGACACGAATCAGTAGACTTGTGTTGTGACGGGATGGGAGCATAACAAATAACAAATGTAATCTGTATGCACTGGACTTCAGCTCTCTGTACCACCTACTGCTGTAACATGTTATGTCAAATGTCACTAGGAAAAGGAAAAGTTATGTCAAATGAAAGATGCAATGAAAAGAAAAGATTCGGATTCTGATTCTATCCTGTGTGTAATGGGGGCGGGACCGGATAAGCCTTGGCTTCTCCCGCTTTCCCTTTCGGCCATGTGTATTTTTTTGTTACTATGTGAAAATGATGTGTGATGATGATTTAACTGACATGCCCGAAATAAACAAATAAATAAATAAATAAATAAATAAACTTTATTCGTACCCGTAGGTAAACTTGTGTTGCAGTTTAAAAGTGGGCTTCCGTCACACAGTTAGGACAACACATGCACACAAAAAAAAAAATGGGACAGTTACGTACAGTGGATAAAACAATTAAAGTGCTCCAGTGCTAATCCAAATTTGGACACTTAAAACTGACCAACATAATTAAAATATAATAAAACCCTGATAAAGTGATCTAAAAAATCAACAAATAAATAAATAACACATACAAAATTAATGTTGTGCAAATATAGCAGTTTCTACAGCTTGTTCTTCAGCGTGATTGCAGCTGGAACAAAGCTGTTTTTAAAACGCTTGGTTTTAAACCTTGGAACTAAAAACCTTTTTCCAGAAGGGAGTAGCTGAAACTCTTTGTGCAAAGGGTGCAAACGGTGATTTAAAATAGACTCGGTTATCCGCTGTACCTGTCTAGTGTACAGGGAGGCCGGGTTCGGCTGAGATTCACCAATTAACTTACTGGACCATTTCACCACCTGGTTGAGTGAGTTCCTGTTCTTAATAGAGAGACTTCCAAACCATGAAACCAAAGAAAAGGATACAATAGATTCGATAAAAGCACGATAAAACAGCTATGTGATTCAATGGTGCTTAATATGTAAAACACAGCTAGTTGCTCATTCATCAAGTTTCTTTCTTAGTTTCATTTCATACTTGCATCAAAATTCCAGAAGTGTTTTTTGATGACAAGCTTTTTATACAAAATATCTGTTTTTTGTGATGACCAAAACTCTTTTAAAAAGCTTTTAAAAATACATGAAAATATAAAAATCACCGTGTGATTATTTAACTACTATAGAATACTTGCATCAGCTCTCAGTTCATGTTTCTGTACTTTAATAGAGATGTATCAAACACTTTTCTGCGTGTTTTTTTTGTTGTTGTTTTTTTTGGTCCCCACTAGGCAGGTTAAACGCACTATTCACATTCTGATTAATAGTTTCCTACTTAAGCATCATGCAGGTACATGAAACATTATTGTACATTCGGAGTTGATTTGTGTTTTGTTTTTAATTTTGCATTGTTGTATTTTTCTCCACCTGTCAAATGTAACTCCAATATTCCTACTCCTTTTTGTTCTGTTTCATTTTCCACCAACTGCTGGGGAAAATATCCAGATAATTGGCTTGTTAGGTTAAAACTTTTCAACAGCTGGCTGCTAAATAACCATGTTTGTCTGTAGTTTGTTGCCGGGCAGGGAGCATACAGTAGGTTTATTATAGATATTTTTTGCTGTGAACAGCTGTCAGATAAACCCACACTTAACCAGGATGATGATTTACTGGCTGTTTTAAAATAAAAAAAATATTGCTTAATTAAGGTTTCAAAATATACAAAGGGTATTGGGGGCAAACCATAGTCTCTAACCTTGTCTTCCACCCTTTTGCCTTTGCTACTTGGAGTAGATGGTCATTATTTGCACAATTACAAGAGGTTACAAAAGGGCACGGAAAAATAGGTCACAAATGGGCACAAATACTCAGAACTGTCCCGATTCCTCGGAGGTGAAACCACCAGGAACATTGGGCAGAAATTCAGGCAGCTGGTTGTTTTCATCAGGGTGTTGTTAGTTTGTCTTCGGCCTCTGCAATGACTTCAATAACGAGTCTGAAAATGCCAATCTCCTAATACTGGCGCATGGTCAACAGAGAAAACCTTTCTCTGCTGGATGTGGCCAACTCTCGTATTTTGCATTTGGTTAATGAAAGCAGTTCGGTTTGGCAGACAGATGCTGTTGGATTGTTTCTGCTGTGATGATGAGTGGGTTCTCTGTATGGTGCTCGTTTCCATGGCGTTGTGTTCTGCTGGTCTAACTTAAACTCAGCTGGACCCATTTACACAGGAACTTCTGCCAATACACGGAGGGATGTTTTTGAATGCAGTGTTTGTGTCTCTGGTTTTACAGTCAAAATCCAACCACCACATTTACGGTCAATGAGTGGTTCCTCCCAAAAAATGACAGTGGCGATATTGCTCTGACACCAAACTACGTGTATTCCTTTGAGCAAGGCAATAACAATGAAACTCCTTCATTTGCAGGTGACGACGACCTCCTAGCCGTCAGTATGTCTGTTATGGGTGGCTCTTGTGCCCAGAAGGGTTGATGTATAGACCAAATTATCAAGGAGGAGATTAAATAAATCCATTCTTCTACTTTTATGGGCATCGTGTTTTGTCAGCGAGATGATAAAGCTCAGTAATCATTTGCCAAACAAAGAATTAAAGACCCTTTTATTCCAGGGGAGAGGAGTGACCTGTATGTATTGTGAAAAAATAAAAACGGGCATCTATTGATTTAACCACCCTGTGTCAAGGTCACTAAGATGACCATGTAATTGAGGTTCTTTAATGGACCCACTGAAATCTGTCAGATGGGAGCGTCCACAGAGACCGGCCTAATCCACCTTGTTGTTCATGTGTGGACGTATTGTCCACGGAAGAGCAGATAAATTATTGCTTGAAAGGAGATTAAACATTTACATTAATGTAATATGACAAAATGCTGATTCAACCTCCCACACAAGGAGCTGTATGAATTTATTAAATTTTTCTGCTTGCATAGTCCTACGCAAGGTCACGATAGATCCTCAACTCAGACAAGCAGAGAGAGTCTTTGTTTAATGATAAGGTTTTTGATGTCTCACTAGAAAAGGTTTTACTTTGCATCCTTCTCTTTTCATTCAAATATTTCCACAGAGCTGATCTCAATATGGTCGGCTTGAAATCTCAAAAGATTTGCCTTAAAGGTAATTCAGTGTTTAAAGTATTAAAGTTCTTTAATTCATTGAACAATTTGAATGCGCTCCATTATGAGTGACCTGTATTAAACCTGTAGTGCTATGTGTTGGTCTAGATTTTGTTTGTGTGAGTTGCCTAGTTTTGGAAACTAGACTAGATATTGGCCGTAAAGATAATGGGACTGTATAGCACTCTAGTGCTCAAAGCGCCAAAAAAAAGTAACTTGATAATGGAATGTCTCTTTCCAGAAAACGTGACCCGGTTACTCATAGTAAAGTCCACGGACCTTGTTGTGAGCAGTTATTTTTCTTTCAACCATAGTTCAAATGTAGTCTTTGGCACTTTGAGCAGCACAAGCCAAATGTCATACAGTGTGATTATGTTGGAGAGAAGGCAGATATCACTATGGCAGGCAGCTCCACGAATAGACAAAAAGACAAAACAATCTAAATTGATAAATAGCACTACATGTAACAGGGAAAATATGTATTTTCGGAGGTTAACGGTCCCTTTATGTTTTGCTTCTCCTTGACCAACAAAGAAAGTCATCACATCTGTTTAACCTGCCTGTACTTTAAACCAGCAGTGATGCAGGTGACTGTCGTTATATACTGGTAGCACGGCACTCACCCTGTCTTTGAATCGCAGTTTAATTCCCATCGTGCCCACTTTGAATCAGCATTGTGACGCCATGGCTGATGAATGATTCCGGGTGCAATACGTCTGTTCTGCACTAAACGCATAACCTTCCTTTCCTCCTCCCTTTTGTCATCTATCCTCCCCAATCTGACTCGTCTTTTTATCTCTATTCTTTGCACAGGCGTCGCGTCCTCTGGCAGTCTGAGTAGCTCATTGTTGTGGGGGAATGTTCCCTCTGGGGAGCCATAGCCAGTCAAGAGTGGATTGCTTCAGTGAGATGCACTTTTACTTTGTCTGTCGGTTGTGATGAGGAATAAGAAACACTGTGTTCTTTTGAGGAACTCTGAATCAAATGTGGGAATCGTGAATTGTCTGCTAAAAAAAATGATCTCCTCTATACAGTTGTTAGGGGGAAGAGTTACTGAAAGACAAATTTATATCAATTCCCAAGGTGATGTAAGTCCTTGCTGAATGTATACCTGAGTAATGTATATACCCTGCTGTTCATCATAGTCACCGTGCACTAAATGTGAAATATTGCCGTCCCTGTAACATGCGCGTATTCCTGTCCCTGTCTTAGTTGTTGATGTGTCACAGTGCCGGTGTCACAAAGAAAAATTCACGTTCGTTAATCGACCTCAGGAGAAAACGGCAATCTGAGTCTGACCTTGAGAACGCAAACAACGAGTGCATAACGAGTGCATATCTACAGCGTAGCGCTTTACTTACACGCATATTCATACGGAAGAGCTGCCATGGAACCAGTGATGAGGGTAACGCAGACTTAGAAACGTGTTTTCAGTAACAGGTAATCAAACGCATTACTATTTCCAAATCGGTAATCAGATTAAAGTTACTTATCCGAGTCACTGTGCTATGTTTGTCATTTTCCTTAGACGCTCCTGTTAAAAATGCACTTCCAATAGTGTTGGCAAAACCGGTTGTCATTTTTATGTTGTCGGCAGGTGCTGAATGTAACTAATAAAGTAATTTGTAATCTAACTTAATTACTTTTAAAATAAGTAATCTGTAAAGTAACTAGGTTACTTGTTAAAGCAGTAATCAGTAATCAGATTACTTTTTCAAAGTAACTGTGGCAACACTAGAGATGGAAACGATTGTCATCCTGGGTTCAAAAGCGTTCAAATCCCCCGACAATTTAAAAAATGATTCTAGCTGGTCATGTAAGGGTTAAAAAATACTGTGCATGGACAGCCTTACACTGTATTCATTAACAGAGGGGTTTAAATACCTCGAGTGAAGGGCTTAAATTTCCATGTTTGTTTGGTTTGAAAACACTTCAGTGCTACTTTGTTATTAAGTGCCAATCTGGACATATCAAAGCTTTTTCAGAAACATGAACGGTATTTGCTCATCAGAAAAGGGTTATTATGGTAAAAGCTCCAACATGTCATAAAAAAGGCATTAGTGTCTTTGCTCCAGACCCTGGGGATGCGTTGAGAATTGAACCACCAACTTACTTGTTCCTCCTTAAATTGAAATTAGAGCTGAAATTATTAATCAAATAATAGATTTGTAAATGGACAGAAAACAAACGTGTGACTACTTTGATAATCTATTAAAAAAATTTGTGTGAAAGTAAAAAAATATGATCCTAAAAATGAATGTATATTAGTTTTGGACTGTTGGTCTGAAAAACGAGAAATTCAAATATGTCACTAAGTTTTGTGAAATTGTGATTTATTCATTAGTTTATAATTTTTTAGAAGACCTAGAAATCCTTAGTTGCCTCCCTCATTCACATATTAAGGCCTATAAAATTCCAATACAACTACCGACTAATTAAAAGAGTGCAGCTATTAGTTCCTTTCCTGTGACTTTGTTGACTGTGTACAAATAACATCTCAGCACGCTCCTCCTTAACCCTGACTAACACAGTAGGAGCTGCAAATTAAAAGCATGCCTGGATTGAGTTGTGATTTCCCTGAAAATATAACTTCACTACATTTTTCTTGTTTGGTTTTGTTTTCGGTTCAAGCTGTCTTTTTCCTAATGAGATGCTGCTTGGGAACAATGGATTTATTAGAAATGTGGGTTACTCAATATTTATTGTTAATAACCTGACATCTTGCAGATCTCATTACAGTTCCTACAAACCAATCGCATCAGTGTAGTTTACTCTAATATATATTAAATATACACTACTAGTGCAAATAATAATAATATAATAATAATAATAATAATGATGGTGTCATGTAAATGTAATAATGATTTTGTCTGTTCTAACGTTTGCAGACGGGGTCACCATGGAGATAATTTTGCTTCCTGCAGAGCTGTAACTCCCCCTTTGTCTGTGATCTCTCCCCAGTCCCTCTGCCCTGCAGCAATCCCCTTGGCGGAGGTCTATGTGACCCCTGAAGGCCGGCCAATGAACTCCTCATGAAGGTTGGGCATCTAACACAAAGGGGTTTTAACAATGTTTCAGTCAAAGAAGAAGAAGACGAGCAGCTCTGTGCACTGAGAGAGAGTAATCACCACACTCATGGGCTTCGCAGACCGAAGGTGCCAGACTTCGCCGTGGAGTTGGAACCATCTTGTGGGAGCAGAAATCAATGCAACACGCTCATCCAGCGAAATGTGTTTGACCCGCTTTTGAGGAATTGTTGTGCTCTAAAATACTGAAACAGCTTATCCCAACGTTTCTTAACTTTCAGATCGCCGTCTCGGGAATATGTGCGAGTACATTACTGCAGAGAACAAAGCAGATGTTGATTGATAGGTCCAAAGTAAAGTACAAATCACCAGACGACGAAGCAAACGTACGTAAGTCTCACACATTTTTGAAGTGAGCACAAAAGTGTTTTTGTTTGTTTTTTCTTTTGCTTTTTTTCTTTCGCACTGTGTAATGTCTTTGGTCTGTAGAATTCCAAATAGTTTCCATCGGTCCAAAATCCTCAACATTTTAGAGTACTCTTAAAAGCAGGCTGTAATATAGCTTCAGCTTGCAGTCAGTTATGCAGAAAATAACAAGGTTCTTCTACCTTCAAATTGTTCAGGGATGTCCCACATAGATTCCGGCACCCCAGGATCACATCAGGATACATCGTGCACTGAAACTAGATGAATTAGCAATAAACAATAAAAAGCATCACCTCCAGCTCACTAATGACTACCCATGATCCTCCACTCCTTCCTGCACATATTCCACCAGGGAGAGGGAGAGTGATGTGGGGTGTGCCTGAAGTTTTCTGCTTACCCTTATTGCTTTTGCTGCCGAACACAATATTATTATCTTCAGCTGCAGGCCTCAGAGCACACAACTTGTAAATAATAAACCAAGCTGGACAGAAGCCTGTGAGGCCACTGCTAATCCTGGTATTATTCCACTTTTATTGTTGCTATTTCCTCATTATTTCTCATCTCCTCTGGCTGAAGACAGCCAGTTAAATTATTTTCACCCCATTGTTTTCTTCTGCCACAAAGGCCAAATTAGCGTTGAGGACAGACAACATTTATAAATGCCTTTATTCCTTTTTAGCCCTCCTTTCCTCACTCTTGACCCCTTTAGCGCCCATGAGGCATCGCAAACTGTCACTGTGGGTGTAAGTTGATGCTGTAAGTTCCGAACATAATAATGAATAATGTTTTTTATTACGTGTTAATTTGGAACATGCTCCCATTTAGGGAGAATCAGTAAAACGGTTTTCTTCAGATCCAAGCTATAACCCTGTTGGGTCATGTGAAAAGATTTGGGAGATTGAGATCTACGAAACACTAAAACAGACTGATGTTTTACTCCAAATCCAATTTGAGCCATTATAATCAGCCTTCTAATGGTGGTGTTTGAGCCTCCACAGAGCTGCAATCTTGTGTATTTGCTGAGAATGTAAATACTTTGACTTAGTGACATCATTCTTATTGGAGGAATGACAAAACTAAAACTAATGGTTGTCTTAAACATGCTCATTGTTGTTCTGAAGACACAAAGTGGATGCAGCTAATGAAACGGTTGTGAAAGCACTCGTTATATGGAACATTACTAAGACCCATTCCCAATACACCCCTTGCCCCCACTTAGGCTTCTTCTGATCCAACTAAAAGTTACAGTGGCTGGACACCAATATCGTATATTCCATTGAAACCACAGTATCTGTAGAAAAGAAAAACCCAAAGCAAAAAAAATCTCTTGATACTGATAGTACTGACCAGAGTTGGAATTTCGTCATTTTAGGGGCAAGGCCATTTGGCCTTCACTTTCATTTTTTTAGGGGCACCAAGGCCACATGACAGGGCACAAAGGCCATTGAGTAAAATTAGATGGTTTTACCTTTCATATTAATACCATTACATCCTAATTCATAAGAAAACATGAATAATGTATTAACATATTTGTAATACCAATATCAAGTTCATGTTACGTTGGATTTTTTAAAATAACATTTTACAAAGGAATTACTACTTGAAAGCAATAAAACAATAAAACATTCTGTATGAAATCTGTATATGTATATATATATATATGTATATATATATATATATATATATATTATTATATATATATATATATATATATATATATATATATATATATATATAAAGATGCACAAGCACATACACAGGTAGGCAATGTGGCGTGAAGTATACTTGAATCGATAGGCAGTCCCTCTCATTATCGCTCAGTGTTCAACTCGGATCTCCCCCGACTATAGAGCCGTTTTATGACTGAACATACTGTTGATGACTGTGTAGGACACAGCAGGATTCTGGGTCGGGCTATGGCTTCAGACTCATGGTGTGAGCGGGACCAGAGCGGAACCGGACCGGTACTTTTATGATAAAAATGCCGCTCTCTGCAAAATTCGCTGCCCAATCGTGGCCACTTGCTCGCTCAGCTCTGCTCGTGTTGACTAGAAGTAGGTGCGCACGACGGAGAAACAAAAACAGCTTAGACCAGCTTAGGGTGGTCGATGGTTTTAGCTGGTTTCAGCTGGTTTAACAAGCTGGTTGATGGTTTTGGCTGGTCTTGGCTGGTGGGTTTAGATGGTTTTAGCTGGTAAAACTGGTTCGTTGATGGTTTTAGCTGGTTGATGGTTTTAGATGGTCTTAGCTGGTAGAATAGGGTGGTGGAAGTTTTATCTGGTTCAATAGGCTGGTTGATGGTTTTAGCTGGTGTTAGTGGTTTTAGCTGATTGATGGCATTAGATGGTCTTGGTTGGTTCAACAGGCTATTGGTGGTTTTAGATGGTCTTAGCTGGTTGATGGTGTAGAAGCTGGTTGAATAGGCTGGTTTATGGTTTTAGACGGTTTTCAATGTACACTTATGAGCAGGAAATAAATTATGTGTGCATGGTTGGGGGTTGGAGATGAGAGTCAGTTAGTGTGTTGGGTTTAAATTGAAACGTGCAATGTGACATTGCTGCTGTAGCAAGTGGTCAGATCGGGCATGGTGAAATTATTTTAGCACGAATGCGGAAGGATACGGAGAGGTCAGTTTCGTTTTTACCCAAAGTAAACCTCTCGTCCAGCAACTGGGCCTCGCGCTGTATTCTGCCGCTCGCAGATGAGCTGTTGCCCAGTTACGCCAATGCGTAGGGATACGGGGGTTCTGCGGTGGAGAAAATGTAGTGCCAAAAGAAAGCGCGGCCTGACAGCGATGCTGTATGGTTGCTGCTACTATCAACTAATTGTTATTACATCATTGATTTCGCCATTGTATGTGATAAACAGTGTGGTTTTCTCATCACAGCTTGAAGCTACTTCTGCTGCCACTATCATTACACACCTGATTCTCTGACTGATCTGAGAGGAGTCAAGTTGCATTGTGGGCAATGTAGGCACGACATCCCCGGTTCTGCTGCACATATTTTTGTATCCTTTTTTTATCTGTCCGTCTTGATCTGACAATGTTGTAGGAGTGCAGTGTGAAGTTATTGAAGTTTTTTTCCGGCATAGACGCCTTTTATTAGCAGTGGACAGATAGGAAACACAGTAGACATGCAGCAAAGGACCTCTGGCCGGGAATCGAACCTGGGTCGGCTGCGTATGTGCATATGTGCGTACGTGCGTACATGGCATGCGCTCTAACCACTCGGCCACCTGTGCGCCAGCCCCAGGATCTTTTAAAAAAAATATGTGATACCTGCACATGCGGTCCACAAGAGTCCTGGGCTTGAAGATGACCTCTCTCAGCTGTTAATGGACTGCAGCCAAATGTGAGAAAAACAATGGTAGAGGTCCCCACTGTGTGATAACAGCTCCTGTAAAGCAGCAATCCACCATCCAACCGAGTCCTCTGCACTAAATATAAGACTCACAGTGAACATTGATTTCCCAGTGCTGGAGTCTAGAGCACACCTAAGGCCTTGGGCTAGCTGGATGGTTGTGAAGTATAGTATTGCACTGCTAACGGAGAGGTACAACAGTCAATGCACATGGGTCATTTGCACTTGCAAGCAGCCAGATATCGTATTAAAATGGAGTAGGAGGGAACAGATCAGGCTGTTTGTGTTTTGAACAGGTATTGCTTCTGTTTTTTATATTTATTATTAAAAAGGACAAAAGGTGCATTGATGTTAGATTTAGGGGAACAACTTTACATGCTCAGAAGGCTTAAAGGTCCTGTTATACTGTTTTTCATCAATTGCACACAGCTGTCAAAGGATTGTTGTGTAGTTTACTAAAAAATAGTATCTAATCGATGAAATTGTAAAGCGATTTTTAAACAACAAGGCAACAAGCAAGTGCAGTACAGGTTAGCTGTCTTTAACACAAAGGGGGAACTCCTTTGTTACAGAACAGGTTTTTTTTTGCCATAGTGAGAGATAAAATGTTTATCTGCACCTTGCCAGCAGGTTTTGATATTGTTAACTCTCTTCCAGACATCTTTGCTCACAGCAAAAAAAATACAGTTCCATACTGCCATGTAGCAGTGGCATAGGAGATTTACTGCCTGTACAGCCATTGTGTCTCATGAGTAAAAGAGGAGCGCTGCCATTTCACCGACTGTTTCCTGTCACAGCTATACCTTTTGGAGAAAGACAGACTTCTGGCAAATGGCTGCACCTGTCACCTTCTTCAAAGGGTCTTCGTGCATCTTGTCACACCTTTCCCATCCCCTATTGTGAAGGGAGCACTGGCTGGCAGGTCTCCATTGATCTGTTCCAGAGCTGTGATAATTGGGCCATTAAGACCTCAAAAAGACACCCAGCATGTGGCAGAGATATAGTCTGCCAACACTCTGCCAAGAGAAAGGACTTCCAACTCCTTGGCATCACTTGTTATGATTTATTTGCTATGCTATGTGTAGGAAGAGCATGCTGTCTTTACTTGTTATATTTTGAATTCGAAAAGGCTGTAGAATAAATATGGAAATGCAAAGCAATATAAAAGACACTGCCATGAGGAATCAAAATCACTTTAACTGGCATGTACTAAATGTAAAAATATCATCAGAATTACAATGAAAAAAAAACTACAAATGAAGCCCTGCTTAGATGGGGAAATTTACAACTTTTAACAATGAGATGGTTCCCTGAAAGAACCCACGTTTTTACAATTGTTGTTGGCAGGTCAGACAAACGCCTACAAAGAAATGCAAAACAGACACATAGAGATACAATATGGCTTCAAAAGGATGAGAAACAACCACAAAGAGACGCAAAATGAATAAAGAAACACACGACCACAAGACGACTACAAAGAAAAACGACTACAAAGTTGGACTTCAAAATGATTACAAAATGACCGCAAAGAGATCAAATACGGCAAAATTACCACAAACATGCATGAACGCAAAGTGTCACAAAATCCCCACAAGCAGATGCAAAACGACCTGAAAAGACCACAAAAAGATGCAAAACGTCTAAGCAGTGATGCAATATGCCTTTTAGTCGCAAAACAACTACAAAGGGAGACCAAATGACAATCGACAACAAAATGACACATGACCACACCAGAAGACACGATGACCAGGTGTCTAGGTCCAGGTGTCTCCCATGGAGATAGGGTTGGGGTGGGTGGGGGCTTCTGCGTGGTTGTTCTGGTCTCCTGATTCGTCCGTGGGCAGGTGCGAAATTAATCACCGCAAAACTGGAAGTTAACATCAGACCTCGCTCGAGGAAAGAATCACATCTGCCTAGGGATTTCACCGCAGACCAATGAGAAAATGTGGAGATAATTTAGAGGAGAAATCAATGGCAACTGCCAACACGAGTAAGTCTCAGAGTCGTGATAAGGTTGCTTTCTGCCCCATTAAGTATCTCCACTCTGATGTCCTCCCCATCTCAAGCCCAAATACTCACCACCCAAATGTATTAAGTACCTGTAGGATAAAATCAAATCCAACACACTTTCTAGCCTCATTTCAGAGGCTAGGTGGGGGAACTAGACTAGAATACAGAATGTGTCAGGGATGAGCAGAGTCAGTGAATTGTTTCTCAGTAAATCTACAGCAATGAGCCTTCACAGTGCATATTTTGTGATGATCCACATTCTTTCAGACGTAAGACATATCTTTTTACTTGCAATCACAGCACTTACTGCTGATCTTTTACCCCTGAAGTAAAAATGAAATTATGGTGTATTACAGGAAATTGTCACCATTTGTTGTGGTGTTGAGGACCGACCATGATCAGTATGTGACCAATCAGGATGAGAACGCGTTGCGATTACATAACCACCTTACCTTGAATTTACAATTAAAAAAGAATGAATGAACATTTTCATTTTAAAAGATGGTTTTAGCTTCATTCAGTCAGAAAATGAGACAGTAATATTTCTGGCTGCACCAGACAACCATGTGTTTCCTTGCTTGCTCAAGTCTTTCCATCATTATTGCTGGTGACGTTGCTGCTGTGATAAAACACAATAAATAGATAACACAATAGAAACCCAATAAAAAGATGAAGTACATTATAGAAAGATAAAAGTAACAAAATAAAATGCACATGCAGGAGTGAAATTCCCACCATCATTTTGAAATTAATGGAATTTGCAGAGGGGCTGCACTGTGGTGTAGCGCTGTTGCTACCCGGCTTGATTCCCGGGTCTGGTTCGGGTTCCTTCTGTGAGGAGTTTGCATGTTCTTCATGGGGATAGGTTAATTGATGACTCTAAAAGCCCCGTAGGTGTGAATGTGAGTGAAAATGGTTGTCTGTCTCTACATGTTAGCCCTGTGATGGACTGGCGACCTGTCCAGGGTGAACCCTGCCCTCACCCAATGACCCTAAATACAGGATAAGAGGTAGACAATGGATGGATGGAATTTGCACACGTTTACTTTAGATGATACAGTATAACTTACTATGCTTGCTTACTATATTCTTTATATTTTGCAATCTGATGTTGAAGACCAAGACATGGTTAACATGACATGTTTCATTGTTGTTGAAATAAACTGCCAATTTTCCATTCAATGGTGGATAATGATCCATCATTGTTACTGCTTCTCCTGTTCGGGCCAGAGGACCCCAGGTCTGGTCCTGCTGCTAGGTTGATGCCCTTCAACGGTCCTGTCCAGCTCTCCTTGTGTAACAGCAGGTCTCCTGGTATCTCCTCCAGGCTTTTGAGACTCTGCTGGAGACACAGCAAACCTTGTGACCTCAAGTATGGATGTGAATTCCCGAAGGAGCTGGACTCCCTTTGAACCTGTTTGGGCTGCAAGGACACAAGCAGAACACAGAACTAGAGAAGAACCAGTCAGGAAGGAGAAGATCTCCTGTATGAGATAAATGAAATAGATTCATAATCACTTGTGCTTCCTAAATGGACAGATTGATATCACTGAAGTTGTACTTACTTGGTGTTATACTGTGACGCTTAAGTATTTAAGTATACAAGTATTTTTTTGAGCAGTGCACTCGAACCAAGTTGCAGCACAAGGAGTGGATGAGATTTATCCTTGTTATTTCTCCCACTACAGATGAGTAATTGTCTAAGATATAACTAAAGTTATTTTAAAGTTTGAATCATTTCCTCTGCTAGATATATTATCTTTATAGGCTGTAATAAAGAGTGATACTCATTGACTGTCTTCTTCTGTCAGCATCGATTTTGACCAATGAAGATAGGTTGGAGTTGGAGCAGGTACTGTACCACCAGATATGATGCAAGCTGTGCAAGCCTTTTCGCTAAAGCAGGTGAGGAGAAAAACTGAGGCAATCTGATGATATAAATGCTGGTTGAATTCCATTCAGCTGCTTTGATTTCAGGTTCCTGGTATCATGCGAGGAGAGTCAAAGAGGAGATGTCACAGCTTCACATCCTGTCGTACCATTGGGGAACAACACAATGGAGAAAAGTCTCAGGTACATGATCACAGATGATTGATTTGATATCCGTGCATTGATTGTGGTTATGGTGAGTAAACAGAGTAAATATCAGTGGACACTATTTCCTATGTTGGCATTGAATGTTGGCATTGGATATTAACCATAAGGTAGATGTAGATTATATGTAATATGTCATCCGTTGGATAGGTCATAGCTGACTGCCACTACATGTGCTACAGGTGCTTGAAGCATCCATCTGCACCCTCAGGCTCCACTTTGCTTTGATGTAGAACTGTCACAGTTCTTCCTGCAGTGCCATTGAACGCTGGCTTTGAACATAAATTGCTAATGCTCAATAGTTGCATTTGATGTGTTCTGTCATTAAGTATAGTTGCCGACACACTCTATGGATTTATGCTGAAAAGACTATTTACCAGCACATAACTATTTGACACTCCTTTGATGCCATTTTGACACATCGGATTTAGACAGAGTCCTCGGAGGCATTTGGAAAAACAATCTTGTTCTTGGAAATAACAAAATCACAAAGGTTTGTTTCCTGAAGCAGCAGATGCAAGAATATCATGATGATTAGGTTTTGAGGTGTTTGATATGAGGATGGAAACGAGAGCACAGCTGAAACTAATTGTGAAGGGAAGGACGTGTCTCCTGATGGTATCATGCAGGCTGAAGGTCGGGACAAGACTGTCTAACTCTCCCCGGTAATAGATTGTTGCCCACAGGAGAACACTGCAGAAAGGCTGGTCATTGTCCAGGTGGTTTTACTTTGGCATGAGGATCAATGTCAGTGAATTACTCCTGCCTCCAGCCACTGTGCGTTTTAATCACTGCAGTGTCACCTCTGGTAGTGTTGCTTTGGGAATGTGTGACGTTTAAGGATTTAGGTTCAACGCAGACCTTTGTGAGTTCTAACGAATAGAAGCTTTGATGAGTCTCGCTAGTTCTGGCTAAAGAAACACATGATGGTTGAAACTCCAGATCATAATCCTGAGCTTCATGAAATATATTTAAATATTCATATGTATAGATGTGGGGGCCAATCCTATTCAATTATTCTTAGTTGTATTCATATTTTATATCAATTTCATCTCACAAAAGAGACATTCAAGCTAAACAACCAAAAAGTAAAGTGCTAATGCAAATCCAACTAAACACCCCACAAGATTATTTCTCTGTGGCATATTTCTTCTTAAAGTAATTCTGTCTTTTCATGGTGTGAGGAGTGGATATTTATACGCTTGGCCTTGTCCTTGCTTTATTGCCAATGTAATTGAGGGATAGGCTTTTATTGGAGAGGTCCTATCACTACAGTCTAGAGACCTGGCAGGCGTCAGTACGCAGGGAGACCAGCCAAGCCATGTGCCGTGCCAGGCATTTCCCATCGTTGTGAATTCCATCACCGTGGTGCCTCAGGCGGCCGTGATGGAAAATATCTGCCACAAAAATAATTAGCTTACCAAGAACTTCTTGTGATCAACACCTTGTCATCGTCCTGCTTGTGTGATTGTGTCTGTCCATCTGCAGCTTTAACAGAGATTTGATTTACTTTTTACACTTTTGGTTTATTTATTCTCCTTTAATGAGGAAGACACGTCTAGCACATTGTCTTCTTTGACTGTTCTGATTATCCCTTTATCAAACAGCTTCCTGAGATACTAACTCTCATAGCTTACTTTTTATATACAAAATATATTGTATCTGGAACCAGCGCCTAGAGGCCAGTCAATCACATGCAGCATCAGCAGGTCAAAACCATTAAACTGAATCTGATACTAAAACTTTTCATCTATGTTGAAAAGTTGTAACAAAACAGATACCTAGTGACGCAGACTATTCTATTTAAGAAGTAATGCAGCTACACCTTCTTCACGTCATGTGTTGCAAATATAAATGAGCTGTGAAAAGTTCAACCAAAGAGTCATGATCCCTTCTCTTTCTGATTTAACGTCATCATAAGAGATCTGAAAATTGCAAAATCTCCAGTATCTAACGGGACAAAAGTAACATCTTGAGAAAAATCAGAAAGAAACAAAAAATGATTGCAGCTCAGAGGTTTTTCTTATCTCATTAATCATCACGTGAGTCCCAGCAGGAGGCTGGGAAGCAGTGATCGAGACTATACAAAGTGAAAAGAATACATTAGAAGGTGCTAAATTGTTAATACATAAACATGTATGTCACATGTTTATCGTTCACTCTGTTCTGTTCTGTCTTAAAAAACAATTATTCTGCTGCATTAAGGCTCTGAACCCAGTTTGATTTATTTCACTCTTTGAGGTACATTTTCATGTCCACTTATACAGAGAGAAACCTTGCTTAAAATGTTTTCACAAATTCTGTAGAAAGACATGAAAATACATTATGCTAAAGAAAAATATTGAGCCAGCCATATTATATATGATACATTAATTCATTATAATATGCTGAAGAAAAAATTAGAATTTAGTTTGGAGAAGTACAATATGTCTGGTATTATTCTCACCAGACGACACAATCACAAATTCGACTGTTGCACACATTCAACCGAGATGAATGTATATGACACTGTTATCTCACCACATCCATCTGAAATAATCTGCTCATAGCCGCCAATTGGCTCCAATTGGTTTATGTGGGGAGCTTGTTCACCCCTCAAAAGGCACAATCCAAGGTGAACCGTCATCATCAGAGTCTGGGACGTATAGTGAGACACTCTGACACAGCCCTTGATTAAGTGAGTCAATTGGCCCAGGGAGGACACTCTTCTCTATTGACCCTGCTGATGTGTCATCAGCAATAATCTCAGAGAGCGTTTGATAGGAAGTGCTCCTTTCATCGGGCAGAGGCACTGATCTCTATTCCCCGACAACCTCATCTCCCATGCTTCAGGAGAATTGCCAGATGATTTTAAATGAGGGCCAGCTGACATCCTTCAGTAAGTGTAGATGAACAGAACTGTGAGGTGTCGTTCAGAGGAAGCAATTGGGAGTTGAGCATAAACACAGGAAACTGACTGCAGCTCAGTCTGTGTACGTTCAGATGCCTCCATCACGACATTGCTTCAACTCGGTCGGATTTTCTTCATCTCAGTTATCTGAACATTGATGATCCTGGATGACCAGCCCCATAAAGCTGTTAACTCTGCCGGCTTCTTATCCAGCTACGAGTCTGACCTCCCTGTCTGTCAAAACATACTCCCAACTCGTCAAATAGCACTGCCTGATCCATGCTCCTCGCTGTCTGATATAGACACGTCAGTCACGCTAGACAGGCGGGGAGGAGGGAGGGGTTAACCTACATGTAGACACCAACAATGTTACATTAATCCTGGCTGAAATAACCACTATTGCTGCTTTGAACACTTTGCCTCTGGAACTGTTTGGTTTGTGCAGCCTGTTGCCATGGTGATCAGTCCCAGTATAAATTGAAACAGATTTGTGACTGAGTACAACGTTTTAGGCTTAACCTGCTAATCTTGCACTGAGTGGTAGTTATTTCCACTGGCCTAACAGGGGATCTATGTATCTATCTGCAATTAAACTGCAAACAATTAGCCAGATTAGAGATTTGAGATTGATTAATGTGTGGAAAGATGATAGATTGTCTGTCCAGATATGTTGGTCACAGTTCACACTCACTGGTTCATCATATTTCTGTGCTTTTTTGTTCCTATTCATTTCATGATCAGCAGTCATGTCGATCGGAAGTCTCCAGCTTCTCATTAAAAAAGGTTACATTGGTAAAGAAACAACACCAACACAGAATTATGCACAATGATAGAGCTTTTCACATTCTCACCTGCTGCAGTATCTGTGTGGTTTAGGTGAGGAAATGATAGGCAATTAAAACACTATGGTGAGATTAGGGAAAGATTATTAAATGAAAGGCAGTCATTCAATGCAGCTCTGTGCAACATATTCTCTCTTTCAACTTGTCAAATACCGACACTTGGTCATCGCATCTTGGCATCGGAGATCGACGCATTAGGAATCCGTCTAGCGTTAGTCTTCAGCATGTCGGATCAATATACGCTCTTTATATGCATTGTGTCTTTTTCTAAATAAACCTTATCTTCACAGGACGTTAGATCTAAGGAACAAAACCAGCTTTAGGAAAAGAGCGTGGTTGATGTTATCTCATTACAGAATGACTAGCTACTCGCATTTTTACCGAGTCACATGTCATCGTCCTATGCCACTTCCCACTTTTAAACTATGTCCCATGGTCCTACTGTCCACTAATGCTGCAGGAAGGTTAGGTAGTTGGTTAGTCAGACTTAGTCCACCCAATGTGGAATAGGAACGAGTTGGGAGTGAGAATGAGTCTGTGATTTCCTGCATGAAAGTCTAAGGTTTTCTTTCTACCTTACATAAATGATTCAGTTCTTCCTGCATTGGCACTGGAAGCTGACACTGGATGTAAATTATGAATCGTCCGATATGGATGTAATCTCTCTGATATTGTTCTGAAAGAAACATTTTCACAAATTACCAAAGTGTTCGAATCAACACCTCTGCGCAGGTGTGGAAAGCAACTAACAACTACTTAGATGCAGTTTTGATATAGTTGTACTTTACTTTACTGGTGTTTCCATTTAATGGTGTTTCTTTTTTACCTTTACTCCTCTGCAGTTCATAGTGAAATATTGCACCTTTACAATCCACTCCATTTACAGCTTCATTGTAACTAGTTGCCTTTGAGATTAAGTTCTTGCATAAAAGAATATATAAGAATAAAACATAATACATTGCTAAAGATGTATTTACAGGCTTCAAAACATTTTGGCTTGTGAGCCCTTAAAATAAATTAGAATCTAATGTGGGCTCCTTGTTTAATTTCAGTTGTTTTCCAATTAAACTTCTCACACAATTTAATGTGTTTAATGTGTGTGATTTAACTGTTCAAGGCAAAAAGAGATGATGAAAGAAACATTGCAATGAACCTTTTTTTAAAAAGGCAGAAAGAGGTGAATTATCCAATTTTTACTTATTTCCTCTCCCATTAATCATCTCGTGACCCCTCTGATTTATCTTGTGACTCTTTCGATGGCGGCCCGGCCCCTAGGTTGGGAAACATAGGATTAAACTAACAAAGGAATATAAAGTTCAAATTTGCTCCATTTTTCTTTTTGATACTTTGAGAATTTCAATATTTACATACTTTTACTTTTACTACACAGCAGGGGGGCCTGGGTTCAATTCCTGGGTCAGGTTCGGGTTCCTTCTGGGTGGAGTTTGCATGCTCTCCCCGTGTAAGCATGGGTTCTCTCTGGCTTCCTCCCACAGTCCAAAGACAGGATGGGGATAGGTTAATGATGACTCTAAATGTCCCGTTGATGTGAATGTGAGCGTGAATGGTTGTCTGTCTCTACATGTCGGCCCTGTAATAGACTGGTTACCTGTCTGTCTCTAAATGTCAGCCCTGTGATAGACTGGTTACCTGTCTGTCTGTACATGTCACCCCTGCGATAGACTGGTTACCTGTCTGTCTCTACATGTCTGCTCTGTGATAGACTGGTTACCTGTCTGTCTCTACATGTCAGCCCTGCGATAGACTGGTTACCTGTCTGTCTCTACATGTCTGCTCTGTGATAGACTGGTTACCTGTCTGTCTCTACATGTCGGCCATGTGATAGACTGGTTACCTGTCTGTCTCTACATGTCGGCCATGTGATAGACTGGTTACCTGTCTGTCTCTACATGTCTGCTCTGTGATAGACTGGTTACCTGTCTGTCTCTACATGTCGGCCCTGCGATAGACTGGTTACCTGTCTGTCTCTACATGTTTGCCCTGTGATAGACTGGTTACCTGTCTGTCTCTACATGTCAGCCCTGCGATAGACTGGTTACCTGTCTGTCTCTACATGTCGGCCCTGCGATAGATTGGTTACCTGTCTGTCTCTTCATGTCGGCCCTGCGATAGACTGGTTACCTGTCTGTCTCTACATGTCGGCACTGCGATAGACTGGTTACCTGTCTGTCTCTACATGTCGGCCCTGCGATAGACTGGTTACCTGTCTGTCTCTACATGTCTGCCCTGCGATAGACTGGTTACCTGTCTGTCTCTACATGTCGGCCCTGCGATAGACTGGTTACCTGTCTGTCTCTACATGTCGGCCCTGCGATAGACTGGTTACCTGTCTGTCTCTACATGTCGGCCCTGCGATAGACTGGTTACCTGTCTGTCTCTACATGTTGGCCCTGTCCAGGGTAAAACCTGCCTTCACCCAATGACAGCTGGGATCGACTCCAGGTCTCCCTGGATAAGTGGTTGATGATGGATAGATACTTTTACTTAAGTATTTTCGAATGCATTACTTCAACTAATAAACTATCGTATACATCTGCTAAAACTGCCTCTGTGATGCAGTTTGAGTAGAAATTGAATAGGATCTCTACAAAGATAGTATTTATTGCAGGGATATTCTATTATTGCAGCTCTTTTGACACTCAAAGTAAGAATTATCGCTACAGCATGTGTACCAACTGTATTTTATTTCATTCAAATTGAAAAGGGTTTGTTATTACCAATTATGTGCTGCTAAAGTGAACGTTTTGGGTTAAAATTCTGTTTGTGCCTTCTTCGACCCTGGTGCCCATTAAGTAGCTCACTAACAAGCAGAGACCTCACTGGTCAACTCAGTGTGAGTCTCCTCACACAGAGACTTTGGCTCATCACTCCTGCACTGGTTGTGTGGGTGTTGTCATGTTGACAAACAGTGTTCCTGTGCCATTTAGCATATTTATTCATTCATTTGACATTTACTGTTGAGGAAGCAGATGGTCTGAGTCTTGGTTACAAGTTTCTGACACCCCAAGGATTCGCTGCATCGATTACACCAATATGTTTGGCAGAGCTTGTAAGTGTGCACCTTTTCAATCAATGACATATGAACACTATTAAAGCAAAGGTATTAAAATCTAAATCACTCTTTAAGTATTTGCATGTGCATATTTATAATTCCTAGCATTTGCTTCAGTGTGCATAAACTCACAGATGGTTGGCGTTTACAGCATCCAGAGGATTCATATCGTCACTGAGAAAAACTTCCCAGAGTCTTCTATCTTCCTGTAGTCATCAGGAGGGTTAAATGGACACAAAGAGCTACAACGTCCCTTGTTGTCAAGGTAACTTGAAAACAACTGTTTTGCCTCGCCAGAGGCCATTTGGGAGAAATCCATGACATATTTAATGGAGTTTTGAAAGCTAACGTTCAGAGGTTTCAAGTAATGTAAAACATGTAGTGTATTAGTAAACAGCATATTATAAATAGTCTTTTCCTTCATATCTTGTTTAATGAACCCAGAAGCCTTTCCTCATTCCATGCTGTCGTGGGAGACATTTTACACACATAAATCACTTTATTATAATAATCAAAAAATGCAATCTGCCAGAGAATGACAAATTAATTCCATCAGTCATTTCCCTTGATCTTGTCGAAAGGTAAGAGAGGGAGGAGGGGAGGTGGGGGAGGGCAGAGCAGCATGAGCAGGAGCTATGACCTGTGGCAATAAGCCTGCGATGAATCCGGACCGACGCTGGGCCTCTCTGGGACACAGTGGTACGCTCAAGATGGAGGAAATTAAAGAGTTGTAATTATGTTTTCCTGTGGGGTTGCTGCAGTGACAGCCAGATATTCATCAAATCACACTGCAGCAGGTGCTGCTACCACATGATTCATCATCAGAAGCCGGCTTTATCGTCACCTTTCCACCATGGAGCGCTTCTTTCTTTTTATTGAGCTGTTTGATTTCCGTGTCGCACTGATCATCCTTTCTTTTTAAACATGCTCAGGCTGCAGTGCCTGGGTGGAGGAGAGTTGTCTGTACACCGTGGCCCAGCTTGGACACATATTGAGCTATCCCAGTGAGCAGCTGCCTACAAATCTAATGCAGGAGACTTGCCAGTATGGAAAGCAGTCTTGTCTCTGCCCCAGTTTCCTTGCTGCTATGAATTCATTGATGAGGAAAAGCCAGCTCATGCTGGCTGTAGCCAGAAGCATCCAATGCTGCAGGCAACGGCCCATGCCTGACCCTTCAATCACACTTAATGCATCAAATGCGTCACCCTCTGATGAAAGGGCATTCATTTCAAATGAAAAATCCCAATTTTACCGCAGAGGCCTTTGAGCAGGAATTCACTTCACTGGGATTTATTCTTTACCTCTTTGTGCATCTACGCATGTATGACCTATATAGAGAGTGGATGGATGTTTATGTATGTTGATGCATGTATAAATAAATCATCAATTTATTATGTATTCACATTTGCATATTTTTTTCTTTGATTCCTTTTTTCCAAGCTTCGTGAAATTCTGTGACGACTAAAAGCAATATTCAAAACACATGCTGCAATAGTTTTATCAATAACCTAATACAAAACATGTATCAACAGTTTATTTTTGCATGAAAGGTGGCAGCGACACATTGGCATTGAAATTAAGATGAAATTTGTATCCCCATGTACATAATATATAGTAATTTTTTATCATCTTAATAGCAGAGTGTTGATGAATAGCCCATTTATTGGACTTGCCATCTAACTTATGTGCTGGGAAATTGTCTCATTGCTCATTGCTGCCAGCTTTTGGGCTGACATGGTCTCTTTTCCAGGAATTGACTCGGCTCCCAACAATTTTTGCAGTGATATGCACCAGATGCTAAAAAAAGAGGCAGCAAAGAAGACAAAACAGAAAGTCATGAATCATAAAAACAGGAAGGTGAACGTTGGTCCAGATGCCTAAAACACTGTCAGAAGGATGATTGATTCAAAGACGACTCGTCTTTTGGACAGGTGATGCACTGACTCATAATCAAATCTGTGGCAAGCTGTTCAGACAGATTTACCAGGATGTTTGTTCCTGAGCTGTGGTAACCAGTTTCTACAAAAGAAAATAACCTAATCAAACACACACACACAAACACAATGAGAAGTTTGTTTTCCTGGCACGACACACAACAGATTCACAACAGTGTGCAATCTCTTAAGTATTGGTGCTCTCGCTCAACTCTCCTGAGCACCGCCGACGTTAGATATTCCCCAAGTCATCCCACAGCACTCAAGTATTCAAGTTAGAGGAGAATACAGACGAGCCAATTTCCACAAACTCCCTCCTCTTTGATCCGCGGCTCCACAAAGGCATTAGCAAACCGCTCAATCTGATGCTGATCCATTAGTCTATAGCTGAGCACTAGCTGAAGACGAATTAAGGAAATGGCTACATTGGCAAGCAATACAGGTCTCCACCAAATCATGCAGGTGTGTTTGAGAAGAGTGTTACCAAAGCGCAGCGAGACCAATCTCAACGGACTGTCATCACTGGTGTTATTTCACAGTTAGAACAGGAAACGCCAAGTATCAGAAGTTGTCAAACAACAGTGCAGCAAGGATGTTCATACCTTATCCCTTTTTTACATCTATTCCCCCCCCCTCTCTTGCAATCCCTTCCACTCATCTGACTGTGTTCCAATTGCAGGGAAAATGAATGCCGCACGCAAAACCATCTCCCCGTACAAGACAGCTGTGGCTCGGATAACTTTTACATCCTCATGATGGACAGTATGAGAGTTTATTCCCCACACATGGTTCGGGCAAAACAACAACAATACTTTCAGGATGAGGATTATTTTTCATCCTGTGCATTAAAGATGTTCACTGACTTCAGGGGTTGGGATTCATGGATTAGTATCAGTAGTAAAAACTGATCTCAGACCTTTTATTTATGAATAATGTGCACACAGGAAAGTGTGTACATGTAATAATAATGATAATAATAATAATAATGCTTTATTTTGAATAGGGACATTGACAAAGTGAAAAAATTCAAATACAAAAAAATACAATATATTATAAATATAATATTAAAAATACAAATAGAAAAGACAGGAAACAATAGGTGTGTCAGTAACGTTCAAGGCGTCTCAAGTCCAGTTAGTGGTTGCACTTGTGGTGTGATTTGAGCCATTGTTTTACTTTAAAAGTATATAGTATAAAAGTAAGAGTATATGGGGCTCTCCCTTAATGTGGAGGGAAGACTATTCCAGATTTCCCCCCCGATCTCTAGTAGAAGCAATAATGAGTTCTTCTCCCTCAGCAATAAAACAAAACAGAGGGTAAGTGTAATGTGAAAACCATCATGAAAATCCACTTACCATTTTATGATTCATATTGGAAATGTTGTCAATATCCACACGACCTGTCGAGCTCTGTGGGGGGACCAAGGTAAAGTTGTAGTTTAATGGGCTGCATACATATATTCGGGATGCTTGTACTGACTTATAACCAAACCAGGACATGTATTTAACCATGCCCTCGCATATTACTCAAACTTAAATATCTCAGCCTATCATTTAGTGTTACTAGTGTTCAGTGTGTTGATGTGCTTGTATGAGAGAAATGCCCTGTGATTATGAATATGTATCACCATGTCAGGCAGGTGGTTGGTCCAAAGTGGATGGTCCACCTGTTGCACAAATGGCCCTCTTGTTGTCTGTAGTTATTTTGCTGGCAAATGTTTATACATAAAAAAAAAAATCTTGTTTTTGGCCATTTCTCTGTCTTCTTTCTCTGCAGTCCTGGTCACACCTGCTGCCAGCTGTTGTATAACCAACCTGTTATCCACACTGGATAAGGCATACATAATTGCTTTGACAGCACATTTCATATTCAGATTGAATAGCCTGCAGTGTCTTGTCAAAGTATAACAAGATACAGTCGGTATTACATGCATGATTTGTATGGTTTTTGGGTGCGTCTTCTCCAACTAAACTGATGAAAAATAATAATATTAATAATAAACCCTGGTGTGCCTTGAACTCTGTGCTTGTTGATGCGCTCTGTGTGTCTAACGCGCAGACTGTGCACATCATAGACAGCCCTGAAACTGAATTGCAGAGCACAGCGTGATTACAATGACACAAAAAATGACATGATATATTTTATTGTAAAAAAAAAAAAGAGAGAGAAATAGGCTTGAGTCTCTACTGTGTAATAGTGGCACTTACATGGATCCCAAATACTCAGCCTGGAGGCTATATGAGATCGGTATTCGTCAGCTCTGTGCAGCATCCAGAATCGCTACTTGGGAAGACGTGGAGCGACTCGCTCTGAGTGTGAGATCTTAGACTTGTGAACTCAGATATCTCACAGAATATCTTCTACCTCTGTTGGGCCCCCAGACATAGCACAAAGGAACACAGTAGGACACGGTTCATCTGACAGCGGCAAATTTTGCTTATCACACATTCATACTCATAAAAAATTGAGCAACCCCTCAAGTGAGCCACTTAAATCTTAATCACTACTGTTCAGTCGCCAGAGGTTACACAAGTTTACACCCGTAGATATTTCGGTATCTACATGGAGCCTGCTTTACCTCGAACAGATTCTGTTATTATTTTCCAAATCTATAACACAGAGCCTTGTGCAGTTACAGAGCTACTTGTACAGATTGAAGCTAGACTGCTGGCTCAAACACTTCGTCAAGTTTTATTAAACTGTGTTGACTAAAAGAGTGTTGTCTCTGGCTGGTAATTCTACATCAGGCCCCGATCATGTTTTATCTGAAGAATATCAACGTTTGCCATCTAAGACTGAACGGTCTCTTTTATTCCTCAGTCTGTCAAATTGTTAAAAGGGAGTTTGAGCTCTAAGTAAGCCTCAGTGATACCTGTGTCGACTAAACTACTAATTCCTATTGTTTGATGTAGTATACAGTATGTTTGTAGTGTTTGTTTTGTTGTTTGGTTACATATTTTGTTTTGTTTTCTGTTTGAAACCGTGGATGCCCTGGGGCACAAAGACGAATATTCTTATAATAAAGTCAACTCAAATCAAATCAAATTGAGAGGAAAAGCTGTACTGGTGAGGAAGGGAATGTACAATATAGTGCTGAGAAGACTGGCTCTTAAGATTTGGAGAGAAAAAAGAAAACATGAAATGCCAACAGTCGTGCCAACACATGATTTTCTGCCTTGGCACCATTTCAATCTTGGAATTTAACAACAGATCAATAAAACAATGCTCTGTGTATCATCTTTTAGTACATATTCCTTTTATTTTCACCCTGTATCTTAGGCCATCACAAAGCACATTATAAATCAGAAAAGATGCCTAAACTACAGGACTGCAAAAGCCAGGTACTCGAACTGACTCCCTGGGCTGCTATGAATTCGACACCTGTGTCACATTTAATGTACCGTGTCCCATCATAATCAGGAGGTTTCCCTTTTGAACATACACAATGCTAAATTCTTTGGCATTTTCATGACAAAACAGCAGTTACAAACCCAAATCCTTGACATTTAACAAGATGGTGTCTGGATTTGTGACTCACTCTTTCAACCTGAGGCATGATTTGACTCAGCCGCACAAGTCTGATCATATAAGCCTAATTGTAATGTTTAATTAAAAGAAAAGCAACGCTCCACTTTATGTTCAATGGCTCGGATGTAGAATGGAGAGGCTGTGTCAACAAACATCTAAATCAGGACACTAATTGACGAGACGCAGGTTTAAAAATATACCTGCTCCTTCAAGCTTTTGGCAAAATGAAAGGCACACTTAGTGTTGCCTGCTCTGTCTTTTTGTAGACGGCAACAACATGCAAGGTCTCTTCCATGCAGTGGCCCCCTTTATGTCAAGCAGCCAATGAAGCCTGGATCACAAATCTTTGAAAAAAAAAAAGACATTTCAGTGACAAATGGAACCTCAAACAAAACCTTTTTTGAGGAGATAACGGACATTATGACAGATATCAAGCTCCCAAAACATGCATGTGTAGATGATGAAGGCTTAGGGCCCTACCTAAAGAAAAAAAACTGTCAATGCAGGTTTGGTCATTGTTTCACAGGCAGGTGTGGCTGCTGTAGCATCAGCAGCCATGGAGAAAACGCTTTGAGGATGCTCCCGGAGTTATTATCCATTCCCAGCAGTCAGTCAGCGTTTATTCTTCTACCAGTCAATACCTGTCTGTGCGACTTGCTCAGAGAGAATGTGCAAACATAACACAAAGCAGGAAATTAACTGCAAACCAAACAATGATGTACTTTTACACACAACAATGTGGGTGTTTCATTTCCAGTTAATCCGCAGCATTACGGCTCCAGTGCAGATGTTAGAATAAACCTTTCTCTGTCTAAAGACTGTTGGGTGTACACCTTCCCCCTACCTCTCCCCTAATGGACATAAAGCCATGTACGAGAGTGTTTGCAAGTGGTGATGGGGTGAAATTACCTACATGCATAGCGTTGGTTATTAAAAAAAGATTCTACTGTAGGCAGTTTTGTTCAAGATGATCAACTTAAATTCCTGCAGATCATCCCGTGACAGGTGAGACAACAGGGAAACAATGTTCTGATTCAAATGACTGGAGACTGTGTCATCACAGCACTGTGTTCAATTACTGTGCCCATATTGCATGGCTAATTGACTATGTGCTGGCAAAGACAAAGAACTAAAATGTTTCAACAGGAGCTAAAACACAAAGAACAAAACCTTTGATATTGATCATGCTCATACTGACTTCTGGTGTTTTCTTTTATGTTAAAAGGTTGCCTCATGTGCGCTCATGCTTTTTAGGCCTTAACGCCTAAAAGAGAACTATCAGAAGCATACCAACACAGATTTTCAGCAACATTTGTGTACACTCTGCTATCCAAGCTTTCCCTTTCAGTTTCAATTGGACATAAATCCTACATGTGAGCATAAGAAATGGGTTAAGTCCTGTATCTATGGTCAAACCCTATTCAGAGGGGATTTTGGTTGCAGGCAAAGCATTGACTTACACATGTGAGGGGGAGAGAGAGAGAGAGAGAGAGAGAGAGAGACAGAGAGAGGGAGATGGAAAGTTTTTTTCACTTTAGTCCTCAATTGGTTCTGCTTCTTGTTGCCTAGTAACCACAATCCCCTTTGAAAGGCACTCTTCCTTGCTCAAAATATCACTAAAGATATATTCACATTCTGTCTACCAAAAACTCTTATCGACAATGGGACAATAACGTCCATTTTTGAGAGACAATACATGGAAGACCTTTTTTTTCTATTTATTTATTTTCCCTTGAAGATGGTCCTGCTGTTTTGCTGTTTTTTTGGGCTTAGCTCGCTGAGTAGCCTTTGTGCGTAATGGAAGATAATGACTTCCTTCTGGCTGAAAAATGGTAGTTTGCTGCTACATGTGCTGAGATGGGTCTAATTGTCATAGCAGTGGGCAACAAATAGTTGGCAGGAGGTGATCCGGTAATGTTTAATAACTTAGTGGTAAGGTATAGTTTGGATGCTAATCGGCTGATTAGCGACAAATCAGCACTCAACTCAGTCTGCTTTTGCAGCGGGTCGTGATAAAAAGGAACAAATATACCCTCAGGAGAACGGTATGCAAGAACATACAAATCTCTTATACAAAATTTGTGTTATTTAATACCATTATTTAATACCACACTGCTTAACAGCTACACAGCTTCCTTACGCTGCAGGAGAGGTTATTGTGTTGTCTCTTCAATAGAGGAGAATATGATATATGCTAAATTATAATGTATGAAAATAATTTACATTGCTTTTACCAATGAGGGAACTTTTAAAGGTACAATATGTAAGAAATCTAAAGCAACTGGCCGTAAAATCCTCCTAACATGTCATAGAGACTCAGGAATAATGATCATATAAGATACTGAACTCACCAACAACAACAGTACAGCCAAAATATTCGCTTTTAAAAAAATCTTATGTTTTGAAAACATGTTTTGGCACGTGGCACCACCCACTGGCGTCTACAAATCATTGCAGTCAGTTGAGTCTCAGCTGCCGAGCAACCACGGGTTGCCAGTTTCGACTGAGCTACAATGGCGGAGGCAACAAAACCCAAAAGAGCTCTTTATGATTCATAAAAACCGAGACAAAGCGAGGGTATAGGGGATGCATTAGAAAGGTGGAGACAGTTGAAAGCTGAGAGGATTTTGAAATCGGATGCAGGATTGGCTAGACAGGTAAGTTGACGGAGGATACGACAACAGCTCTGGCAACCTCTAGTCTGGAGGGGAGGGGGTGGAGGGGGAGGCGTATACGACTCGCTGCAGTGTTTTGAATTTGAGTGTAGTACCGTTTTTGGCCACATTCTTACATATGGCGCCTTTAACAACCAAGCGTCTCATTAAATGTTAATAGAGGATCCATTCTGATCATGAATACTCGATTTAATTTTCATCTTCACATGTTCTAGTCCAACACAGAAAATAAAATCTTTTGTTGGATCCCGAAGTGCTAATTGGATGAGTTGGGATTTACAGTCTTGCTAAAAGGTAGTTTATGGAGGATGAGAGATAGCAAACTTGCAGCTTAAGAGCCCCTGCTGCTGTAGGGCTGCAGCCACACTGACAGTACTGACTCACATACAACCCCTGTAGATTTGCAAAACGTTTGCACCTGCCATCACATTTTTGCCCTGAACAAATATTAAAATATTGTTGTGGGTATTGATTGTAATCAGATCTAATCAGTCAGAGACTCACCATGCTTCTACATTACACTATTGATTTGGCCAAATGCACAGAGCAGAATGGCTGATTGGATTTTTGTTGGAGAAAGAAAGGCAAAAATATAACACTGAATAGATCTAGGTAAGTTAAAATGCTGGCTATTACTGCATTGATGTCTGTTATTGAGATTTCCATTACATAATCATTGCAATGATGGTTGAGTAACATTTCACACATACACATTACTCAGCACTTACATGTAGTTAATTTAATAATTTCATTAGCAGCAGGATATGCTATTATTTAATAAAAATGCACAACCAAATGTATAAAAGTGATATGAAAATAGTTTAATTTAATAATTGAAATGTATACATCATTAATAATAATACATATTTTAAAAAATAGAAAGAAAATACTAATCTATCCATCCATCCATTTTCTACCACTTATCCTGTATTCAGGGTCGCGGGGGGGCGAAGGCAGGGTACACCCTGGACAGGACGCCAGTCTATCACAGGGCCGACATGTAGAGACAGACAACCATTAACGCTCACATTCACACCTACGGGCAATTTAGAGTCACCAATTATCCTATCCCCAGAAAATACTAATCAATTAACTAATTAAAAATGTATAAACTCATGAAACATGTTTTTACAGTACAGTTATATGCTTGTTTTTATTGATTTATTTTGTGGTACAACCTATGTAAAAACAATAATTCTATCACAAAGCTTTTTGGGAGAGCATTCTGTTTTGTTTTGGGGTTGCTTTTGTTGTTGTTGTTTTTTGCCTTTCTGTTTCAGATATTCCACCATTAAACGTATATGGCACTAAGTACAAAGAGTTAATGCTAGGTTGGAATGTCTTTCTCCATTGAAAATACATTCCTTTTGTGTACTGAAATCATACAACAGAGTTGGGCATATTACTTATTATTGATATATTATCTTATCTTGACTATATATTACATTATATCAATTTACAATATCAAATTACAGTCACTCTATGAATTACTGTGTATTGTATTACAGACATTTTTTGTTGTTGCCCTCGTGCAGTTGACGCAGTCATGTCGAATCTACGTTACCGGAAGCAGGTGACGTTGATGAGCTAAACCTCTCAGGTAGCCAATGTGATTCACCAGTTATCTGTCACTGCTAGAAGACTCAGAACTTTGGACTGGGACCGTCAAAGTAGCCGTGAAGTCAAGTTAGCGGCAGGTTGGCCTCATAACAAGGAAATTATAGAGAGTTTAAGTGAGCGACGTCTTTCAAATTGAACGTTAGTTAGCTCGCTGGTTTCAGCTAACGTGTAACGTCCATTAGCCAGTTTTGCAGTATTGCTAAGGAAAACTGCCGCTGCTCGTTTTCATGGAATATGGATTTTGACAACTTTGCCGCCATGATGGAAAGTACAGAGACCTTCATCTTCAAATAGCGTGAGTTCAATTAACTCTCTGTCTGTCTGTCTGTCTGTCTGTCTGGTGCGCTGGCTGGCTCCTGCTGGCTGTTTTACTTGCTGTTTAGATGTAACGTTAGGTATGGAGGTCATATTAAATATTATAAAAGTGTCTAGTTTGCCTGTTACATTGATGTTGTCGTTTTATTGTTGTATACAGACATGCGGGGCTGCTGCGTTTTTGTGTTTTGTTTGACTAGTCAGCTATACCGTAAGATGTTTGTGTCCTGCTGAGAAGCTGTCAGTTTATTATACGTTTTGGATGTATGATGAGTAATTAGCTTTGATGGGAATCTGATGTACAATTACAGAAGGTATGTGGTGAGCAAGTCATTTGAAACATGATTTGCTTTTTGCTTTTTTAAAGGTTGTCCATTAATTCAAATTAAATGCATTTTGCTCTTTGTTACTGAAAGTCTAAATTCAAGTAATCTTATGGCTCCTGATTTCATTTTTGTGTGTCATTTGGCAAATTGATTGGTAGACTGATGTGTGGTTAAACGGCAGTCTATGTGACACCACCACACTACAAATCTGAATGCGATGACTGTTTGTAAAATGACACTAATTGTATCCCACTTGATGTCTTATTTACTTATTATTTGCTCACATATTTTCTTCCAAAATAGTTTTAGACTGAATTTCCATTCATTGTTTCCAATAAACAGCTGCGCCCAGTAGTGCTGGGGGGTATGACCAAAAATGTATATCACGGTATTTTTCAAAATGATATCGGTTTCACGGTATTTGATGGTATTTTTTTTTCAAGCACAACTGTTTGTTTTTCTAATAATTTAGAGAATAATTACTGCAGTAAATTGGCTTGGAATGACATATTTTACTGTCATGAGGAGTGAATATTGTAGAAAAACATTAATGTCCACACTAGTATTAATGATGTGAAGGAATCAGAATGCATGACTGTTGCTGTCAAAATACAGAACCCTTTATTGTGCAAGTTTTGCAACTTGAAAAAACATATTTTCAACTGGCTACACAATATAAACAATACGTCTCTTGTAACTGCAAAATGAAGACTTCTTTATCCACTGAACATAAATTAAGGCAACATCCATAAATAATATTGAACCAAATAAATAGAAAAAATAAATAGTTCCACCGTTTGCTTTTCTTGTCGTAGGCAGTCCCCCTAGCAAACGCGTCTTTGAGTGACTTTGAGTGATTTGACTCGTCTTTTCTCCCGCAGTGCCAACTGCGGCTACAACTTTAGCCCAACAGCATCTGCTGAATATTGTTGTTTGTTCGATGTCGGATTTTTTAAAGCCGAAGAATTTCCAAACAACAGACACGGCTCCTCTTTTCGCCACAAGTTCTTCTGTTTCATTGCTTGGTCGTTCGGAACTTTTGGCGAAAGTTTCACCGTGTTTATCCATTTTTTCACCGCATCGTACGCTCAACACAGGCTGTGCTCTAACATGCTTCTTGTTTGGTGCAGCTGCTAAACAGCCCCCTCTCAAACAATGTCCGGCGACGTGAAGTTCCGCCGCTCTGCGGTCCCAACGTTCATACGCTACACACTCACCGGTATTGGGGTATATGAAAAAGTCATATCATAAAAAAAAAAAAAACACCGGTATTCGGTATGAACCGGTATACCGCCCAGCATGAAGCACTTGTGCTTCATGGTTGAATTTTCTTAAAATTGTGTGGGGGGGGGGGGGGGGATTTCACCAATCATGGCTGAAATTATCACTATTGCTGTTTGTACATGTTGTGGAAGTCCCAGATACATCGGTTAATCAAAAACATCCTGTCTGAGTTCATAACATCACCCAGAGTTGCTTGGTGAATTTAATTGAGCTGTATTCACTGTGAATAGCGAGCCACACATCTGCAAATTTACTACAGCTGTGTGACCCTAAAATAGCTAATTGTTGAGATTTAATTGTAATAAATGGATAAAAAAGGATGCTGAAATAACTACATAATGATGACAAATTGTAAAAAGTCAGAAGTCATGCTTTTGTTAGTTCTGTCCAGATGATAACCAAATAACTTTTAAAATGCTTATTTTCTGAATGCCATTTGGATCAATTAGAGGCAGGCTATGCTAACATTGTAACCGCTCCCTAAACACTTAAAATAATCTCATCTAGGCATTAGAGGTGTAACGGTACACTGAAGTCACGGTTCGGTATGTACCTCGGTTCAGACATCACGGTTTGGTATGAGTCCGTGCAATGGAGGGGACAGAAATAAAAATTGTGTTGTGTTTTATTGTGCATGTCTCAGGTTGTACCACCTGGTGTCAGTCTCTCTCCTGAGCTAGTTGCAACAGCCTGAACTGCATAATCTAAGATGTAAACAGTAGCCAGGAGGCGGAGCTCTGAATCCACTGAAAACAACTCAGTGCGCTCTAGTACATATTCCAGGCCCTTATGTGGCGCTGTTTCTGCTACAAAAATACACCAGAAACGCAGAAGAAGAGACGGAGCTTGACCGGATGTTTGCTGTTGCTCACATGAAAGCTACAGCTACTATCCACCCAACCACCTGATCATTAAATATGCATAAGATTTTGGCCCATATAAATAAAACCAACAATAAGCATCAACAGCCATCACCTTAAGGACCTTAACGAGGCGTTGTCACATGTTGTGATGGATTAATTAGAAAAATAAATGCGTTGGTTGTTTGTTAGCATCGTAAAAAAGTAGAAATTCTGTGACTTTTTTCCCCCAGAATATTGCCCCCCTCCAGCGGCTCCAGTTTTTTCATACAGTGGCCCTAATACGCCGTCGTACAGACGAGCAGAATATCTGCTGCAGAACTTTTACGAGCACGTAAGCCGCTGTTGTTGTTGTTACGAGACGTCGCAGGGAAAGAAGTCAGGCTCAAGGTTCAAGGGGCATGCCGATGAGCATTTGCTAATTATTGAATTCCCTTAAAATCATATAAAATGATCACTGGCTGCCTAAATCCTTGCTTACTCCCTGCACAGTGCACACTGTTAAATAATTCTGTACCAAAACCTCTGACACAGATCATATTAGATGGTGTGCATTGGAACAAGTGTGAATAAATGGGTTTATATTACTTCTAATGTTTATCTAAATCGATTTTCTTGATATGAAAATATTTGACTGTTTCTCATTTGACACTGAGCAATAATGCTGGTGAAGCAGTAACACAACACTTCATTGCTGATTATGTGACTATTTGCCAACCAAAAGCTGTAACAAAAGTCGGGCTTTTGGTGGAGCCTGTCTTTTCTGGCAGTAACCATTTGGATACTGTCTTGCAGATTCAATCCACTAACCTGTCAGCGGGTATAAATTGCCAGCGGAAATGGTGTAAGTGTCGACACGGGGCTGGAGTGTGAGCAGATCAGACATAAATGTGATTGGGAACTTGATCTAAAGCAACAGAAATCCAGTGTGGAAAGGAAGCACTCCTCATTCGCATTGCTGTGGGCCGAATAGCAGACAAGGTGATTTAATCCTTAGTTTACCCATGGGTTTGAAGGACTCAAAGCCTGATATAAACTTGTGTTAGTAGGCCTTCTGTTTATTCGATGTCTCTGAGACTGTTCATTGTGAGACAGAGAGCTTAACCGAGTCAAGACAAATTATTTTCAGTTAATACATCTATACACACCATGGAAAGCAAAAAGAGTTATTTTTGTTCAGCAACTCATTAAAACATGCTCAAGGCTATATGATCGTATCACATGTTTTTGAGGGGAGTAGTATGAGTGTTGCACGCTCAAAATAGGCCATCCAATCCAGTGAGTTATAGTCAGTTATAGAGGGAAGTTATTCAATCAGATGATGACTGAATAGTAAAATACAAACATCTTCCTCACTCCTGAGAAAGTAAATTGTTTAATTTTCACACAATTAAGATGGAAATTGTTCGACTGATACCCTGTTAGTGGCAGTCATTTTACAATCACTGCCCTACCAAAGGGAAGACAACCTCAGCTCAAATAGCAACCCCCAGCGTTGTTATTTTCATAAGAAGTTTATAAGAGACTGCTATTAATTGAATTGCTGTAGGGATTTTCTGCACTATATACGGTAAAGTACAGTCCTTTTCACATTTTGAGCATCAAGATATTTTTTTAAAGTGCACCGAATACACAAAGCATATTTATTTAGGAGACACAGAGGTTCTGTTCTGCAACTAAATATATATGTTGAAAACAAATCAAAATATTTTCTTAAACTGTAAAAGAGCGAGACAGAATGAATCTGTTGGCAGTCAAAACAAACCCATTCTATAAACAAGCTCCCTTCTAATTTCTGATGGCACATCACAGCTATGATATAAAATTTCCATTTGCTGTAGATGTCCCCATTTATTCAAATGTCTTGGCCATGCCAGTAGATACAAAAAATACACATAAACCATCGCTCTTAGTTTCTGACACTGCATGTCAAGCATTCTCACATTCACAAAGCATTCGGTAGTTTTTAAGTAAGTGCAATAAACAGCATCTCACTTATGATTAACTTCATACTGAAGTGTTAATATGGGATTTAGGTTAGAATAAAGGAAAACGCTGTGCTTGGATTCCAGTTTAATACCTTGAGGCAGCGTCAGTTTATTAAGCGCCACAAACAAACTGTCCATATTGACATGTCATAATCATAAAACATGTCATAATTGTAAAACTCGTTTTAAATTAAAATCGTTTAGTTTAATTTAAAACAACCCAAATTTAGGCCTCAAGATAAATTTAAGATGATCCAGGAATCAAAACTTTACTTCGTTCCTCTGGAGAGGTGAATAAATGTAACATAAATGTTTTAGTTAATTGTCCGTTATGCACGATATTATCGGCAAGGTATTGGTATCGGCCGATATTGGTATAGGCCGATATTGACGTTAAAATGTATTATCGGATATCGGAGAACACTCCGCTATATTAAACCGATAAATAAAGACTGCTGCTTCCTTGATTCAATCGGATTAAATGCCCTAGGGTGCGAGGATTGCATGTGCATCGCGACGCCACACGTCGCCTACTTCAACTTACAGCAGAGCGAGGGAGAAGTTCAAAATGTCAGCGGTGTGGAAGTTTTTTAAGGTGTCAGAAACAGTGAGTGGGCATGAGAGAGCAACATGTATGTACTGTATGTCTGAAGGAGGAGTTCCCCTTGTGCCCCAAGTGGGATAATAAGGGGCCAGGGCATGTGCTCAGTCTCGTCACTCTGATATAGGATATTATTAATGGAGCATACGCTTCAAGTCAAGCATGGTGCTCAACTGCTGTGATTTGCGGAGTAAAGAGTAGGTTTGCGAATCTTTGGCTTCACTTTGATTCCATTACAGATACCGTAGTTGGCGATTTGATTCAAGGACAATTTATTTTGTAACGATTGTGAAACCAAAATCCTATATTCATGAAATAAACATGCAATATTGCGAGTGAGACTATCTGTATTCTTCTGAAAGGTGAAAAAATGAACAGACCATAGAAATACTTATTTAACATATTTATTCTATAAATATAATAATAGCATGTTGAACAGATGTTGAAAGATGCATGCAGTCGTGTTTTCAAAGAGATTTGACTGAGCACAAATCTGTCAGGGGTTGTTGAGTTTAGCTTCATGGAGGCTGAGGGTCTCAGTGGGTGCGGTGCATGTTATGACAGTCCAAGGTTTGTCATATCTTGAAAAATCGAGTTGTTTATATCAGACACAGCATACAGAGGACATGGCACCATCAAGACAGATGGCCTTCATTTTCCCACACGTTCGCTCTCATCTCCCTAATTGAACAGGCGCAGGCTGTCAGGAGCGATGTCTAGGAGGCTTTCATTTACATCCTGGATAAGGATCAATAAAGTCTCTATTTAAAAATCAATCATTCCTTGTCAGCAAGGCTGAGTTGTGTGATTGAGGTGTGTTACAATTCCTAGTGTATTTTCCCCCCAAGTTGATTGTAAATATATGATGTGTCAAATGTAGCAAGTTCTAGCAGAGTATGTTTTGAGTTTTTAACATGTTTATTTTGGTGACTGTGTGGTGTACAACTAGATGTAAAAACTCTTAGCTCAAATCCGATCTGCATGAACAGTTTTCAGGCTTTCGGTCCATTGATAGAGGGACTGGGACCTTGTTTGCTGTTGATTTGAAATTCTGGTTTCTGAGACAGGTCACTGGAGTATGTCAGACAGGGTTCCATAACTGTATCTGTCAGGGGCTTACAGTCACACGGTGCATTCTGGGTATTAATAAGGAGCTGACATCTCTTGGCATCATTGTGGTCTCCGCTACCTGTCGTGAGTAGCAGAAATCTGTCCCCGCCTCAGAGCAACCAGAGGAAGGTGGTGGACCAGAGGAGAGTGAGGCTGCATTGTTAGTGCTCGCTGGGAAAGAAGAGTAGGTGGACGCTCGGTAAACTGGGCTGAGGTCACCATCAAACTCTCATCCAAAGGGAGAGATGCTTAGAGGTCATCTGGCTGAGGATGATGAATGGTAGGAGAGGAAGCTGCTACAATATTTGGCATTGTCTGGGGCGCTCTGTAACTCTACATTGGGAGACAAGTTTCAGTATGTTCCCAAGCCAGCAAGAACAGCTGTGACATCCTCAATGTCTGCTCTGCTGTTTATGCAGTTGGGTTTGGTGTTTAGCTGTTCAATGAATTGGCAGGAAAAGAAACGTACGTAAGATGGTTAACAATACGATTACACAATCTGTCCTTGAACATATTCAGTGTTAAACTCTCCTTCTCATAAAATAACATTGTGACAACAACATGGTTTTGAAGCTGTTGAAGTTCATTCGACACAAACTCTGTTATTCAGAAAGAAATGATATAAAAATACAGTACAAACGACTGTCACTCAAAAATGAACCATCTATTAAGAGCTGGTGGGTTGAAAGGCGAGGAAGCCATCCCTCTGCATTTTGGAGGGAGATGTCTTGAGGGGAGTCACAGTGAGATTGAGAAAAATGACCCTTCATTTTTGATGGCAGTGAGAGAGAGGCAGAGCTGACAGTTATCCAAACAGCTTTTTGTGCAAATCCACGGCTCAGAATCAGTGAGTTAGGTGTACTGGAAAGATACTGACCCCTGTCAAATGGGCCCCCTGAAAGGAGGCTTTCAAAGGAAGAGACACTAGTCTTACATGATTTTGGACTTCTGAGAGTCAAGTGCTCACACAATGCAAGCACGCAATGTCATCTTTCTGTTATTGAAAATACATGCCTGCATTGCTTGTTGGTATCAGCTGCTGGTGCAATTGTACCATGCTCCCTTTGATTTGAATGCAATCATACTATAAAACATGTATTCTTTGTGGAAGTATATTTACATTTGGTATGGCTTGTGCTCCAAAATTCAATCACAGTACGCTGTGAATTAACGGCTAAAACGGTTGCCGTACTTAAGTTACTCGATTAACTCGATAACAAAAAATGCTTGAGGCAAAAACTCTGCCTCGTCTCTGATTGGCTCTTACCCCGGTCTCTTCTTCACTGAATGTTTGTGAGGAAAAGTTATCAGGCAGAGTGACTTGAGCATCAAAAAGGAAGACAACTGTCAATTGTTTTTTCTCACAGAAAGTTGCTGTGCCCGTAACACTTGTCTCCCCTCGCATCGCAAGATACCAGTTCTGTCTCACGCACCTCCATCCGAGCCAGCATCTGGCGTAGTTTTAAGAACCAGTCGTTTGATTTGGTCTCCGGTTCGTCGCGGGCGGGGCAACGTTATACATTTTACTGCAAAGAGTACAGCAAGAGCCAGACTGAGCGCTGCCTTTACTGTAGGAGCGTTGTCGTTCAGAATCGTTAAAAAAGCACCAGAAACACAACCGGTCGCGGGACAGGTGCGTGTTGGGCCAAGCAGCTGAGTCAGTTAAAAAGCAGGTCTACAAAGTCGGCTTAATACATTTAGATAAGTCTTTTCGACTTCTCATTGCTCTAAAAGATGCCAAACAGTTTCCTAATCCCTAATATATTTTTAAGACTGTATTTCAAAAATCCAGAGGGAAAAGAACAATCTTATGGGTCATTCCGTGTCATTTCATCAAATGCCTCCAACCTTACCATCTCAGAATGTCCTGAAAAAATTCAAGTACAAAGACAAACTTCTTAATAGAACAAATCCAAAATATTAGGTCTCTACTGTCAATAGTTTTCTCATGAAACATCATTGAATGAAGGGTAGTTTAGACGGTTTTTGGCATCATGCTCTGAAAAGCCATTTTTAAACAGCAATATCTGGAAAACTATCTCACCTGTGGCCTTCAAAATTTTTACAGAGTATATCTGTTACTAATAGCCTCGAGACATGGAATATCAGGGGTGTAGCTCAATGATAACCTAGTATGGTAGGTACTTAAAATGTGGCTTGTTGAAATAAAGTAGTACATTTGAAGAGTGGCTGAGCTCCCATTTTTGCAGATAAAAGACTTCTATCACTTCTGCCTCTATCTCTGGTGTTAGCTTAAACATTCTACAAAATATGGTTTCTCTTAGATGATTAGTTTCACAGATATTAAGCCTCAAAAATGGAAGTCAACACATCTTTGCCCAACTTCAGAGTCATATTCCAAAAAACTGACAACACGTATCAGGTCCAAACTTACTTTTTTTGAAAGATCAAAGTCTTGTTAAAATCATATTAAAAAATTGGGAGGGTGTTTTGCCTCATTTTGTCGCAGTGATTTTTTAAAATCCTGATATTGGTGGGGTTTTTGTGGCCGTTTTTGGTACTGCATGTCCTAACAGCCTACTAGTAAACATCACAGCAGGGCAATTCAATTGTGTTTTTTACCATTTACCAAAGACTTACATGTGACGAAATGCTACTGATAAATTTAGCCTCACGAAAACATTAAAATGTAGCACAGTTGTAGTTACAGTGGCAATAAGTCCTTGGATGCGAGTTAAACATGGTGAAAGCAGCTTTTAATGTCTTAAACCATGAACAAACATAGCATAATATTGAAGACTGTACATTTTGTCATACTTACAGTATATAAATTATACAACCAAATTAAATAATAATCTTAATTTGAGCATAAAGATTTTACATTACAGTACAAAAGTCTCCAAAGTTTGATATTAAATAACAGTTTGTCTCTATGCTCACTATGAGGGATCACACATTTTTCATCTTTTAGATCCAATTCCTTCCTCACATTCATTAATTTGGCAGTCACTTTACAAGTTGTCTAATGTAAATCTCTGCTCTGTTGTGCTCATCTTTTTTGATGGCATACATGCGCCCAGTTTCTGTAGAGGGAACGTCAAATCTTGCAATTCTGCAGTTGGACATTGCACATCTTCTCTTCTTGGCCAGTAGAAACTCTTGGCAGGGCCATGTGGGTGCATGAACTGAACAAGTACATCTTCATCTGAAACATCTCTGATACTTCCTATCCACCATTTTTGATCATAACTCACTGTCTCATAGTGAGCATAGAGAAAAACAATTCAATATCAAACTTTGGAGACTTTTCTATTGTAATGTAAAATCTTTATGGTCAAATTAAGATTATTATTTGGTTTGGTTGTGTAATTTATATACTTAAAGTATGCCAAAATGTACAGTCTCCAACACAATAAAAGCTGCTTTCACCATGTTTAACTCACATCCAAGGACTTATTGCCTCTACAACTGTGCTACACTTTAATGTTTTAGTAAGGCTAAATTTATCAGTAGCATTTAGTCACATGTAAGTCTTTGGTAAATGGTAAAAAACACAATTGAATTGCCCTGCTGTGATGTTTACTAGTAGGCTGTTAGGACATGCAGTACCAAAACCGACCACAAAAACCCCACCAATATCAGGATTTTAAAAAATCACTGCGACAAAATGAGGCAAAACACCCTCCCAATTTTTTAATATGATTTTAACAATAATATGATCTTTCAAAAAAAGTAAGTTTGGACCTGATACGTGTTGTCAGTTTTTTGGAATATGACTCTGAAGTTGGGCAAAGATGTGTTAACTTCCATTTTTGAGCCTTAATATCTGTGAAACTAATAATCTAAGAGAAACCATATTTTGTAGAATGTTTAAGCTAACACCAGAGATAGAGGCAGAAGTGATAGAAGTCTTTTATCTGCAAAAATGGGAGCTCAGCCACTCTTCAAATGTACTACTTTATTTCAACAAGCCACATTTTAAGTACCTACCATACTAGGTTATCATTGAGCTACACCCCTGATATTTCATGTCTGCATGCTTTTAGTAACACTTATACTCTGTAAAATTTTTGAAGGCCACAGGTGAGATAGTTTTCCAGATATTGCTGTTTAAAAATGGCTTTTCAGAGCATGATGCCAAAAACCGTCTAAACTACCCTTCATTCAATGATGTTTCATGAGAAAACTATTAACAGTAGAGACCTAATATTTTGGATTTGTCCTATTAACAAGTTTGTTTTTGTACTTGAATTTTTTCAGGAAATTCTGAGATGGTCAGGTGGGAAGATTTTCAGAAATTTGATGAAATGACACGGAATGACCCTTATCCTATATCTTCACCTCTGTGGTTTTCAATTTTCTAAAAAAGAAATGTACTTTTGTACATCGGCACAAAGTGAGTTAACCCCACAAAATAGAAGTGCAGCCCATGAAATGTACAAAACTCGACCAATCACAGCGTTATTTCCACTTTTGAATACTGTTAAGAGGATTCAGTGCAGAAAATGCCCTTTAAGGTCAAGCCCATAATTACACTCCTTTTTACCTAAGTGGAGAGCATGTCACAAATCCAATCATCGCCTGAATGAGGGATACCCAATCTCCAAGTGAAAATGAGTTGGTTTCAGATAGGCTCTTGCATTATTGCACTTAGATTATCCACAGTGAGGCACGAAGCACGTTTAGTGTCCAGTGTCTAAGTCTAAACATAATTGATAGCGCTCTCTTGAGGGTGCTTATCTGCAGAATTTCCATAAGGGCTTGAATAAGGATGTATGCCTTGGCATATATATTTCTACTTGCATCATGTGCCATTTCACTGTATATTATAACTGTGACAAACTTGTTTTATCTCCTAGGTCGAATTTTAAACTGGAAAAAAACCTCTCTCTCTCTGTCTGCATTTGGGTTTATTTCCTACTGCAAACTTCACCCCTGGGGGAAAAAATGGGTAGACTAAATGCTTTTTGTGATATTTTGAATGGGATTTCTCCCTTGATAGGAAAATAAATCTGGTGCCGAATGTGTTTTTTATTTGTTGCCATTGATTTTCATTTGGATGCCGTGGCGGTCAAATGATTGGCTGGCATCTGGGATTGGCAGCCATCTCAATATTCAGTCCTAGGGGGAATGATTTTCTCAGGCAACAAGTCAACAATCTTCCAACCTCTTGAAGATCACTGATCATCCCATGGGACACCCACCCGTTTCTTGTAAAAGGAACTGTGTTTCTTTGAGACAAAATCTGGGTCAAAAACACATTTTTCCACCCAGCACAACATAGTTGGACTTGAGCTTTAGGCACACAGACACAAAATGGAGCACACAAGTAGTAATGGACTGTACTGTAAATGAAACGGCATCTCAGAGAGCACTCTGGAGCAGTAGTGGATATTATTGCATATTGATTCAGAATGGAAAGGCAGGGCACAGCGTTGGAAAGAATTTTGATTAGTTCAAAATTTTGCTCACAACCATCTCTAGCTCTGTGCAGAGCTGAAGTTGCAAATAGATCAATGGATGTCATAATTTTGGCTGAATTGGTTGGTACTACTACTTTTTTTTTTTTTTTAGTAGGGGAGGTAGAGTGGGTTGGCTGGTAACTGCAAGATTGCCGGCTCGATTCCCGGCTCCTCCTAGCTGAGTGCCTGGTGTCCCTGAGCAAGACACCTCACCCTAATTGCTCCTGACGAGCTGGCTGTCGCCCTGCGTGGTTGACTCGCTGACGGTGTGTTAGTGATGCGCGGGTCAGCTTTTTTTCCAACCCGCGGGTCCCGCATCTATAAAGTAATTTGACCCGCCCCAGCCCGCCCCGCACCAGCACATCTATTTTCACAGCCCGCCCCGACCCGCCCCGCCGCTATTAAATGTATGTATTATTATCAGCTGTAGTTATGACGCGACTCTTCAACTTCCAATCTTCGCTGATGAAGTGACCAGTGAAAGCTGTGTACGCCCGTTTGTTGTGATCATCAGTCCACATGTCAGTCGTAATTCCGATGCCACAATCCAGAGCTTTATTGATCTCTTCTGCAAGTTTTTTTTTTTTTTTCTGTGGCCGTCGCTTTGGCTCTGTCGCAGACGGTTTGCCTGTGAGGGAGTACGCTGCTGGCATCCACACGTCCGTAACGTGCCCCGACATTAATAAGACACTGAGCTACAGCACAGAATCCACTACCAGATACGATGTCAAAGGGCCGCAGATCTTGACAGCACAGGTCGACGCAGGCGTCTGTGACATCCGATTTGATTTGTGTTGGGATTTTCGGGCATTTAAGGAACGCAGTTATAGCACTTTGAGACCCGTCCTCAGAGCCACAGACATGCCTGCTCATGGTTGAAGTGCCTGATTTGTGGCTCTCATGTTTGTATATTTTTTCACAGTCATTACACTTCACATATCCGGTACTTTTTTCTTCAGCAGCATTAACAATTTCAGAAAATCTCCCCCAAACTGTCGATTTAGTCTGATTTTCTTTTGTTTTGAGTTTATAAATCCCCGACCTTAATCTCTCCCTCACCTCCTCCATCGTCTTCTTCTTTTTTAAATCTTTTGTTTTGGCCGTTGCTCTTGGCGCTCTCGTGACGTCAGACGTGCACAGCCAAGACAATAGGCTACAATATTTTAAATTTTTTATGACCCGCCCCAGCCCGCACCGCAAATAAAGTAAACATTTCTTGACCCGCCCCGCCCCGCCCCGCGGGCTGACCCGCGGGACCCGCGGGCCACGGGCCGGCCCGCGCATCACTACGGTGTGTGAATGTGTGTATGAATGGGTGAATGTCAGTCATTACTGTAAAGCACTTTGGACAAAAGCGCTATATAAATGAGGCCATTTGTTCAATATATAATATTTTTGTTGGCGTTAAAAATACTCAACACACACATTTGGGGGTATTTTTTCAGTGTAAATTGTTAAACAGGTGCACAATATGACCGTAGCTGTGATCTAAAGTGTTTCAAAGGCATTTTTTTTGTTTCAGCTCGACTTTATGGAAGCAGAGGTGGAGCAAAAGGAAACTGTGACGTGTCAAACTTGAAGCATCTCTCTTGTTTCATGACTGATTTGAATTACTTACTTTGAGGCACATAGTGGTTTAAATGCAGAAATAGTTGCAGAAGAAATGAGAAATGGAGTCAATTGAAGGTGGACTGTGATGTTATAATCAGTTAAAGGAGTGAGGATTTGGGATTTTTTCCCCCCTCTCAAAGCAGCGTCTCTTTACATGGGTCTCTGTATGAGGTCGTGAGAACAAAGCCATATTTTTCTTCCAACTGCATAATGAAATACCGCACAGAGCAGAGTGTGCTATGGCTCCAGTGTGGTGACAATAGCAGGCAAACACCCTCCTCATGGAAATCTGCCTGCTCATTCTGCCAGAAGGGCAGCATGTGTGAGGTTGTGAATATCCCAGGGACCCCTGTAAAGACCCCTTGAATAGTTGTAAAATAAAGTCTCCCTCTTGTTAATTGAGTGTTGTTAAGAACCAATGTGATAATGAAGGATTACTGAGTGCTTCCACTTGGGTGTTGGAAGCCATGTTAAAAATGTAATGCAGACTAGTTTGCTGTGTGATGCCAAAAAAAAAAAAAAAAATACAGTCTGTTCTTATTTTTAGGTCATGATTAATTTGTGGTAGTGGTTTTGTGCTGTGTGTTAATTAATGCAAAGTAAGCAAGACTATTGAATTTATGAATAACATCATCACAAAGGGAGAAATGGTCATGCAGACCAGCCTCAGGCTGGTATTCAATCATACCAAGAAACATAGTTGTCTGATATGACAATTATTCAGCGTGTATTCTTACTGAGCTTATATAAGCTTGTTAAATTTGAATATTTTTGTAAGCAAGTCCAAACCTGTCCAAACTTGTCCAAACCTGAATATTTCTTGTTGCAAGCTACAGATTAGTTTCATCCACCAAAATCAAATCTACACACTAATGTGGTGCAATAAATTCATTACTCTTCTCTGAAGCATTTTGCTATTCCTGAAGTTATTTTTGTCGGCTTAATGTCTCCTAAAGCTACTGTGTCATGTTGAAACCTTGAGGGAAAAATATGGGCAAAACTCTAATGACTCACCCCTTTCCAGGCCCAGGGTTGTCCCTTTCAATTTGGATCATGGCTGCTTTGGTGAGGTGAGGCCATTCTGAATGGCAAGATAACTAAAAGCCAGTTTGTTTATGTTTTGTGGTCAGGGAGTTCATGCTGAGCAGCAAAGCTAACCTTTTCAGCGAGTAAATTTTGTGGCATCCCAGAGGCTAGTCTCTCAGATTAGCACAATGGGGATTATCCCGCCCAGCCTGTGTTGATCCTTCCACTGGCTGACAGAAGCAATGCAACTGCACGTAGTACAAGGAGGTGTGGGTGGAAGCAGGCAAGTTAGCTGAGCAGATTCATTGTGGCCTTACACCAAGGACAAAATCACACGAACAAATCTTTAATGGCCATGCCAAACAAAATAGACAGCTAGGTTGCAGATATTTTGAAGATTTGTTGCAGTCTGCATTAGTGCAAAAATCATATTCAGGAGTCATCAGCTTCATCTACTAAACAGACAGTCACAATACAAATCTAAAACCTATAAATGCTGTAAATATAAAAGTAGCTAAGTAAACACCCTAAAATCTGAACAAAAACAATTTTGCATTGTGGGGACTTTTGGATACACAATGGTTTAAAATGGATCAAACACTTCAGTGTTACATTTAGAGTTCAAAAGTAAACATACTGGAGTAGTCGAGTGCCATCATACTGTGCAGCCTGCTGACCCGCATCCTCCAGGGCTTGTAGGCTGCAATGTTAACAGTGTTTTAGCCATGAGACATGCGCTGTAACAACACTATACTCTAACCTACTTTAAATTCACAGGTAGTGCTGAGGTCTGTGTAGGACACCACCAGCATGTTGCTTAAAGTTCAAAGTGAATTCGACATCCAGTGTCCATCACTGTGTATTTTTTCCATTCCAGCCGTGTGACAGCCCTGTGCATTATATATACAGCTCAAGTGTAGAAGGAGAATAAAGAAGTAATTGCATGAAATCGTAGATCTGGATTTGTTTGCTGACAAGTAGTCTTTATGTATTGTTTTGAGAGTGATATGTATTGCAGGTGTTTTCACAGCAAATGTCTCACTGTGGCTTTTTTTATGGCGTTTGTTTGGTCTTTGTGCTCTGAAGTTAGGTCTATGTTAGTCAGTGTGTACTGTGTAACTCCGTATGTGTCAGTGTTCAAACTGTCAGAATGGCAGTATGTCAAATGTCACCAAGACATTTCATGTGCCTGGCAATTACAGTGAGTCTGATTCGGGTGAATGATATGTTAAGTGAATAGAGGGTTAAATCTTTCAGTAATTGTAGCCTCAATTGATATTGAAATGATTGTCCTTGTCAGCAGAGATGTCTCCTCTTCCACTGGAGTATATTTAAGAGGTGTCAAACAGGATCCCTATTGCTTCCAGGAGACGTTGACAATGAAAATAATAGCTTTGGATGGCTTAATTAAAATGCCAAAGGCTTTTATTGGTATTGCGCCACAGTCAAAAGTCCATCACAACATGCCCTTCTCTGTCATTTACTGTCTGTAAGTAGTGCTGGTGAAGCAAGTTACATCATTGCCTCTTTGCTGTTTTGTCTGTTTATGTAATACTGGTAGATCCAGGTAGATATATATTTTGGTATGGAGTATATGCAGTAACATATAAAGTATGTAACAGCTACAGCAAGACATGGGACGATATGAACATTTTATTTCATGTTTACCCTGGCTAAAATAATTGTGATTCATGATATTATCTCAATAATTATCAAAATACGCATAAAACTCCACTCCAAAATGCCACTTAAACATGCGTATTTTCATCCCTAGCTGCAACTGCAAGTACTTTTATTACATTTTTTATAGGAACTCCTACTACTACTACTACTACTACTACTACTACTGCGGCTTGTTCCATTTTAGGAAATCATATGATAATGGCCAGTTGTTGAATAATTTCTCCTAAGCTCAGTTGCAGCAGTGGTCTGCATATTTGGCACTTTGCATGAGATGTATTATTCGTTTTATAATGTGCACAAGATTGTAGCAGTGTCACAATTTTCCAAATCCACGAATCAATTGGACTTTCGATTTTAAGGACATTATTTAATTAATTTTTTCGATTCAAACATTTTTCTCATGTTTTCTTCTCATATAGTTAAAGTATTTTATTGTGGTATGTATTTTTTTCATTCAATTTGTGTGCTCAATCTGATATTCCTACCACCAGGAATGGTTTATGTGTGTCTATACTGTAGGGCATGTTGTTGTTGACATAATGCTTTTATACCATGAGACAAATGAGTGTGCTTATTTATGCAGTGATGTTAACAAGAATACATTTGTATTATAGCTTCTAACTGTTCTGGCTAAACATTTGATAAGTCATGTATCATGTGTGCATAGCTATAGTGTGACTCACGCCGTCAGTGTAAGCTCACTGAAGCACAAACATGTAAATACTGAGTAATAATGAGTTCCGCTCATAGCACTATAGATTTACATCTGAGTTTACAGTGTGTATACTACTACTACTGCTGAGTTTATATTGTTTTAAAGTGTTATTGTTATTAATAGTAGTGCCAATTGTAGTAGTATTTTCATGAAATTGTTTACATAAGCTGCCTCTTCATTCCGCAATCTACAATTTACAGCCACTGCTACTGCTAATGGATTTGGACCACAAAATAAAGATCATCAGCAGCAGTCAGTTGAGTATGCATAATGTCGAGCCGTGAGTCACTCACTCCAAGGCTGTATCCCATTGTGTGGACTCTGGCCTACAGGGCTGAACACTTACGAACTTAGATGACACATTTTTGTCAACTGAAGGCTGTAAGTCCACAAAAGGCTAAGTGTCTGGGTTAGGAAAGAATGTGCCAGTCATTGTGATTCATAAAGGAAAGCAAATCTGATCTTTGCTATCCACATCAGGGCTCCAGACTAACTTTTTGCATTGGTTGCACTGGTGCGCCTAACTTTTTTTTTTAGGTGCACCAGCACAAAATTTAGGTGCACCCACATTTTTCATCGTGTCGCCTTTAATGCCAAAAGGTCACCTTTTTATTGCTCTCCTTTTACATAATGACACCCCCTTATGGCCTAGCTTAACTGCAGCACCATCAGCACCCAGAGGAACCGTTTTCTCCAGCCAATCTGCACACTGATGCCCAAGCGCAGTAAATGCTTGCTTTGTGGCACAATAAAAAGATCATACAGGTCACTAGCCTATAGATTGCAAATGGAAAACTGTTTATGTGATCTTAGCCTAGCCTACTTATATTTTTACATAGGCTATTCATTTTTAATAATAATATTAGGAATAGGCTACTATTCAATTTCCTATTCATGATCTCTCATGCTGTAATGTGGGCCTTCAAACACTGTCCGTGTCCATGCTCCACCTCGACATGTCCAATTAACATGTTGACCGGACTCCCTTTACGCAAAATGCAGCAGTAGACAATAACGCACTCCTTCGTAGAGACGTCTGTGTCGCCGTCAGTCATGAATGACGTGTACGTGGCGTTTCCAACCTCCGCAGCTGTCTTGTTCTTTAGCGTGTCGGCATTTTTTTCATCAGAATAATTTCTGACTTAAATTTAGTGAACGGCAACTCCTCCTTTGCAATATTGTATACAACGTTTAATTTTATAATCATTTCAGATTCCTCAGCGGAGCTGATCGATACAGCCTGACGCTGAAATGCAGCTGGATGAGGGGCCACTTTATTAACACACTTATCACGGCATGTAGTATGCTTTTTGGACATATTGCGCCTTTTCAACGTCTCGATGCGAAATGTTGTTGACTCCTCCACAAACGCACTATTACCGGACAAATTCTGACCGCACTCCCGACAATAAATGCAGTGCATTGAGTCCCTTTCTTTATCGTACATCAGCCAGGGAAATTGCTTCAACCAGTCCTGTCTGAAGGCATATTTTTGGGCTTTTTAATTAGTCTCGGGGCGAGGCTTTCTGCCTCTCTTCACTTTCAAAGACAATCGAAGCGCTCAGAGTACCTGCTCAGCTCGCTCGCATTGTTCGAACTGACACAATCTACAGCAGTGAAAAGGACCACAGCCAATCAGAGGCAAGGACCCGCCCGAGCTCCGTCTCTTATTGGTTTAGACCACGATGCCATCAGGAGAACATAAAGAGATGCTGCGCTTATGATTTTTTTTTCACTCGAGCAGCATTAGGCGCACCAGTGCGACCTACTATTTTTTTCAGTCGCACTCATAAAAATTTTGGTCGCATATGCGACCAAAATGGTCGCACTCTGGAGCCCTGCACATGTTAGATATTGAATGACTAAATTAAAAGAAAAAAGTGGAAAAAACATGATCATGACAGATAGAAACGCAAGTACGGTGCGGTGTTCATTTAGACACATACAATAAAACGCCAACAGGACATGAATCATCTTAAAGGTGCCATATTATACTGTATTTCCTAATTGCACACAGCTGTCAGAGGTCCAACAACATTGTATTCGATGTGCATTGCCCCAAACCCATCCATGGTCCTGAATTTCAGCTGTCTAAAAGTTGCTCAAATGAGCTCTGCTGAGCTCTCCTTAGAACAGGCTGTTTCTGTGCCCGCACCTTTAAATGCTAATGAGCTCTGTCTGTCATCGCCTCGAGCCACGGAGGGGATGACGCTTACATTAGCAGTAGCATGCGCCAATGTTTACGGTGGATGTATGGCTATGGCTCGCCTATGTTGCTCAGGTGAAGTTGCTGGGTCCCGTATGGTTGGGACAGATCCTTTTACGAGGGTTCGTGTCGAGGCAAAGCCAGCTTTGTACTGACTGTCGTTACTGAAGCAGTCCGATGTGAAGTGGTTAGCACACGCATACAAGCTAACTCGACCCGTAGCCGGCACATTGTCATTAAAAATGTAACGCAACCATGGTCTGTTCTGTAGCTGGGACTGAATATAAGCACTCATTTTGATTTGTACAACCAACAACAGAGCAATTTTCGTGTCTAGCTGTGAGCGACAACATTGTGAAACATCGCTATCTCACTGCTATCTCAACACAGGACACACCGAGCTTTACCTCGGTGATGAATGCCCCCTCTCAGATATCTCCTATCATGGTGCAGAGGAGGTCGGCCGATGCAAACGACTCCCTTCGTTACGTAACAACGGGAGCTGAATCTGAACAGCCTGTAGGAGTGCTGTTTATCAGTGAGAGGCTGCAGAGACCATGCAGGAGTTGCTTGTTTTTCTCATTCTGGGAGTTTGCAGGCTCAGGGAGGACCAGTTTATAGGTGTAGAGACAAGAGAAAACATGTTTTTCATAATAAAGGATCTTTAACCCAGAACCACCCCCATAAATTGTATGCCTGCTTTTAGCCCTGGAAATGTATACATAAAACCATTCAGGTTGGATGATATACATTGAAAAGTGTAATTGCATAGTATAGCAAAAATCTGGTAATGTCACACAGCGCTTTTCCACTGGTGCTACCAACTTTCTGAGTTGATCGCATGAGCTGATGTCTTCTACCCAAATTCTCCCATGTGACCCCCTCCTCCTCCGTGACCTCCACTGGCTCCCTGTTGCAGCCCACATCCAATTCAAGACGATGGCACTGGCCTTCAAGGCCATCAGAGGAATGGCACCCATCTACGTTCAAACACTGGTCAAACACACACCGAAGCGAGCACTTCGCTCCTCTACTTCAGCATTTACAAATGGTAAATAATTGGGATTAATCCACAGCTATCCTGTGATTAATCTAATTAAAATGTTTAATAGTTTGACAGCCTAAATTATAATATATAGTAAGGTAACAACTAAAGAACTTACTTGGCTGCACATCAATCAGTACTTTTACTTTTATACTATACGTATTTATAATGACTATACTAGTAAAAGATCTTAGCACTTCTCCAACCACTGGTATAAATCAATGACACTGTCTCCATCTGTCTCTCGCTGCCTGCACTTTCATCATCAGTGGTGTCTGAGTCAACAACCTCTCGTTGTCTCTCCCTCCCCACCAGTCTCCTCTCTGTCTCCTCATCTTGCCTTTCAAAATAATGAACTATAGACACTTCATTTTTGGAACACAGTAACAGCTCAGTGTATCATTTAGTTAAATTTCCACATCTAATTAATCCCAAAACAAACGGGCACATGCAAGTTATACGAGTGCAAAGAGCGAGCAAAAAAGCATCCTCACAAAGGAGCATTCAGTTCTGCATGCACAAATGTGATCCCACAAGCATGCAGCTGTGATGAGTGTTCGCCCCACCGTCACAACTGCTTAACACTCACCCTTCAAGTTGACTTTTGAGACTTTCGAGACTAAAATGGAATAGACAGTGGCTAATATCTCCGTATGCATGAATGGGACCATGTGAAATTGTTACTAATTGTCCTACTGGCAGTGCTGTGTAGGCATTCAAATGTATTGTATTAGCTGCTCTGGGAAGTGCTATTTTGCTATCTGATATAAAAGGAAAGGCTGCAATTGGGCATTTATCCCCAACTCCAAAAGATGGAAGTGATCAGCGGGTCTTCTTACTGAGAGAAGTCCAGGAAAAGATTTTGCATCTGGAAACTTGACAATTTGACAAACTTATGTTCAGTATGACTGGGAAGGAGGGTTTCATGTCCCTGCATTGAAAACACTATGAGAAGCTATATTGAACGTCTTCTCTAGGCAACCGTTTGGTAAATGATGACAGAGCAGCACTACAATGTAGCCTATGGTTAAAATGAATGAATTCAGTAAATGGTAAATTTATCTGCTATCTTTACAAGAAAATAGTAATTTCACTACTAATTATTTAGTTTTGATTTAATCAACTAACTACTCGGATAAACAATTATTCTATCCATTCAACCTGAAGTGCAGATCTGGAGCTAAAGGACCTCAAACTAAAGAAAGTTTCTTGTCCGGGCGTGTTATGTGTTAAACCTTTATTTGTCCACAGCTTCGTGACAATGCCATCTGTGGTTGCTAGAGAGATTTAGGTCGCAGCAGCAGAGTCTCGGCTCATGACTTGCAGTGATGCCAGTGTAATTTTGAAGCTGCCATCTTAGTTTCGATTCTAACTCCAGCACCAAATTGACTCTTCAAATGCCATTCCACAGACAATGCAACACAAGCAAATGTCTCTTTTTCCTTTGAAAGAAAATATTTTTCTTGAAACTGAAATCCTTTGAGAATGTAAACTTTATTTTATGCCACCTTTTGGCAGAGCTATTTAGTAACATAGATGCAGTATTGATGCATTTTTAATAGATTGAGTCTACCACTTTAAGTTTTGTTTATTATACAAGTATTCTGCCAATTATTTTAAACACTGTAGTCCATTAAATGTCTTTTTGGGTGGTCAAACAGTCCAAAACCCAAATATATACAATTAATATTAGAAAAAAGAAGGAAATCCTCAAGCTGAAACCTACAAATATTTGCCATTTTTTGTTTAAGAATTCTCAAAATACACATCCTGACTTTTAAAGCTCTCTATCACCTGGCCCTATCCTACCTGTCCGATCTCCTTACCCCCAATCGACCCTCCCAAGCCCTCCGATCCTCCTCCACTCTCACTCTGATCACCAAACAATCCCGACTCAAAACTTTGCGACAGAGCCTTCTCCTCAGCAGCACCCCAACTCTGGAACTCACTCCCCCAACCTGTCCGTGACTCCCCCTCACTTCCCACATTCAAATCCCGTTTTAAATGGTCCTCATTGATATAGCTTTTATAGCTTTTATCCAAAGCGCTTTACAGTAATGACTGACATTCACCCATTCACTCACACATGCACACACCGACGGTGGAGTCAACCACCAGGGTGACAGCCAGCTCGTCAGGAGCAGTTAGGGTCTTGCTCAGGGACACCAGGAACTCAGCTAGGAGGAGTCGGCAGTCTTGCGGTTCCCAGCAACCCGCTCTACATCCTGAGCTCTCTTCTCACAAACATACGACCTCCCCTATCCATAACCGACCCCTCCCTTGCCCTCTTCCCTCCTCATGCCCCTTCATCCCCACCCCCCACTCTCCACTGCATCTCTGCCACCATTGGACTGTTATTGCTCATTGTCTTTTATTTCTTGTCCTGGTTGTCTGTACTATTAATTCCTCATTCCACCATTGCTCCTGTCCTTGTTGTTTGTACCATTATTATTTATTAGTTATTAGTTTATTAGTCACTCCACTACTGCTCTTGTGTATGTATGGATGTAGGTATGTAGGTATGTATATGTATATGCAGGGCTCCAGAGTGCGACCATTTTGGTCGCATATGCGACCAAAATTTTTATGAGTGCGACTGAAAAAAATAGTAGGTCGCACTGGTGCACCTAACGCTGCTCGAGTGAAAAAAAAAAAATCATAAGCGCAGTATCTCTTTATGTTCTCCTGATGGCATCGTGGTCTAAACCAATAAGAGACGGAGCTCGGGCGGGTCCTTGCCTCTGATTGGCTGTGGTCCTTTTCACTGCTGTAAATTGTCTCGGTTTGAACAATGCGAGCGAGCAGAGCAGGTACTCTGAGCGCTTCGATTGTCTTTGAAAGTGAAGAGAGGCAGAAAGCCTCGCCCCGAGACTAATTAAAAAGCCCAAAAATATGCCTTCAGACCGGACTGGTTGAAGCAATTTCCCTGGCTGATGTACGATAAAGAAAGGGACTCAATGCACTGCATTTATTGTTCGGGAGTGCGGTCAGAATTTGTCCGGTAATAGTGCGTTTGTGGAGGAGTCAACAACATTTCGCATCGAGACATTGAAAAAGCGCAATATGTCCAAAAAGCATACTACATGCCGTGATAAGTGTGTTAATAAAGTGGCCCCTCATCCAGCTGCATTTTAGCTTCAGGCTGTATCGATCAGGTCCGCTGAGGAATCTGAAATTATTATAAAATTCAACGTCGCATACAATATTGCAACAGAGGAGTTGCCGTTCACTAAATTTAAGTCCGAAATGATTCTGATGAAACAAAATGCCGACACACTAAAGAACAAGACAGCTGCGGAGGTTGGAAACGCCACATACACGTCATTCATGACTGACGGCGACACAGACGTCTCTACGAAGGAGTGCGTTATTGTCTACTGCTGCATTTTGCGTAAAGGGAGGCCGGTCAACATGTTAATTGGACATGTCGAGGTGGAGCATGGACACGCACAGTGTTTGAAGGCCCACATTACAGCATGAGACATCATGAATAGGAAAATTGTATAGTAGCCTATTCCTAATATTATTATTAAAAATGAATAGCCTAAGTAAAAATATAAGTAGGCTAGGCTAAGATCACATAAACAGATTTCCATTTGCAATCTATAGGCTAGTGACCTGTATGATCTTTTTATTGTGCCACAAAGCAAGCATTTACTGTGCTTGGGCATCAGTGTGCAGATTGGCTGCAGAAAACGGGTGCTCTGGGTGCTGATGGTGCTGCAGTTAAGCTAGGCCATAAGGGGGGTGTCATTATGTAAAAGGAGAGCGATAAAAAGGTGACTTTTTGGCGTTAAAGGCGACACGATGAAAAATGTGGGTGCACCTAAATTTTGTGCTGGTGCACCTAAAAAAAAAAGTTAGGCGCACCAGTGCAACCAATGCAAAAAGTTAGTCTGGAGCCCTGATATGTAAGCGACTTTGGGTCTTTGAAAAGTGCTATATAAATAAAATGAATTATTATTTATAATTATTATTATTATTATTATTATTATTATTATTATCAAAATATATGCTCTTTCTTTAGATGGATTAATTGAATGATCAGCTAATTGTTTCAGCTTAATTCAAAAACACTTGACTGGGTAGATAAGAAATCCTCAGAAAAATAAATTGCTGCATCTGTGTCAGTGGGTAAACAATTACATTTCCCCTTCCTCTCCATCCTGACACAATTAACACAATGCATATGATGGCACAGCATACAGTATGGCAGCTTTTCAATTGGCCTTCCTTTGACAAATTTAACTAATAAAAGCATGATCTCTTGTTGTACAGTGAAGGTGACACTCAATCCCTGCAGCGAATCTCTCACAATTGGGTGAGAAGGTTGATATCTGGCCTCAACTTCCATTAAATACTAATTGTGTGGTGTTTTTATGGTACATTGAACATCTTGCTAACCTGTTTATGAGTGTAGCCTATTTACAGGAACATCATGGTTGTTGTTCTTAAGTCCTACCTGTCCTATCTGTGGAAGGAGACATTAGCAGTAATCTTAATGGAAAGGTTCAGGATAGTAGTCACAAGGTCACAATTTATGTTGGCAATGATGGCTCATCTGGGAGTCACAGCATTAACCAACTAGTGACATTAGTTTAGATCACTTTTATTTTGTAGCTGTGGCTGACCTCTGACCTTGGCATTAGGTCAAAGATCGTTGGCAGCTGATGATGATTGGGATGATTAGGTTTGTTTTACTCGTCATTTTTGCACTTCACATAATTAAATAAGGGCAAACTCTGAATGAGTTCTTCCCTTGCTTCTCTCTCCTGCTTTCTCACTGTCACTCACATCACAGTCATCACCTTGGCAGTCACCTCCCTCAGAGACATTCAAGTTTGATGTTTTGATCGGACAAAAAAGAAATTACTATCATGGGATTTCCTGATTGATGGCACTAGCTATCTGTCAGTACACAGCAGGATGTGGGTCAAAGGGTTAAGCGTTGGATTTGCAACACAAATTAAGCACTAAACATAGTTGGCAGTCTGGAGCAGTGGCATCTACATACGTCTTACACCACTTAATTCTATATGAGTGCGTCAAGTGATTTTGTAGTAGTGTAACTCTTATCTTTCTTTGTGCTCAGTAGAACATCACCACATGACTATCATCTGAGCACTCAGTGGAGCGCTGGTCAGCATATCTGGAGAAATACGTACTATTTATGTCTGAATAATGGGAAATGCATAGAACCATATATAATGGCCATATCATGATATGATTCAGCAACATTCTGATGAGCCCTTGTTTGGGGCTGCAAACAAAATTCCATATATATATTAGGGATGTAACGGTACACTGAAGTCACGGTTCGGTATGTACCTCGGTTCAGACACCATGGTTCGGTACGAGTTTGGGGCAATGGAGGGGACAGAAAAAAAAACTAAAATGCAGAAGGCAATTCTTTTTTACTGTGCATGTCTCAGGTTGTACCACCTAGTCTCATACAGTCTCTCTCCTGAGCTAGTTGCAACAGTCTGAACTGCATAATCTAACGCCTGGTTCACACCGGCTGCGGAAGCGCAGTGGATAGGCGTGTAGCGGAGCCCGCTTCCTTTCGGCACCCTTGTTAAGCGATAATGTAGTTCACCAGATGCGAAGCGCCGCGAAAAGGCACAGCCATCCCGCGCCGTGAAGCTCTATTTTTTGCATGTGCCGCGAGCGAACTTGTCAATTCTGGCAGGAAATCACACAAAGAAACACGAGAGAATCTGGTCAATTTTCAAAATAAAAGCAATTTTCAAAATAAAATACCACAATTGACAAATGTGATCATATTTGTGTATCTAAACTCGCACTGGGAAACAGGACATTTAATAAATGTGAAGAGTAGATAAACAAATATGTGTATCTCAACGGTCCATCTGCACTACTACTGTCTACTACCATACACACACTCTCTGTCTGTGTGTGTCTCTCTCTCTCTCTCTCTCTCTCTCTCTGGGATAAATAGAAGAAGAGTACAAACTTCTTGGTTACAGAAACATGGCATATTAATTTTATGAGGTTATTTACTCCATAAAGAAAAAAATAACTGAATGAACAACAGCTGAGCAGAAGCGCTTGTCGACCGTCGTGGAGAAATACGCATCTGGTACGAACAGGGGGGCAGCGGATCGGACAATTTTTGCGGGCACGCCGCGCCGCGGCGCTTCTGTGGCTGGTGTGAACCCGGCGTAAGATGTGAACCGTAGCCAGGAGGTGGAGCTCTGAGTCCACTGAAAACAACTTGGCGTGCTGTAGTACATATTGCAGGCCCTTATGTGGCGCTGTTTCTGCTACAAAAATACACCCAAAACACAGAAGAGACGGAGCTTGACCAGATGTTTGCCGTTGCTATGGCAAAATGTGAAAGCTACGGCTAATTATCCACCTGACCACCCGATCAATAAATATCCATAAGATGACAATTCGGCCCGTATAAATAAAACCAACAATAAGCATCAACAGCCATCACCCTAAGGACTAAGGAACGAGGCGTTGTCACTCATTGTGATGGATTAATTAGAAAATAAATGTGTTGGTTGTTTGTTAGCATCGTAAAAAAGTAGCAAGTAAGTAAAGTTTTTTTTCCCAGAATATTGCCCCCCTCTCTCAACTCCGTTTTTTTCATACAGGGGCCCTGATACGCTGTCGTACAGACAAGCAGAATATCTGCTGCAGCACGAGCACGCTGTTGTTGTTGTTACGAGACGTCGCGGGGGAAGAAGTCAGGGTCGAGGAGCGGGGCGATGACATCGGCGTATGCGTTTCTTTTCACCCTGGGACCTGGTTTCAAAAAAGTGCGTTTTCAGGCCCCAAAAACACTGGATCTGTATGGCCGGCAGGCCAAAAAAATGTTTTTTCGGTGGACGGCCTTTAACAGTAATTCCCTAATTAATCCGCACGCCAGTTTTTATACTATGTATTCACCGTGTAAATCCACGCACAAAACCTAACCCCCGTACCGTTTCGGTTCAATACGAATACGTGTTTCGTTACCCCCTTAATATATATATATTAGGGCTTAGGGTTACCCCTCCTTGAACAGGCTCAGCCGCCATGTGTTGGAGTTTTCCCCAGTGAACGAGAGGGTCGTTTCCCTGCACCTTCGGGTCGGGGATAGGTCTCTCACTGTTGTTTCGGCCTACGGGCCAAACGGCAGTGCAGAGTACGATCAGAACCCGAGTGGGGTTCTGTTATTGGACTTCTGTGCTAGTCACGGTTTATCCATAACGAACACCATATTCAAGCATAAGGGTGTCCATCAGTGCACGTGGCACCAGGACACCCTAGGCCGGAGGTCAATGATCGACTTCGTGGTTGTGTCATCTGACCTCCGGCCGTATGTTTTGGAGACTCGGGTGAAGAGAGGGGCTGAGCTGTCAACTGATCACCACCTGGTGGTGAGTTGGATCCGCTGGCAGGGGAGGAAGCTGGACAGACTTGGCAGACCTGAACGTGTTGTGAGGGTCTGCTGGGAATGTCTGGTGGAACCCTCTGTCAGGGAGGTCTTCAAATCCCATCTCCGGGAGAGCTTTGACCAGATCCCGAGGGAGGCTGGGGACATTGAGTCCGAATCGCCCTTGTTCTCTGCTTCCATTGTGGACGTGGCTGTTCGAAGCTGTGGCCGTAAGGTCTCCGGTGCCTGTCGTGGTGGCAATCCCTGAACCCGGTGGGGGGCACCGGAAGTAAGGGATGCTGTCAAGCTGAAGAAGGAGTCCTACCGAACCTGGTTGGCTCGGGGGACTCCGAGGCAGCTGACAGGTACCGGCAGGCCAAGCGTGCTGCAGTGCGGGCGGTCGCTGAAGCAAAGGTTCGGGTCTGGGAAGAGTTTGGGGAGGCCATGGAGGACTATCAGTCGGCCTCGAGGAAATTCTGGCAAACCATCCGGCGCCTTAGGAAGGGGAAGCAGCCCTCCACCAACACTGTTTACGGTGGAGGTGGGGAGCTGCTGACTTCGACTGGGGATATCGTCGGGCAGTTGAAGGAATACTTCGAGGATCTCCTCAATCCCACTGACACGTCTTCCATTGAGGAAGCAGAGGCTGGAGACTCGGAGGTTCATCCACCCATTACCCGGGCTGAAGTCACCGAGGTAGTTAAGAAGCTCCCCGGTGGCAAGACACCGGGGGTGGATAAGATCCGCCCCGAGTACCTCAAGTCTCTGGATGTTGTGGGGCTGTCGTGGTTGACACGTTTTTGCAACATCGCGTGGCAGTCGGGGACAGTGCCTCTGGACTGGCAGACCGGGGTGGTGGTCCCTCTATTCAAAAAGGGGGACCGGAGGGTGTGTTCCAACTATCGGGGGATCACACTTCTCAGCCTCCCCGGGTCTATTCCTGGGTACTGGAGAGGAGAATTCAGCCGATAGTCTAACCTCGGATTCAGGAGGAACAATGCGGTTTTCGTCCTGGCCGTGGAACACTGGACCAGCTCTATACCCTCTGCAGGGTGCTCGAGGGTTCATGGGAGTTTGCCCAACACATGTGTTTTGTGGACTTAGAGAAGGCATTCGACCGTGTTCCTCGTGGCATGCTGTGGGAGGTACTTCGGGAGTACGGGGTCGGGGGCCCTCTGCTAAGGGCTGTTCGGCCCCTGTATGACTGGAGCAGGAGCTTGGTTCGCATTGCCGGCAGTAAGTCAGACCTGTTCCAGGTGCATGTTGGACTCCGGCAGGGCTGCCCTTTGTCACCGGTTCCGGTTCATTATTTTTATGGACAGGATTTCTAGGCGCAGCCGTGGGCCGGAGGGGATCTGGTTTGGGAGCCACTGGATTTCATCCCTGCTTTTTGCGGACAATGTGGTCTTGTTGGCTTCTTCGAGCCAGGACCTCCAGCATTTCCTGGGGTGGTTTGCAGCCGAGTGTGAAGCAGCCGGGATGAGGATTAGCACCTCCTAATCTGAGGCCATGGTTCTCGACCGGAAAAAGGTGGCTTGCTCCCTCCAGGTCGGGGGGAGTTCCTGCCTCAAGTGAGGGAAGGATGGAACGTGAGATTGACAGGCGGATCGGTGCAGCGGCTGCAGTAATGCGGTCGTTGTATCGGTCCGTCGTGGTGAGGAGCTGGGGGAAGTGTCCGGGGAGAGGAAAGTCTGGCCGTCCCTGCTCAGGCAACTGCCCCCGCGACCCGGTCCCGGATAAGCGGAAGAAAATGGATGGATGGATGGATGGGCTTAGGGTTGGGCGGCATGAGCAAAATCTTATATCACGGTATGAATAATTTCATATCACAGTAACGGTATATATCACGGTATGGTTTTTCCCCCTGTAAATTCAATTAATGGTTTAAAAATAACCATACTGTTGCATTTGATTTTAATTTTCTCACAGCAGCATAACATTATTTAAAAAAAAATATAATAATATAATAAATAATAAGCCACAAAGAATGTGCAAATGTCTGGTAAACATTTGAACTCCAGCTTTAACTTAAGCTATAGTGTGTGTACAAATGTAAACACAGAGCTCCATCTTAATAAGAAATAAAAATAACAAATGAGAAAAAGTATGCGTCGTGATGGCCTCCGTTATCTCCCTCCATCGATGTGATTTATAGTCATATGGGATGCCTTTGGCGAAAGACTCATTATACTGCTTCGCATGTTTTAACTTTAAGTGGTGGTTACACTCTTAGAAATAAAAGTGCTAAGTAGAACCATATAAGGTTCTTCGGCTTGTCCTCATAGGAGAACCCTTTTTGGCTCCAGGTAGAACCTTTTATAAAGGTTCCACCTGGAACCCTTTTGGAAGGTTCTACTGAGAACCCCACATAAAGGGTTATACCTAGAACTGTGTGTAAGGTTCCACCCAGAACCCCCCATGAGAGGTTCTACAAAGAACCCACACAGGAAGTTCCACTAAGAACCCTTCCATATTTCAAGGGTTTCATCTAGAACCTGCACAGGGAGTTCCACTAAGAACCCTTTCATTTTTCAAGGGTTATGTCTAGAACCCACACAGGGAGTTCCACTAAGAACCCTTTCGTATTTCAAGGGTTTCGTCTAGAACCCACACAAGGAGTTCCACTAAGAACCCTTTCGTATCTCAAGGGTTTCATCTAGAACCCACACAGGGAGTTCCACTAAGAACCCTTTCGTTTTTCAAGGGTTTCATCTAGACCTCACACAGAACATCCTAAAAACATCCCTTTTCAAAGGTTTTCACAAATAACTGTCTTGTCCTCTGAGGGTTCTATAAAGAACCATATTATATTCTACAGATCAGTTTAGTTCATATTATATTGTGGTCATTTTTCATGTTGACATTGAACAAACATTCAAAACATTTTAATGAGAAAAACATTTATTTAAAGATAGTCCAACAGAACATGCTGTGTAGGTCCCAGGGGAGAACAGGTCAAAAGTCAGCATAGGTCCAGTGGAATCAGCAACATGACAGGCCAGACACACCATGCGGTCCTCAGTCGTGGATTTGTGTAATCTCCAGCAATGGTGACATGGCAGAAAGGGGAGACAAAAAAGAGTTTTAGTTCCATCAATCCAAGGTGCACTTACTTCGCCTTATTGTAAGCTATCTACAAACAATAAAATAATGCATGGTCCAATGAAAGGAATCAGAGTACATACTGTACGTACTAATTGTGACAGTGGAACAGAATCATGAGAAAGTGAGGGAACCCCACAAAGTTTTCACATTGATTTAAATAATGTTAAAATTAGGGATGCACGATATTGATTTTTTGAAGCCGATACCGATATCGATAACTTTCTGCTCCTCGGGACCGATACCGATACCGATAACCGATAATATTGTTATTCGTTTTTGAATGTATATTCACATCAAATTCAGGTCAAAAACACTAATGACTAAGCTTAGGTAGATTTAGCATAGCTTTGCCTTTTACCAAACACCATACCAGATGTATCACAGTGACATGATAATTAATACTATGAACAAAAGAAAGCCAAGAACAGTTTTGACTCTTCAATAAAATGACAATATATATATATATCTATATATATATATATATATATATAATAAATGTGAAGAGTAGATAAACAAATATGTGTATTTCAACGGTATATCTGCACTACTACTGTCTATACCATACACACTCTCTGTCTGTGTGTGTCTCTCTCTCTCTCTCTCTCTCTCTCTCTTTCTCTCTCTCGCTCTCTCTCTCGCTCTCTCTCTCTCTCTCTCTGAGCGCGAGAGAGAGAGAAAGAGAACGGAAAGAGAACGGATAAATACAAGAAGTTTACAAACTTCTTGGTTACAGAAACATGGCGTATTAATTTTATGGGGTTTAATGGAAAAAATAGCTCTGAATGAACAACAGCTGAGCAGAAGCGCTTGTCGACCGCCGCGGAGAAATACGCGTCTGGTCTGAACGGGGGGTGCGCGGATCGCTCGCGAATTTCGGCGGCGCGCTGCGCCGCGGCGCTTCCGCATGCAGTGTGAACCTGGCGTGAGAAGGGAGCGCTCGATTTGTGGATTAACTCCCTCCTCCGAAACCTGTGATACCACAGTAACCACATCACATGCTAAACGGGAGGCGCCTAGAACAGAACTAACGTCCCTCATCCCAATCCACCCGTAGCACTGTTTTAACACACACATCCTATCGTCGGATTATCGGAGGTATTAATAATTGTATCGGATTTATCGGGATGACGTCATAATTCCTATTATCGGGCCGATAATTATCGGTCCGATAATTATCGTGCATCCCTAGTTAAAATACTCTACTCTACTACAGTGTTATGTAACAAGTACTCAAAATGTTACGTATTGTAATAATAGGGTTGCACGGTATACCGGTACTAATTTGGTACCGGGGTACTGAGGCATTTAAAACGGTACTATATTGCATTTGGACGGGACCGGTACTTGCAGCGCCGCCGGCAGCGGCCGCAACAGCGCAGCGAACTCGCCACGTGACGTCACTGCCTTGTCACTACAGCTGAGAGGACGAGGAGCGAGCCGCAGCTTGGGGAAATAAAAACAAAAAGCAAGCAAGCTGGAGGAAACGGCTAGCAAGTTAGCTAGCAGCGTGGACGGTAGCAACAAACGGAGCAGGAGGAAAGCTTGGAGAGAGAGAGAGAGAGAGAGAGAGAGAGAGAGAGAAAGAGAGAGAGAGAGCGCGCGCGAGAGAGAGAGAGCGCGCGCGCGAGAGAGAGAGAGCGCGAGCGAGCGAGCGAAGCACGGAGAGGAGAACGGCTGCTGCAACCGTCATCACGCCGCAACTTGAGGACAAACCAGCGCCGCGAAGTGCGATATGGCTGTACTTTAGCTAAAAACAAATGAGCAAGGCGAGGCAGCTAACGCCGATGCACCACTGTGTAAACGGTGTTTAAAAACATGCATGGCTAACGGCGGAAACACCTCCGACTAGCCAAACACTTAAAGGACAAGAACCCAGACCTGCACACTGAGCTCAGGGAACGACAGGTCATTTACTCAGGAAAAAAGCCACATTCAGTGCTAAAAGCAAGCGCCATCCCCCTTCACTCTTAACAAAAGTAACTCTGGAAGAAAAAAAAAGAGCTGGTTTATTTATATTATTATATTTTATATTATATTATAGTATTTATATTTTAACATTTTTAAAATTGTGTGCATTAGAAAAGCTTGTCTTTGTGGTATTTTATTTTGTTTGCTGATTAATATGTTATTGTTCTAAGATTTTCTATTAAAATAAAGTCAGTAATGACATTTTTAGGATTCACTTTTTATTTGAAAAAGTATCGAAAAGTATCGAAAAGTACCTAAACACATGTTGGTACCGGTACCGGTACCAAAATGTTGGTATCGTGACAACACTATGTAATAATAATGGAAATCTCGGCAAAACCCTCTTTTTCAAGCCAATGGCACACTTCGGCTTTGGTCCAAGCTGTGTAAGTCATTTCTACAAGAAAACAAACAAGCAAGCAAACGAACAAAACATAACCAGGGCTCCAGACTAACTTTTTGCATTGGTTGCACTGGTGCGCCTAACTTTTTTTTTTAGGTGCACCAGCACAAAATTTAGGTGCACCCACATTTTTCATCGCGTCGCCTTTAACGCCAAAAAGTCACCTTTTTATCGCTCTCCTTTTACATAATGACACCCCCTTATGGCCTAACCACAGCACCATCAGCACCCAGAGCACCCGTTTTCTCCAGCCAATCTGCACACTGATGCCCAAGCGCAGTAAATGCTTGCTTTGTGGCACAATAAAAAGATCATACAGGTCACTAGTCTATAGATTGCAAATGGAAAACTGTTTATGTGATCTTAGCCTAGCCTACTTATATTTTTACTTAGGCTATTCATTTTTAATAATAATATTAGGAATAGGCTACTATACAATTTCCTATTCATGATCTCTCATGCTGTAATGTGGGCCTTCAAACACTGTGCGTGTCCATGCTCCACCTCGACATGTCCAATTAACATGTTGACCGGCCTCCCTTTATGCAAAATGCGGCAGTAGACAATAACGCACTCCTTCGCAGGGCTCCAGACTAACTTTTTGCATTGGTAGCACTGGTGCGCCTAACTTTTTTTTTTAGGTGCACCAGCACAAAATTTAGGTGCACCCACATTTTTCATCGTGTCGCCTTTAACGCCAAAAAGTCACCTTTTTATCGCTCTCCTTTTACATAATGACACCCCCCTTATGGCCTAGCTTAACTGCAGCACCATCAGCACCCAGAGGAACCGTTTTCTGCAGCCAATCTGCACACTGATGCCCAAGCGCAGTAAATGCTTGCTTTGTGGCACAATAAAAAGACCATACAGGTCACTAGCCTATAGATTGCAAATGGAAAACTGTTTATGTGATCTAAGCCTAGCCTACTTATATTTTTACTTAGGCTATTCATTTTTAATAATAATATTAGGAATAGGCTACTATACAATTTTCCTATTCATGATCTCTCATGCTGTAATGTGGGCCTTCAAACACTGTGCATGTCCATGCTCCACCTCGACATGTCCAATTAACATGTTGACCGGCCTCCCTTTATGCAAAATGCAGCAGTAGACAATAACGCACTCCTTCATAGAGATGTCTGTGTCGCCGTCAATCATGAATGACGTGTACGTGGCGTTTCCAACCTCAGCTATCTTGTTCTTTAGTGTCGGCATTTTTTTCATCAGAATCATTTCGGACTTAAATTTAGTGAACGGCAACTCCTCCGTTGCAATATTGTATGCGACGTTTAATTTTATAATAATTTCAGATTCCTCAGCGGACGTGATTGATACAACCTGACGCTGAAACGCAGCTGGATGAGGGGCCACTTTATTAACACACTTATCACGGCATGTAGTATGCTTTTTGGACACATTGCGCTTTTTCAATGTCTCGATGCGAAATGTTGTTGACTCCTCCACAAACGCACTATTACCGGACATATTCTGACCGCACTCCCGAACAATAAATGCAGTGCATTGAGTCCCTTTCTTTATCGTACATCAGACAGGGAAATTGCTTCAACCAGTCCGGTCTGAAGGCATATTTTTGGGGGCTTTTTAATTAGTCTCGGGGCGAGGCTTTCTGCCTCTCTTCACTTTCAAAGAGAATCGAAGCGCTCAGGAGTACCTGCTCCGCTCGCTCGCATTGTTCGAACTGACACAATTTACAGCAGTGAAAAGGACCACAGCCAATCAGAGGCAAGGACCCGCCCGAGCTCCGTCTCTTATTGGTTTAGACCACGATGCCGTCAGGAGAACATAAAGAGATACTGCGCTTATGATTTTTTTTTTTTCACTCGAGCAGCGTTAGGTGCACCAGTGCGACCTACTATTTTTTTCAGTCGCACTCATAAAAATTTTGGTCGCATATGCGACCAAAATGGTCGCACTCTGGAGCCCTGCTTCGTAGAGACGTCTGTGTCGCCGTCAGTCATGAATGACGTGTGGCGTTTCCAACCTCCGCAGCTGTCTTGTTCTTGTTCTTTATTGTCGGCATTTTTTTTCATCAGAATAATTTCGGACTTAAATTTAGTGAACGGCAACTCCTCCGTTGCAATATTATATGCGACGTTGAATTTTATAATCATTTCAGATTCCTCAGCCGACCTGATTAATACAGCCTGACGCTGTAATGCAGCTGGATGAGGGGCCACTTTATTAACACACTTATCACGGCATGTAGTATGCTTTTTGGACATATTGCGCTTTTTCAATGTCTCGATGCGAAATATTGTTGACTCCTCCACAAACGCACTATTACCGGACAAATTCTGACCGCACTCCCGAACAATAAATGCAGTGCATTGAGTCCCTTTCTTCATCGTACATCAGTACACCAGTGCGACCTACTATTTTTTTCAGTCGCACTCATAAAAATTTTGGTCGCATATACGACCAAAACGGTCGCACTCTGGAGCCCTGATAACAAGAAACAAATGCTTAGTCCACTTTTCACCATAAAAGTCCTCAGCGAGGGTCGAGCATGCTGAAATAAGATATTATATTTAGCTCACCTTGATTCTCTGAAGTTTCTTCTGTTCTCTCTCTCTTCTGTTCTTCTTTGTTCTGTTCCCAGTAATCACTATTGGTATGTCACACCTGGTTTGTAGAGGGTGAAGACCAGACTATATGGTGCAATCCATGGGGCAACCAGCTCTTAACTCACACATGACAGCCACCATGGGGCCAGCTCGCAGGCCCATCACACCAAACCTTGCCCTTTCCTCTGGGAGATCAAGGTTCAATTCCTGGCATCAACAAACCCTGGTGCAGTAGCCCCAAAGTCAGTGTTACAATATGATTTTTTCATCAGTTAAGGCTTGGCCTCTGACATCAAAGACCTACCTTTATCACTGAACTTTTGTGCAGCTTCACAACTTGACTAAGCCAGTAAGCAGGGTACAGCAGCCATGGGATGAAGCCGATCATGGAAGAGTATGAGGAGGAGACAAATACATGAGTAAAATTGTCTGTAAAAATGGTCTGTAATAATAAAATATTTTTCAAATTGTATGTCACTAATCCACACATCACCTCAGTAGGCATTAACATGGTCACTCTGCATCAACCAGGCCTTGAACTCACAACTTCAAACTGTATCCCTAGATCACCTGACTTGTAACAAACTTTCAAAAGCCTTTGTCCAGTGAGTCCTATAGCTCACTTAGATACCCCCAGAAAGAGGGGTTATATCCTTGCTGTAGGGACACAGGGTTCAATTCCCCCAGCTACTTCTTTGCTGTGTGTCATTTGCTCCTGAAGAAGGGAGTAGTGTAACTAAACTTTTAAAAAATAAACACAATTATAGCTGCTGCACAGCAATGGGTCGGGTCCAGACTATTTTCGGCAACTTTAGGCGATTCTGAGCAACAAACAGGAGATTAGGAAGACAAGACAGTTGACATTGTAATGTTCATTTTGCACCAGTTGAGGCTGAAATCCACAATTTCTGGAACCTAGACCATTGTCTATCGCACTGAGCTAATTGGCAAGTGGCAACTCAACTGTGGCTTCACAAATTGACTAAGCCATTCACAGTCAAAAATCAGTGTTTGAGGTCAAATTCTGATATGTTTTTGTCAAACATCATCTACCATGAATCTAAAATTTTCTACACTTCTTTCACAAAGACTACAAGGAATTTTGATGTATTACCATTATCACCCTTTTTGGGGCTTGAACCCACATCGTCTGGCACCAAGAACCAGCTCCTAGCCAACTGAGCTAAGTATCTAATAATTGAACATGTGACCTAAATGCAGAAGTCACACATTGTACAGACAGAGCTAAACAGACACATGATCAGCTCCCTCTGTCTGACCACTGACATGAAGGACAACCTGGCTGTGTGAGTGAGTGTGGCGAGTCAGAGGAGTCCCTGATCTACACATTCTGCTGGATAGCTCAGTGGGTAATGGTACAGACTTTAGATTTGGAGGGTGGGGATTAAAATCCCGGTCACAGCTAATCTTTGCCTGGATCAACAAGATTTGCTGATGAAGGTCTTGCTTTCTTATAATTAATGGTTGTGAAAATAAATTTGTAACAGAACATTTCAGTTTCATTATTTGTATGTCTGATCAGAATGTGTAAGGTAATAGACTAGTGTGGTGGACCTGAAGACTCAATGCAGCTAGCTGGTTAGCTCAGTCACTACTGCCAGTGACTTTAGACTGGGCGGCAGGTGTTCAAATCCCAAGATGGGCAATTATGTTGCAGTTTGATCAACAGGATCTGGAGAAGAAGAAAAAAACAAATAAACAAAAAAATGGTTATGAAAAGTATTTGTATCAGTAGTCACAAGGAATTGTATTTTACACCATTATTGGTAAGTGTTATCAGGAAGTATGTCCCTGGTGACACAGGATCCATGCTTTCAACTATCCCTGAAGAACTCTTTCTTCCAAAAACGGTTCTCTGGATCAAAATAGTTCTTACTGGAACCCTTAGCGTTACCAAGAACCCTTTTAAAACCCTTTATTCAGGAAAGGGGTTTTAAAGGGTTCTCTCAATCAAAATGGTTCTTACTGGAACCATTAGTGTTACCAAGAACCCTTTCAGAAGCAAATGGTTCCAGGTAGAACCTCAGTCCTTGTAGAAGAACCCAATTGGAACCCTTATTTGTGTGTACCGATGTTTCCACCTCCAGCAGCAACAGTCGCGAGACACTCTTTGCAGAGTATCACTTTTTGTTCGTTGTCGGATTTTCTAAATCCGAAAAAGTTCCACACAACAGACGTAGCGCCCTTTTTCGGAACGAGTTCCTCCTTTTCGTCATGGGTGGGTCGCGCTGCCTCCGTTTTCTCGTGACGTTCACTCTCCGCCTCCACCATGATTGTTATTACTCAGGTAAAGCTGTTTCTTCTTCGTCGTGCTCATGCAACCACGCAAGCAGTCTGCTGCAATGCCTGCAGTGCCGCGTGTGTCACGGCGGTGTAATTACAGTGACTCAGAGTGATGCCGCAGACATCTGCACTTTTTCCGGTGTAAAAGGTATTGCAAAATCTCTACCGGTAGACACTTTTATACCGTCACACGGTATAATACCGTCACACCGCCCAACCCTATTAGGGCTGTAACGACACACGTGAAGTGAAGTGAATCTACTTTATGCTAATCAGAGGCGCCGGGCTCGACTCGCCGCCTCGGGAACGCTCGGGAATGCTCGGGAACGCTCAGGAACGGTCACGAAAATCTTCTAAACTGAATGTTGTCGATCTAAAATAAAGACAGATTCAGCAACGGCATAGCTTATTTTTCGCTTAAAATGTTTTCAGAAACACTTTTCGGTGAACTATTTTCGTAAAATAAGAGAAAGTTTCCAAACGAACAGGAACTGAACTGAACTCCGGAGCAGACAGGACAGCTGTGAAAGCGATCGTCCAATCAGGTGCAGCCATGAACTGTACGTGTGATTGTTTGAAGGAGAGCGCCTGTCAATCAGGGCTCAAAAGATTACACGGGCAATTGCAACATTCATGGCTCTGGACATGCGCCCCTTTTCGATGGTGGAAAATGTTGGGTTCAAGTTTTTTTGCTCATGTTATTGAGACCTTACTTGAGACCATAATACTGTTCTTAATCTTAAGTGTTCAAATCTGTCCAGTTTATAAAGATTTTAAAATGTTCTATTTTTATAGTATTTTATTTGTATGTTCTATTTTATATATATAACCATACTTGAGACGATAATATTGTTCTTAATCTTTAGAAAGGTTTTCAACTTTTCTATTCTTCTAGTGTTCCAAGTTATTGAAATGTTAAATAAATAAAACGTTTAATTTAAAAATAAAATCTCTCTTCTTATCACACCCCCCCACTAACAAAAAAATCAAGGTTTGTATCCAGTGGCGGCGCCAGGGTGGGGCTTGGATGGGCTATAGCCCCATCAAGAATTGTGTTAGCCTTACCGTTAGCCCTACCATAAAACCACCGAGAAAACAACAACAAAATAACCAAGAAAAGTGCGGAGTCCAACAGCACCACCATGTCACGTCGTAATGGCATTCAGGCAGCTGCGATGACAACTGTGACTGATCTGGGTTCATTAACAGACTGTACTGTCCGTACGTCAACGTCACTCATGTGAGCCCGCTTTTAGTGTATGCTCGACACAGAGACAGTAGGCTACTAGTTTGTAAGCTACCTGGCTCTAGCAGTTCGGGTTAGCGGCTTATAGTCACTCACGTTAAGTTAACGTTAGTAAGCTGGTGAAAACTTATCATGGATAAATTTGTTTTTAAAAGTCGCCGGACGGAACAACAGATGGCGGTGGCGGGCGTGTTGGATAAAACTACGGACGCACTGTTGACACCTGCAGGGGAAGATGACCACTCGGGTCCCGGCTGTTAACGTAACTATTCTCATGTCGCTGTCTCTGTCTCTCTCTCTCACTGTGTGAGTGTTTATAGCTGTGGGAGGTTGTTGTCAGCGGCGCCACCAGGATTCAATTTCAATGTACGCACAGAAACGGCAGATACAACAACAAATACTTTTTTAAGACAAAGTCTAATGTTTTCAGTATCAGTGACATCAGTAGCGTATATCATGGTGATAGGCCCCGGTGCAAATATTTTTTTGTGCCCTCCATCCCCGCCCTAAACACAAGCGTGCTTGTGAGCACTCGACGCACGCACACACACGCTTGGACACACACGCACAGTACGGTACGATAACTCTCCCGGCCCGGGGAGAGAGATATGCATCGGCTCGGCCCACAGTGATCAGAGCCGAGCTGTATTGTGTAGTGGAGAGGGTTTGTAATTAATTAATCGAAATTAATCACATATAAATATTTGACCTGGGAACAGTGAGAAATACATTTTTTCACATGGATTTTTAGTATACCATTGAATAATGACTGAATACATAAGCTTAAGCAACAAAATATTGTATTGTATTGTATTTTTGTCCAACAGACAAGTGCAATTTTTGCCATTAAGTGTAGTAATAGCATATTTAGAAATATAGTAGGCCTACATTTCAGAAATTCAGGTAGCCTATAGGTAGGTAGACCTTCTGAAAACTATAACACTTTGTTTTTTTAAGTAAAACACAATACTTTCAAGTACATTCAGAACATTGGAACCCTGACTATTGGAAAACATCTCTTTGTTGGCGAGGGTTAACCCTCTGACGCTAGCTACCACGCTAGCGCTATATGTTTTGCATTGAGGTGATACTTGAGGCTTGATGTCCTGCGGTGATATGCGAATTCCTTGTTGCATTGCTTGCACACAACCATGCTCTTATCGATGCTTCCATTTTTTATAACAAAATTTCCCATCCACAGTGGTTTGTTGTTGTCTGAAGTCATAAATGCTAGTTGGTGCTCCAGTATAATGGGCCCGCCTGAAACTCATCCAGTGAGCAACGTTCCGCGGTGCAAAAATAAGTGCGTTTAAAATGCGTCAATTTTTTAAATGTTAATAATGTAATAATATATATATATATATATTCAAATATGACAATGTATTTAATATCTTGAAAAGAAAGCACCACTGTGGCTGTCTGCCTCTCACTGAATGCACTGCATGACTGGGATCATACAATGTCACTTTCGTTATTTGAAGATTAAATGTAATGTTGGGTCAAGTTAAACGATAATGATGTCTGAGAATTCAGCTGCAGAAAGATTGGCATGCCCCAATATCGAGCTCTATGCTAAGTCATGTAAACAATCCATGACGTAACATAGTGGCACTTACAATTGGTGAGTAGTACTTCCTATCTTCCGACGTTTGAACAGCACTGGGAATTACATAAATAACATCCATCCATCCATCCATCCATTGTCTACCGCTTATCCTGTATTCAGGGTCACGGGGGTGCTAGAGCCGATCCCAGCTGTCATTGGGCGAAGGCAGGGTACACCCTGGACAGGTCGCCAGTCTATCACAGGGCCGACATGTAGAGACAGACAACCATTCACACTCACATTCACACCTATGGGCAATTTAGAGTCATCAATGAACCTATCCCCATCCTGCTGTGGGAGGAAGCCAGAGAACCCGGAGAGAACCCACGCTTACACGGGTAGTAGAAGTAGAAGAAGAAGAATACATTTATGGGCGGTAGCGTTGTTCCGATTCCAATACCGGTATAATTGATAACCATATTACAGTCATGCAGGCGTAGTATGATCTCTGGTATTGGCACGAGTATCGGAATCGATATCGGGAGGGGGAAAATGGTATCGGAACATCTCTATTGGGCGCCTTTCTAAACAGTCAAGAACACCTTACAGTTACATCAAGTGAGCAAATACAGTTGAAAAAAAAACAAGCAGTTAAAACAAGCTATGCTAACATTGTAGTTTCTCCATCAACACCCAAAATAACATCACCTAGGCATTAATATGGCAAGGACCTTGTTGTTTGTAACAAAGAGAGTCTGTATTTTATATACATAGTGTGGGTCAACCTCTGTACTAATGTGAGATACTACCCAGGGCTCCAGAGTGCGACCATTTTGGTCGCATATGCGACCAAAATTTTTATGAGTGCGACTGAAAAAAATAGTAGGTCGCACTGGTGCACCTAACGCTGCTCGAGTGGAAAAAAAAAAATCATAAGCGCAGTATCTCTTTATGTTCTCCTGACGGCATCGTGGTCTAAACCAATAAGAGACGGAGCTCGGGCGGGTCCTTGCCTCTGATTGGCTGTGGTCCTTTTCACTGCTGTAAATTGTGTCGGTTCGAACAATGCGAGCGAGCGGAGCAGGTACTCTGAGCGCTTCGATTCTCTTTGAAAGTGAAGAGAGGCAGAAAGCCTCGCCCCGAGACTAATTAAAAAGCCCAAAAATATGCCTTCAGACCGGACTGGTTGAAGCAATTTCCCTGGCTGATGTACGATAAAGAAAGGGACTCAATGCACTGCATTTATTGTCGGGAGTGCGGTCAGAATTTGTCCGGTAATAGTGCGTTTGTGGAGGAGTCAACAACATTTTGCATCGAGACGTTGAAAAAGTGCAATATGTCCAAAAAGCATACTACATGCCGTGATAAGTGTGTTAATAAAGTGGCCCCTCATCCAGCTGCATTTCAGCGTCAGGCTGTATCGATCACGTCCGCTGAGGAATCAGAAATTATTATAAAATTCAACGTCGCAAACAATATTGCAAAGGAGGAGTTGCCGTTCACTAAATTTAAGTCCGAAATGATTCTGATGAAACAAAATGCCGACACACTGAAGAACAAGACAGCTGAGGTTGGAAACGCCACGTACACGTCATTCATGATTGACGGAGACACAGAAGTCTCTACGAAGGAGTGCGTTATTGTCTACTGCCGCATTTTGCGTAAAGGGAGGCCGGTCAACATGTTAATTGGACATGTCGAGGTGGAGCATGGACACGTACAGTGTTTGAAGGCCCACATTACAGCGTGAGAGATCATGAATAGGAAAATTGTATAGTAGCCTATTCCTAATATTATTATTAAAAATGAATAGCCTAAGTAAAAATATAAGTAGGCTAGGCTAAGATCACATAAACAGTTTTCCATTTGCAATCTATAGGCTAGTGACCTGTATGATCTTTTTATGCTGCCACAAAGCAAGCATTTACTGTGCTTGGGCATCAGTGTGCAGATTGGCTGCAGAAAACGGTTCCTCTGGGTGCTGATGGTGCTGCAGTTAAGCTAGGCCATAAGGGGGGTGTCATTATGTAAAAGGAGAGCGATAAAAAGGTGACTTTTTGGCGTTAAAGGCGACACGATGAAAAATGTGGGTGCACCTAAATTTTGTGCTGGTGCACCTAAAAAAAAAAATTTAGGCGCACCAGTGCAACCAATGCAAAAAGTTAGTCTGGAGCCCTGCTACCGTAAAGCTCTGGAAGACTACAGCCTGCGACAATATGTTTTGTCTCCATTTCTGATAAAGGAGAAGGATCTCAACACTGATAGGCTTTCGCTCCACAGCGTCACACAAATTATTCACTCGAAAATTAAATGTTTCAACCACGTGCTAAAAAAAATTGCCTCATTTGCTAAGCGCCTCCAGGCGCAAATTTGTATATATATGAGTCTTTGAGTGCAATAGAGTAAACAAATTAGCTCTGAAAGTAGCAATGCAGTTGTGCAGTTTGTTGGTGAATAAATACAACAAAGCCAACTTACCGTTGCTTCCTTGCCACCTGATTAAATGGAAAGGACTTTGCCCCGAAGTTAGTTACAACTTTTCTCTGTATTATTCGCTTTTCTTTTCTTACAATCTTCTATTTTACTTTGCTTTAATCCCTTTTAAATCCTGTTTGTGTGTATCTTTTAATATTGCCTTGTGTTTCTTTATGTCTTGTCTTAATGTCTTTATGTCTCATATAAAGCACTTAGAATTGCCTTACTGTTGAAAGGTGCTATGCAAATTATGCCTTGCCTTGGCTTGTCTGCAGAGGATTTTAGTGAAGGGAGGGAGAGGTGCACCTCCATCGCAGTCTTGGCTTGGCTACAACTGATTTGGTATTTGTCTGCATACTGAGTCGGCAGGATCTTGTCATTCATTTGTTTCAAGAGACAACACAGTGCAGCACCCTCGGCTCCAAAATTTAAGTCTGCATCTCCCCCTCTCTCGCTCCTATGCTCTCTCACTCCTTTTGTCTCTTTCTGGTGTGAGGTGGCATGCTGACTTGCACCTTAAAAGGTCTTTGCCAAGTGCGTGAACAGAAAATTGTGCCCAAGCCTTTGACCAAAGTCTCCCTAAGCAGTGGAGCTCTGCCTGCAACCATGAATAACACAGGATATATTTGTGGCACTCCTGCACCTCATCACCTTGGTGTCCTGCTTGGAAAAATGAGCTTAGAAATGCAACAGTGCCCCCACTTGGTTAACAGAGGGACCACACTAGGACAAACCACTCATACTTGTGGGCAAAAATGGGATGGATATTTGGCAGGGGCTTAATTCAACAGCAAAGTGGCAGGAGATGCTTGAGGTGATTTGTGGGGATTTTTAGACAGCTGTGAAGAGGTTGACAGTGTTGCAGGGTCTGCAGAACGTCCAGCGTCCTGGCTAACAAGGTGTAGAGGGGGCCTCGGAGCAAATAGAGCTATCCCGGAGGTAAGAGGTGACTGCTGACACTGTGGAAATTAATTCCAGCTTGAAATACCTGTGTGTGTGTGTGGTGTGTGTGTGTGTGTGAGAGTGTGAGAGAGATGTGAGAGAGAGAGAGAGAGAGAGAGAGAGAGAGAGAGAGAGAGAGAGAGAGAGAGAGAGAGAGAGAGAGAGAGAGAGAGAGAGAGAGAGAGAGAGAGAGAGAAGAATTAGACGCTGTTGCTATTGCTTTAGATCTCTTAGCTGGCTAACTGTTTTGAAGTGGCTCAGAAATATCTTACTATATCTGTCTGTTCTCATTATTGCTTCTTAATATTAGACTTGGAGATTTACATTTGCATTTGTATCATAATCTTTCAATACAGCCATAAAAATGACTGTACCAGAGATTTTCAGGGTTACCTATTAATGTGTCAGTTGCCAAAGTGTACAACACCCCCGACACATAGACGCACAAGTGCGCATACACAGACACGTGCAGCAACTCCTCTGTGACAGTTACAATGTCATTCTGTGTTGGACACAAAACCAGGTACTCTGCTCAAGAAATATTGATGTAAGTCTACAAGCCTTTCTACATAAATCCACCTCAATATAAAAGTGTACATGCTTTCACCATGGACAGGACTTGCACACTAGCAGCATGCTGCTGCACAGGTTTGTGCACATTTAAGCCTCAGCTTCTGAGATACCAAACTCATTCTATCATTTACCAACACCTTGACTAATGAATGAACAGTCTTCAGTACCATGAACCTAATGTTGTATGAGTGAGCATCCCATGGGCCAATACCTCGCTACTTTGTTGTTCATTGAGAGAGGGAACGGCCAGCAACACCTGTTTCTATGCACCATCCTCTCCCCAGCTGATTTTGAGTAAAAAGTTGGGTTTTAGTTGGGGGTTTTTTTCAGCTAATATCTCACTATTGTCCAATCGTTTTTTCCATTTAATTGATTAATTTGCATTTTTACTTTCCTACGGTTTGTGAAATGGCTGAACCACAAAATCACGATCTAAAAACAATTCTAGACTCCGCAGATTTGTTTTGTTTTAAGGGACTCCGTAGTAGCCTACTCTCTCACTTTCTAGAACGCCCGCCATAGCCAGACAAATACAATTACATTCACCGCGCCCCCGACAGACGAACCATAAAAATGTCCATGAACTTTTTACAAATCATTGTCATTATGTAGTTACTTCTGCATCATTTTTATCCATTTATTGCAATTACATCACAACAAAATATTTTGTTTTGGGTTTATAATGCTGTAGTAAACCAGCTCAATTATTTCACAGAGGACATTTTTTGATGCAAAAATTCAAAGTCTTCATTAAAGATTCAGAATTAAACTACTGAAATGTATTCGAGGTACCCAGGGGTAACTGCAGCACCCCCAAGTGCTGTAACTACCTATTTGGTATTTAGTTCAAGTTTTAACTGAAGTTATCTACAGATTGACACAGGCATAATCTTTCAAATGGGCACTGTATTAGATGATTGAATCTTTTATATAAAATTGAAGACCAGGAGATGCAGAAATACTCACCATTAAGTGACTGTATAGCAAACTAATCTTTTATTTTTTGGGGCTGAACAATTTATTTAAGTTTTATTGAAATAACAATATAGCCTGCAATTTTTAAATCTCAGGTGGTGCAAAATTTGTTCAAGGCACTATTAAATATTACAATTAAATATTGGTATGCTGCAGAGATGTCTAGAATAATGGTGTAAAATGTATAATTCCGTCACGTATCGCAAATCGTGTTGCATTTGCAGTGTCAGTCAAAAATAATCACATCTTCTGAGATTTTTTTATTTTTTGTAGACCTCGACTCGGTTTAAATAAGTGGCCCACAATTTAAAAAAAGTTTGGCCACCCCTGCTGTAGATGCTGTAATAAGCTGGAAGTCAACTGAACAAAACTCTAAAAAACTCGACAAGTTAGTAAGATGTGTGAGCACATACAAAAAAACATGTCTGAAAACGTGACATCTAACATCATCTCCTCTTTGCATGTCAGTGCAGATAAAAGTGCTTTGTGATGCTTTGATGGTGGCCATGGTAATTTATGTATTTTTGCAACATTAATTATCATATTTACATGCACTGGCAATGATAATGGACAAGACTGTCACTCCCTCTCTCTCTTTCTGTTTCTGTCTGTGTGTGTGTGTGTGTGTGTGTGTGTGTGTGTGTGTGTGTGTGTGTGTGTGAGAGAGAGAATGTGTGTCTGTGAGTGACATTTGAAGGATGACTAAGCTACAGTTCAGCTCATTCGGAGAAGAGGAGACATCTTTCTCCTCTAACCATTTGACTCATCTCCTGCTACATTTAGATTTGGGTAGTAGGCAACAAACTGAATAACATTAATGTTCAATGAGAGTTGATGGTAAATTCTGATGTTCTAACAGTGACTGAGCAAAAAGAGATGGAGTGAAAGGTCATAATATTTTAGCTTTCTCCAATGCTTCATCACACTCTCATATTGGAAAGTATTTTTTTTTTTTTTTTAAATATCCTCTAATTGACCAAGGTGAGTTGGAAATATACTTTGAGAAAAAATCATGATTGGATAACAAACGTACTATTAAACTTAACACCCAGACATGTGTAGCAGACTAAATTTAACTGATACATAAAAATGCCTTTAGCTTTTTATGAAGGGGGCGAGTGGCCCACTTAACTTTACTGTTTAGTTTATTTATGTTTTTATTTCACATATTTATTTCACATCAGTAGTTGGAGAGAAATGGAGGAAGCACAGAAGAGAAGGCTCTGACAAAAGCTTTGATCCGGAGGTGGGGACTTACTCTTTCAGGGGAACAAGTTTTTAATCCATTTTTAAAGCCATTGAACCATATAAATGTAAAAGCCATATTATTATTATTATTATTATTATTAATAATATGTATCTAGGAACTATTCAGGCTGTTTACTTGAAGGGATAGTTCGGAATTTTGGACATAAGACCTATTTTCCAAGTGAGCCGGTGTGTTTGCGACGTCTAGAGAATTTTTCTAGAAATTTCATTCAGTTCTTCTAGTTGCAGAGTTCGCTTATGCTATGGCTAGTGCAAGTCAATGGTTCTTAGCTAGACAGGCATTAAAAACAGTCTTGCCCACTCCACAGTGCACCCGAGCCAAATCAATTAAAACACTAGACTGTTGATGTACATATCTGTGTTGATAGAATAATATTTGAAACAAAACTAACCTCGCAACTCATGAATCATCCATTTTTTGAGGAACTAGTTTCTCAGCAGCAGCGGAAATTTACTTTGCTCCGTCGGACTCAAAACTCTAAGACGCGCCGCCCGAAATACTGCCCGTAAATAGGCAATCGAACCGGGACGAATTGTCGGGACTCATGCCCTCAGACCTGGGTGAAAAGCGATTGGACCTCACACAAACACCAGACAGCCCACGGCCACGCAAACCCACAATTACGCACCGCAAACCCGGACCTCTGCTCCGTCCGTAGACCTGTAAACCTTCGGACGCATTGCGGGGGATTCCCTCCTGGCACCACCAGTCTCCGTTTGTTCGGTCCCGGTTCTCAGCTCCAGTGGGGGCTATCTCGGTCTCCACAGACGCTCGTTCACGTTCTGCCCTTTGAGTATCCCTCTCGCGCAATTCTTCCTCTGTATATTCAGGCTCGTACAGGTACTATAAACTATTATAGAACCGGTAACTTAAAAGTGCTAGGTGATATCACTCCGCCGCTGCCATAGCCTACTAGGAAGTATGACACGCTGCTGCTGCTGCTGCTGCTGCTGAGACATAAATCCTTAAAAATGCAAGGTTGGTTTTATTTCAAACATTCTATCAACATACACGCAACAAAAATATAAACGCAACACTTTTGTTTTTGCTCCCATTTTTCATGAGATGGACTTAAAGATCTAAAATTCATTCCAGATACACAATATTACCATTCCTCTCAAACATTGTTCACAAATCTGTCTAAATGTGTGATAGTGAGCACTTCTGCTTTGCTGAGATAATCCATCCCACCTCACAGGTGTGCCACATCAAGATGCTGATCTGACATCATGATTAGTGCACAGGTGTACCTTATACTGCCCACAATAAAAGGCCACTCTGAAATGTGCATTTTTTTGCTTTATTGGGGGTCTGGGGACTCAGAACCAGTCAGTATCTGGTGTGACCACCATTTGCCTCATGCAGTGCAACACATCTTCTTCGCATAGAGTTTATCAGATTGTCAATTGTGGCCTGTGGAATGTTGGTCCACTCCTCTTCAATGGCTGTGCGAAGTTGCTGGATATTAGTGGGAACTGGTACACGCTGTCGTATACGCCGGTCAAGCACATCCCAAACATGATCACTGGGTGACATGTCCGGTGAGTATGCTGGCCATGCAAGAACTGGGACATTTTCAGCTTCCAAAGAATTGTGTACAGGTCCTTGCAACATGGGGCCGTGCATTATCTTGCTGAAACATGAGGTGATGTTCATGGATGTATGGCACAACAATGGGCCTCAGGATCTCATCACGGTATCTCTGTGCATTCAAAATGCCATCAATAAAATGCACCTGTGTTCTTCGTCCATAACAGATGCCTGCCCATACCATAACCCCACCACCACCATGGGCCACTCGAGCCACAACATTGACATCAGCAAAGTGCTCACCCACACGACGCCACACACGCTGTCTGCCATCTGCCCTGAACAATGTAAACCGAGATTCATCCGTGAAGAGAACACCTCTCCAACGTGCCAGACGCCATCGAATGTGAGCATTTGCCCACTCAAGTCTGTTACGGCGACGAGCTGGAGTCAGGTCAAGACCCCGTTGAGGATGATGAGCATGCAGTTGAGCTTCCCTGAGACGGTTTCTGACAGTTTGTGCAGAAATTGTTTGGTTATGCAAACCAATTGTTTCAGCAGCTGTCTGAGTGGCTGGTCTCAGACGATCTTGGAGGTGAACCTGCTGGATGTGGAGGTCCTGGGCTGGTGTGGTTACACGTGGTCTGCGGTTGTGAGGCCGGTTGGATGTACTGCCATATTCTCTGAAACGCCTTTGGAGACGGCTTATGGTGGAGAAATGAACATTCAATGCACGAGCAACAGATCTGGTTGACATTCCTGCTGTCAACATGCCAATTGCACGCTCCCTCAATGCTTGTGGCATCTGTGGCATTTTGCTGTGAGACAAAACTGCACATTTCAGAGTGGCCTTTTATTGTGGGCAGTATAAGGTACACCTGTGCACTAATCATGATGTCAGATCAGCATCTTGATGTGGCACACCTGTGAGGTGGGATGGATTATCTCAGCAAAGCAGAAGTGCTCACTATCACACATTTAGACAGATTTGTGAACAATGTTTGAGAGATATGGTAATATTGTGTATCTGGAATGAATTTTAGATCTTTAAGTCCATCTCATGAAAAATGGGAGCAAAAACAAAAGTGTTGCGTTTATATTTTTGTTGAGTGTATATGTACATCGATAGTCTGCAATTACAATGGATTTGCCTCGAGTGCACTGTTGAGTGGGCAAGACTGTTTTTAATGCCATGCTAGCTAAGAACAATTGACTTGCGCTAGCCATAGCATAAACGAACTCAGCAACTAGAAGAACTGAATTAATTTTCTTGAAAACGTTTCAGATGTCTCGAACACACCGGCTCACTTGGAAAATAGGTCTTATGTCCAAAATTCCGAACTATCCCTTTAATAACCACCCTATACATCAATTACATGTAAAATGATTATTAGAACAATGTACTTAAAGTATCAAATGTTGTATGGGCTGTGACTGAGGTAGTTTAATCCATAGTAATGCATTTATTTTTAAGTTCATCATGTTTTTTAGTAACTCCTTGAAAGAAGTATAATTATAGCTTTCAATTAAATATTATATAAGAAGTACAATATTTGCCTAACAGTGCAGTAAGTACTGTGGATGAATATAGAAATACTGATTTACCTCAAATTTGTACATACGAATTTTACTTGAGTA